>RPOG01000489.1:197790-338330 GCA_008086565.1 Thalassoma bifasciatum | reverse complement strand
TGCTGCCAATACATCACCAGCACTACGTGTGAAGAGCAGTAAAATGGGTGGAATAAATTGTGCAGTCATGATTTAAGTGTGTATGTGAGAGATGTTTATTGATTATGTCTGATTATCCTCACAAGGTGGCAAAGCCTATAAATTAAAGCCGTCTTATGTCTGAGAGGTGGCTGCTTCAGAGGTTTTTCTTGCTCTTTTAATACATCACTGAGTCCTGGTCCCAGATGGACCCTCGAGCTCGGCACTTCGACGACACCTTAATGAACGAGTCCATTTTAAAACCCAGGAGGGAAAGGCAGTGATGCCTCTGCTCCCTCTGAGTAAATTGGATTGACTTCTAAACTCAGAGAAACAGATGATGCAAATGTCACGCTTGATCGATGGATTTGGCTGAATTAGCTAATGCACCTGCGATCTGCACCTCACATACACATAAAACACTCTCTACACTGTAGCTGCGTGAAGGGACATTGAGTAATATCCAACTGTCCGAGGTGTCTCCTGAAAATAATGGGGGGATTTCTGCTGCAGTGACATATTTCCCACAAAAAAAGTAAAAGGATGTTTGCTGGAGAAACACATCGGCTGGGAAAGCATAGAAGGATTTGAGCAATGAGATTTAACTAATCTTCAAACGACGGCACGCCACAGTGATCTGAGACTTCTCCAGTAGGAATCCCTGGACAAAGTGGTATCTGTTACTCAGAACATGTTCAACGAATGATGTTTTTTTTGCAGTTAGTGGCGTGGTCTTTAAAGATCAATTATATTCCTGCCAAGTTCTGTGTGAGATCCGGATGTGAATGAGACTGGATTAAAGGAAACCAAAACTATTTAATTTAACAGTATGTGTTCCTCACACGAAATGCTTTGACATTTTGCTTAATGCACAAATTCACTTTGTAGGGTGAGTACATCAATACCACTTTCACTTCCATGGAACAGAGAAACTTTAATCATAGCAGCTGGTTATTTAGCTTGGCATAAAGGCTGGAAGCTAGTCTAGCTCTTAGAAGTGAGCTTCAGAGGTCACATTTAGAAACCTTTCTATGATTATACTGCATCTGTTTTCAGTCTTTCTGAACAGCAAATTAAAGTGGGTGGGGTGATGGTTTATTTCATTTTCCATGTTTGGATACAAATCTTAGAAACTCTCATGTCTTCAGGTTGAAGTATGATCCAGACTTATGATCTAAGCCTATTTCACTCTTTGTAGTAAAGGCCTGGACTCAGTTCATGGCTGAATATACCTTTAATATGAACCATATTACTACTAAAAGAAAGTTGTGAAAAAGATAAGACATGAAAAGAGCTGAAAAGCAGCCAAAAGTCAGCTTATTTCATTTTTCCAGTTCTCCTGAATAAATCAGCTCAGGTTTAATAGAGAGGAACTTTACTCTCAGATAGGCGTTTGAGGGAATATGTCCAGTCCTGAATCCCTTTCAGTGCAGAGGCAACGACTCAGATGATAAAAACCCTCTCAGAGGCCGGCAGGCCTTTTCATCACTCAGGTAACATAAATGCAATTTTTAGGATGTTCTGAAGTCAAGAAGTGCAATTTCCCCCTCACTGCTCAGAAAACCTTCATCTCCCAAAGAATCAGGAGGGAGATTTTTGTGTAGTTCTGCAGCAGGGCCAGAAGTTCCCATGAGGCCTCATCGATCTGGAGCCAGAGTCCAATCAGATGAGGTTTCATTTCATCCCATATTGTGTTAAAGCAGAACATAATGCTCGGATCTGTTTGAGGTAAAGTCTCTCATTTTTCAAAGACTCTTGTCCATTGCTCAGGATGACTTCTGATCTCATGATTTGATTTCAGGTTTGCTGATGTTATATTGATAGATGTATGGTCCATACATTTCTGAAACTTGAAAATGGAAACATTAACTATTTCCAGACAGTATGTGCTGCCACATATCACTTTAACAATTGTATAGCTCAGCATTATCCTATATTTCACCCTCCTTATATTTGAGATTTGTGTCACAGTTCTTATGATTATGTGACTAACAATGAAAACACCCAGCAGTGCAGCACTTAACACTTGAAAGTCACCTCAGGCTTGAAATCAGGTGGAGATTGTGGTGATGTGAACTTAGGTTTTATAGGGAGTTTCTGAACAGGTTTGAAGCTGCACGTTACTTCCAGTCTCTGTTGCTTAGGTCTTTAGTGACCTAGTGGGGACCAGTGTTCAGATATAAAAACCCTACATGAGAGCAAATACTGTGGATAAATTACTGCTCACATGTGTCACTTCATCACAGCCCACCCGCTCTACCTCTCTGCCTCTATAATTTGCTATGACTGGGCCTTGATTACTATTTACTGTGTTGCCAGAGTGAGTGAGGGACTCGGCTTTGTGGGTAAACAGATTCACTGTCACAGCTCCACTGAATCAGAGACCGCTGGCTGTTGACTTTGTGTGCACTTTGTGTTTGCCTGCTCCGCTCGCAGCCTTCTGAAGATTGCACCTGTCAGGGCTGTGTGTCGCCTCTGACACAGCAGTGATGGAACAGGAAACTGGCTGACAGGGAGTCATGTCGGGGGCTGTTTCTGAATTTTATAAAGGAAGGGAAATTATTGTTGGAATGTGTTGTGTGCCACCACGATTTCCACCAGAAAAACTCTACTAGATAATGATTCAGTGTTTGAAATTAAAAGAAAAGAACAAAAAGGTGCATTAACGAATCAATGAAAATACTCAGACTGCAGCTCATCAGTAGTTTCCTTCTTTATTATTATATGAGCGTATCTTGTCTTTTTTGACAAGAAATGTTCTCAATACAAAAAAACGCAACTAAAAATGTCCAACAGCCATGAAAATATTGATAAAGTGAAACCGCTTTCTTCTTAACAATTGTAACCCTGTCTGTAGTATTGTACTAAACCAGGGTTTCCTCAGGTTATCTGTTAATTAACTCAGTTTTCTGTGTGGTTTAATGACAATTCTCATTCCAAACCCTGCGTAACATCCACCTTGTCTCAGGTGGGTCACTCTCCACAGAGCACAGCTCATCATGAGTTAATAAAAAGAAGCAGTGTCTACAAAGACTGTTGTTTCTAAATGCTCTTTCTCAGCATCCCAATTGGATCCTCCAGAACTAGATTGATCTACAGCATGTAGAAGTCCCCATGGCACAACCACACTAGTTTACAATGTTTAGCACTGAGATGCAAGATATGTCTTTTTCTATGAGAAAAATAATATTGGATTTATTTTGTTAAGATGATGGACACTGGAGTTGAAAGAAATGAAAATGGATGTTCGAGCTAAACAGGAGAGTGATAGAGCATGGGCTAAAACACGGGTTAAGCTGTTAGTGATCCTGTTCATTCTAACCCCACATGCAGCAGTCTATCAATAAAATTTAGAGCCAGGTTACAATTTGGTATGTGCTAGGTGAGGTTGGAGTTGGTAGATGAGCACTGACAGGTCTTTACCAGGTTTCGCTAATTTTACATGTCACAGACACGTCTCTGTCTCAGCACCTGCCCATGAGAAGCTTTAAATATACCCTGGTACTAAACCACAGTACAAACTAAGTTCACAAAGTTTGCTTGTTGTCATGTTTGAAACAACAGTGCTATGTAACTATGAATAAATATTAACCTCATCTCTTTGCATCTAATAAAGCGTTGTCTTGACAAAAGAAACGTAGTACTAAAACGATATGCTCTTCAATCATTTGTTTCCAAACAAACACACACATATTTACAAGAGTTATGTCTTCAGGACAGTGGGTGCAAGTGCTCTTGACCAGGGAAAACACTAGCTTATCTGGGTAGTCCTCACAGCCCCTTCAAAGTTGTTGTGAAACTAAGCTGTTTGTATTCACCCAAGCCCTGCCTTTCCTTCTCTCAGAACAATCTTGAGAACAATCACCTCTCAAATTACTGACACTGCATGTCCAAGAACCTCTGTGTGTCTAGAAATATGGTTTGATATTTGTAGGCTACTTACAATTTACAGGCACAGTTGAGGCTCACAGAATTGAACACACAGAAGTTTGCAATCATTACATATGATCGGAGGTTCACAGATAATTAGGATCCTATTGAAATGTGACACTGTGCATTTTGAAGAGCACAAAGTACATTTAATAAACTAAAGAAGTATTTCTTGTTGTTTGGAGAATACAATACAAAGACAGAATCATACATTATATTTTTGTGCTTCATGTGGTCAGATTAATTGATGTGAGCTGTGAAATCATTTTGATATGAGTTCATCAAAGCAAGGTTTCATAACAGTAAACCTTGTTTTTAGTTTTATCAATATGAATGAAAAGCATCCGATTTTTTTTCTCAGCATATTTAAATCTACATTTCAATGACTTGATTAAATAACAACTTGTGGCGACATAAGTGACTCCAGTAAGACTCTATTTGTTTGCTAATCTGCTGGAAAAAAAGTTTTGAAATTCAGGTTTACAGCATCTGGTCTTTGTTTAGAACACTGTTAATCTCTGGTTTGCATGGTTTCTTGAATATTAAAAACAGAAAGATAAACTAAATCTGATGAAATACTCCCACTTCAAGCTGATTCATAACAAGACAAAGATTTCCTAAAACAGGATTGATATTAAACATGCAATCCAAAGGAGATAGCAACCTGGGCAGCTAACACTGTTCAAATAATAAATGTGTCCAGCTTAAAGAACAAGATTCCATTTTTTCACCAATAAAGTAGTATAAAAGTCTAGGAGATGTGTGAGGAAGTCATCAAAGAAAGCAGAGATGTGATACCAGAGAGATATGGCACATCTGGAGCTCACTATGGCTGAATACTAAAAGGGTTAACATGAGTACAAAGTAGTCCCTGCAACTGTTGTCACTTATTCATATTGGCTTGAGGCTGTAAAGACAAATCACCCTCTTTCCTAGCAGCCCATCATTTTTAAGTTGATGCATGCAGTACATTGCATATATTGTAAAGATTTTCTTTCAGATGTATTTGAACGTGTCTCTCACCTGCTTTATAAAATGGCTTGTAAAGGTTTGTTTCTCTACTTGAGCTTAAAACAGAATTGTTTGTAGATACTTGTTTTGATTTAGAATTGAAGAGAAACCTCCCTCTGCATCGTCTGCTTGTCTTATCATTTAGTATAACTCAAAATAAAACTCAGACATTTGAACAAATTCATTACAAAGCAAACTATCAAGGAGCAAATCAATTTTTTTAAGTGGAAAGAAATGAAATTTGCCTTTGTTTAAGTGTCAGGAAACACCCTCAGTCAGACATAATTAATCTGTTTCCAACATTAAGACTCCTTTCGACTAACCCATTATTCTCTGTTTCATTTCAGGTCCAGTAGCAGTGATCAGCGGCGAAGAAGACTCTGCCAGCCCTCTTCATCACGTCAACCACGGGATTATCACCCCCTGCACATTGGATGCGGGTCCTGATGCGGTGGTTATAGGGATGACTCGTATCCCTGTGGTGGAGAATCCACAGTACTTCAGACATGGGCACAACTGCAACAAACCAGCAACCCGTAAGTCCCTGAGAAGTTTATCCCTCATTAACTCTGGTGACCGTTATTGCACATTATGTGACCCCCCCCTTTATGGGAATACAAAGAGACTCTCGACAGATTGTTGTTCAAACACGAGGCTAAGTATTCTCTGACTTAGACTGAGTGTGATCATATGGTGTTAGCATCTGGTGGCACTGCTCCAGCCTCTTCATATAGGATCTGTTTCGTCAAAAAAGGAGCTTTCTCTTCTGTATATCAGCTCCTGGTGTTCCGACAGCAGCCCCCCTCCTCTCTGCCTCAGCCTCCCCTGGGACTCATGTTCCAGGTTGGGGAGAGACAAGACCACTTTAAGGCCTAATTACTCACAATTACATCAACTGCTCAAGAGAGTCAGCAGAAAACAACTGTGCCGGCAGCCAGCCGCAGCCTGGCGCCTGCTGCTTCTCTTCCAGACGACACCAGCCGGATTTATTCAGGGAGAAGACCCTCCTCCTGTGTGAGTGGCAGCACATGAGATCAGGCTCAGATCCGCTGTATTTACCTCTTGGCTTCCTCTCAAAATGGCCGCTGGTTAGGCTAACAGGAGTCGGAGCCAATGAGAAGGCAGGAAATCCCATTTAGGGGTGATAAATAAATAAATGACGGCTCTTATGAATTATGAATTGCATGAATTTTTAACGTTCAGCCATTGACTGATTTATAGCGTCTCATGCTTTGCACAGGAGATCTGATCTGGAGCTAATGAATAAATGACAGTGGGCAAGAATGAAACTCCTGCCCGGGCACCTGGAATTAAAAGTGAGACCTGTGGAGGTGCATGGTAGTAGATCTGACCAAGGAGCTCTAAAATGTTCACTTCTGTTGTTTGGTCATTCAGGTATGACTCAGTTCAGATGTATGAAAAAGGAAATCTGTAGGAAATGAACCCTGGATTCATCACAAGGTCATAATGGTCGCTGCTCTCTGCCATTGGCCAGGAAAACAAAATGGCTGTGAACAGCTCCCTTCTCTGCGGCTCGTTCGCTGAATACAGATGTATTTTTACCCTCAGGGTGCACACAGAGAAAAGAAAATATCTATGTGTATCGTGTGTATATCTACAACCTGTGTGTAGGTGTCTGACAGCGAGGATGAATCTATGTATGTTTGTGGATGCGGGTGTACCGATTTGTAGGTAGGATGAATCTCGCCAATATTGTACCTTTACTCCACTCCACCTCCCTTCCGCTTTGACAAATGTCTCTAGTCAGGGTTCCCTTGGGTGCCCAGGAGCCCTTTAAGTCCATGTACTCTGGCTAGCCTTGCTCTGGCTGATTGTCCTGCAGCTTCATGTGTCAACCAAAGAGCTTCACCCTGCTCAGATACAGCACGGCTGCTTTATTGATGCGCGGCCACCAATCCATAATGTATTCATTCATTTAGTTGAAAGCTTCTTATCCAGGAGAATAGCTGGCTGCCAGCGTCTCCCTCTCTCACTTACACACACAGATGCATACACACACACACCTCCTGAGTTTAGCAGTCAAGCAGCAGTCACACATAAATTTAAACACGCCCACACTTCCCCTTACCTGTACCCATCAGGACTTTACTTATGTGCCGGTCAGTCCCAGTCTGCTCCCACCTCCAGTCCTCTGGGTAATTTATGGAGTTCCTAGCTGTCGAGCTTGCTGCATTTTGAAATCAGCTCCCACAATAACCAAAAAATGGAGGAAGAGGATGAAGAGTGTGATGCTGGCTTGGATTGAAGCAGCTGCACATAATGGTAACTAGCCCGCTGCAGAGCTCACACCAGTAATTCCAGTGTGCCTTACAAGATGTTTTATTCATAAATATTTGATCTTCAAGTCAGTCCTGGCAGTGTTTATGGATTGTACCAACAGTGTAATAGTAATAGAGGAGAGACTGAGCACTTTGTGTCCTGGCTGTCAGGCTGCCCTTGCTGCTGGTGAAAAAAGAATCATGGACAAATGACAAAAATATCATCCAATTGCAGTTGCCCTCTAGTTGAACCTGCACACATGCAGCAGTAAACAAGCTGCAGAGATTGAGACATTATGAGAAAAGTGTTTGCACAGTAGTCACTCTGATGCCAATTTAAAAACATGAAATGCGCCATGCACTTAGTCCGCATTCTCGATTCAACGTTGGGGTCAACCTTGGTTGCAGTAAACAGGCGAGCTGTGACTGATTAGGACGTTCATGAGATCAGCCCTTTTTTTATTTTTACCACCCGATGAAAAAGGCCAATCCTGGGGAAATGTAGCCGCATTAGGGAGATAAAGGCATAAAAGGCAAAGGACAATTCTTTAGCCTAATGACAGATCTGTATCTAGCTGGATCCCCTGTCTCCCAGCAAGTGGCTTTGTTTTATCACTCAGCTTGCTATTTTAATTACGGATTTGTCACATCCTGCTGGCCAAACTTAGACAATAGCTTTTGATGTTGGAGTGGAGCATGTAGCCATTCATGTTATCCATGTTATTGCAGATAGCTCTCGTGGGCTAAGCCGATACATTCTCACTCTTGGCTCGGACAAGCTCGGACTTTTTCTACCGTCCGCGTTTTGTTGAACACAGACGTTATTATGCTGTTTTTGAAGATTAAAATGTTTCCAGCACGGACAAGGAATGAGTAGTTTGGCAGCTTGAGAGCTCAGCAAATGAATGGAAATACAGAGCAGATTGATTGAAAGGCAGTCATCATGTTGCAGAGCTATTATCCTATGAATTATAGTTTGAAATGGAAAGGCCCCAGAGGCAGGGTGAACTCAAGCAACATTTTTTAATTTCTTACCCAGAAGTCCAAAATGGGCTGCTTTCAGCTCAGTTAAGAACCCAGTAAATAAAAATGTGCAAAGAGAGAACACAAATAAAAGATGCTAACTGAAACCAGGTGCAAACTGATGAAAACTCATCTCCCATAAGCCACATCAAAACCTGCTGAAGATCCCATCAAGATCCCAGACCCCAGGCATGAAAACAGCAACTTCATAAATATAAAAGCATCTGCTGGTTCCAATGCATATGTAGTATAACTAAACATTTAAAACAGTAAGCAAAGAAAGAAACATAATTAAAGTGTAAATTAAAAATGTCTGTCTCGACACACAGGTTTAATTGCCTCCAAATTGCAAAGGTGGCAAGAAGCTAAATACAAGCAAGAGCCAATTAAAAGACTCATTTTATATAAACATATACATACGTGCCTCCAACTTCCATTTAAGGAAGACATAGAGTCAGGAACATAGGGAGTATGACATGCAAAAACACAAGGCTCACTTTTTTTCCGCGTTAACTACTTTTCAGAGTTGACTGGAAAACTGTAACATATACAGTCACTAAAGCAACAGAATTAACCAAATGTTTAAAAATTTACCAAAGTAGATTTACATAAATGTACTTCCCTGCTTTAGGAGAAACATTTATTTTCTGTATCTGTTGGGACTAAGAGCTCAGGGTGGATTGCATGCCTCCTCTCTGCGATGTCAAGTATAACTATTTTGTGTTGGACTTTTTAAGAACCTCCCCTGAGCAACGAGTGTAAAGTACTTAATGCTTAAGTGTACTTAATGCTGAAACTTTAATCCAGCAATAACACTGAGGGCGAGCTTAGGGAGATGTTATTGTCAAAAGAAATCAATCTCAATTTTATCCCTGCATGTGTCGTTATGTGGATACACAAAGTGGAGAAAATGAAATGTGTTATAACTTTTTAACTCTGTAAATCCTTAGAGAGAATCAAAAAACATTGAATGATTAAGATGAAAACAATCAGAACATTTATCATATCATTCCTACCTTTAAATCAACAAACATCAGTGGAGTTTATTTTTAAAAGTTTACAGACATTTTCTTTAATAACATGACTTGTCCCCAATCCTCTGAGCTATCTGTCCATCACATTACTCATCCTGACTTGTTCAACTGAAGCTACACTTAGCACTGTAATGTAAATTGTCAAAGAAGACATATTAAATGCTGATCTTCTGCAGTTTTTTTTCCTTTGTTGTTAGAAAATGTAGCTCACTCCAAAGCTTCCATGCTACTCATTTAGCAGAAAGCTACTTGATTCAGAATTCAGAATTAAAAACTGGAAAACAGACAAGTCCCAAGATGAGAAAACAGTTTAAAATCTGCTTAAATTGATTCAACACTATCCAACACTAGTTTAAAGAGTCTGCAGTCATAATGTCAAGTTGAAAATGTGGCTAATGTTAGCAGAGCTAGCATCACCAGCTTCACATTCTTCTGAAGGTTAATGTTAAAAAAAGAACTGTCCTGGTTATTTTTTTTGACTAGTTATAAATCAGTGTAACCAGACACAACTCTCTATGAAGCCATATCTCCATTTTTCGATCTAGCATTGCTAAACAGAACCATGGCTCAAGATGTTTTCTATCAGTTACACAGCTGTGCCTAAAAGTTTACACCCTCTCCAGCAGAATTTCTGATTTTTTGGCCTTTTCTCAGAAAATATGAATGGTACACAAAAACCTTTCCATCACTCATGGTTAGAAGTTGGATGAAGACATTTATTGAAAAAAATATAGTTTACTCTTTTTAAATCATAATGACAACAGAAACTTCATAAATGACCCTGTTAAGATGTTTACACAACTCTGTTGGTTTTGTCCTGATAAATGCACAAAAGTTAACACAAATGTGTTTGAATGTCTACTAAAGGTAACCATCCTCACCTGTGATATATTTGCTTGATATCAGCGTGTGTATAAAAAAATGAACAGGGTCACTTTTGAAGTTTCTACAGTCATTATGATTTAAAAAGAGTAAACAGTTATTTGTTGATAAATATCTTCACCCAACCTCTAACCATGAGTGACAGAAAGGTTTTTGTGTTACCATTCATATTTTCTGAGAAAAGGCCAAAAAATCAGAAATTCTGTGGGAGGGGTGAAAACTTTTAGGCACAATTGTACTTGTTTACATTGGTGTGATTAAGCCTTTTAGAGTTATGGGGCCACCATAAACAAAGCAACAACCCTGGCTCATCATGATCAACTGTGCATTTATTTTGAACATGTTAAAAAAAGGAATCTACAGACAAACAGAAAGTCAGACCACAGAAAACAACACAATACAAAAAATTAAAATAAATAAATAAACTGTTACATTTCTGAATTATCTTCTTTTCCAGAAAGGAGGGAAGAGAAGCAAAACTCGTTAATTTATTAATGCCCACCTTATTTCTATTGTCACTTGATTAACATTAATACGGTACACAAACATTTTGTAAAAAGTGTAATGAATTGAAGAAAATGCAGTGAGATATTATATAGTTTATGATACAGTTCAGATACAGTGTAAGCTGCATTTTTAGCCAACAACATAACATTTAACTGTTTGGCTTAACAAACCCATTATTCTAATGTTGATGGTCATGAATCATCCAGTCTTAACATGCTCAACAGACAAGTAGGAAAAATGGTTCCTCTTCTCTTTTAAAATCTCCCTGGATTTTGAACCTGCAAGAGTATAATTTCCCCCCTTAAATTTAATTTGTATTCCCTTCCCAACTATTTTGAGTGCTTCTCAAGCACTGAGTGCTGAACAGGTAGGGTTGTGTGATTGGCTGAGGGGTAAAGTCAATGGTGACAGCTCCATTGTCATAAAAATGACTTGTGATTTTAAACGTGTCAGTTTGACATAAAATGTCGTCAAGAAAGGCGACACCATTAAATATCGTTTGACAGAAAATAAATGAGACATTGACATTGGCTGCTATGATCCAAACATACTTTAATGTAGAATAAATTTTAAGAATTAACAATTAACTTCATTTTAACCTTGTGACCATGAGATTTACAGCAATGAGATGGCACTACAGTCGTGATTTAGGTCATTTCAAAAGATGTTGGTGCCTTTGTGTTTATACACCATTTAGATTAAAGGGGATATTTAAACAAGTCTTTATGTTAAGTGACTGTCAACTTATTGGCACATGAAATTTCAGAGCTCACTGAAATGAATGTACAAGAAATATGGGTGGTTTTTGTAAGTGGATTTTCCTCCTTATAGCTTAGCCAGACATATGCGCTTATTCACACAGGCACACTCAGCGACAGAAAACACGAGCCGGCAGTGAGCCAGCAGCAGCAGGTTAGGAGGAGATTCCCACTGAGAGTCAACAGTAAATGCTGGTGTTCATGTCGTTGTAACCCAATGATGCCAACACACTCAGAGTCCCCGTGCTACAGTGAATTTAACGGCAAAGAGCTTTCTGTGTGCTATTAGCTGCTGGATGAGTGACTCTCACTTAACTGTTAACATCCTGTGGTGTTTCCTTTTTAAAGACGAGTTAAATTGCATCACAGAGAATTCATTCAGATGGATTTCCTGTAATGATTCTGTGAGCCACATGTGAAATGACAATAAAGTCTCATCATTAATTTTTTTTAATTTTTTTATTTGTCGAAGTAACTTCCTTTTTGAATCAGCAGCATAAATGAGGAAGTGAATGGCTGATGAAGAGTCACGGGCTGGTTCTTTGTTTTGTACGGTGGTAACTTTTCACGCACATACGCACCACTTTGGTTCCAGAGAATAAAATCTGTCTGAGTGAATTAAAATTCCTGACAGGTAACTCTGTGAACAAAGTGGCTGAATGTTGATCTGTTTCTGGAGAGGAGAGTTGTGCAGGATGTCCTCAGTGTGTTGATTGAGCTGCTTCTCAATGTCAAAGCATCCACCCTGCAAAAGACAAGTTGTCAATGACCAAGAGACACATTGATTGACCCACCACACACACTCAGAGAAGCTGTCAGGCAGAAAAAAGCACACACATACACAGAAACGCACACACACCTGTGCAGGCTAAAAGACACACTGATGCACAAAGTTGGCAAGTGACCGAAGAGAACACATCTTAGGATATACACAAAGAAAGAGAGACACACTTACCGAGACGAGGGAACGCTGCCAGAATTGTGGGGAAATGTACGTAAACACACACACACACACACACACACAGGTACAGAACAAAGCCCCCAAAACATCTGTGCTCCCAAGCAGCCTGACCTGACTAGCTGAGTAAATCTGGGTGCCGCGTTGCCGCTCAGCCTCTGGGGAGAATGTTTGCTGGCATCGAGGCCTCAGGTGAGCCGGGACAAATGAATGATGCTGAGCTGAGGGATGGAGATTTAATCTCAGGGCTTTTCAGTGTGCCACTCAGCGTAAATAGGCTGCAGGATGCAGACTGAGTCCGCCTGCAGAGGAAACTGAAGGTTAAAGTAACTCGTCCTCGCCACTGTCGATGCTCACACCCCATTATGGTCGCTCCTTTCCCATCAGGGTGAAGGAATGAGGTGGCCAGAGAGTATTTAGCAGCTGAATACAACAGACACAGATGAAATATTCACATCCAGTAATGTAGGAAAGGCTCGTACAAAAGGGAAGTTCAACAATTCTTCAGTGTTGTGGCTCCAGGGATGGACTGAGTTTAATCCTCTGTGGAGGCTATTGCTCATTTTAAATTCACTGCAGTTGTGTGGATGTTGTTTAAATGTCAGGCAAATCAAAAATCTCTTGACAAATACTTCCAGCTAAGGAGACAACAACAACTTTACATGTAAATTGTTCTGGCTCCGTCAGACGAGTGGTTTCAGCATGTATTGCAGGGACAGAATTGTTGGTATTTGGCGTCCATGTACTGACCTTATTGATCCTTACTCATTCATTCCATGTGCAGAAATTGGAGGAGTACTGAGATAACATTTGAAACCTCCTGTCACAGCCTGCAGGTTGATGCTGTGGAGGTGGTGTGACTGGGAAGTGTTAACACAGCACTAGTGCAGGCCAGGGCAGCAACACCTGTGACTGAGCAGACAGGTCTGAAATCTTTTAGCTTAAGTATACGATCAAACTTGAAGAGTTTGGGACAACTCCAGTTGTCAGCCTCTAAAGTGTTGATCCATTTGTGTCAAAACACGTAGGTAAGCCTGGTCCAGCTTAAATCTGTCACCAAGGACTCAAAACATCTGAACCATGTACAAAAGAGTTTTTTTTTTTTTTTTTCAATTCACTCCCTCTCTAAAGGTCATCAGAAGCACTTATATGTCTATAGACAATAAAAAGGTTTGCAAAAACCTTTCCTTGCTTTGTATGGATCTGTGCAAAGTTCAATATTTTTTTTCCTCAAGTGATGTCATTGGAGTGAGCATTGATTGGCTCAAGGATGCAATGGCTGCTGCTGCAGTATCACAGAATCCAGTCACTGTGGAAGGTTGAGGTGCAGAGGATGTAGGCGGCCGGTTTGTCAGGGGAGGAAAAGTATGTTCAGAGTTAAGAAAGGTGAAATCTGCAGTAAAGCTGAATTGATTTTGGTTTCAATATTAAAACATGGTGACTTTGACAATTATATTTTCTAAGCAGAAGTTTCTGAACAAGTTTCTGGATAATCAGTTTTATGTGATGCAATTCAAATCAAAAAGTATTTTTGGTTAATCGTCATCCTTTAACACAACCAGCTGTGCATGTGCGTAAGAACTTGCAGTTTTGTAGAAAAGTGCATTTGGCCCACCCAAAAATTATATCTTGGAGCATGAAATTATTTGATTTTTTGAAATCTTGAACGCACATGCTTTTATTTTGAAAGCCATATACAACACCATGCCACTAGGCAGCCCCCTCCCCCATATCTCTGAGAGTTTTTGGGAGGTGGGAAGCAGCAGCAGGGGGTAAAATGGTCTGTAGTTCACGTTCAATTTTAGCAACCATACTTTTGAGTTAAGTGGTCTTTATCCTTGGGTGGTCACCTGTACATTATTCAACTACTAAATTTGTTGGTGTTCCTAAGTAAAGTCATGGCCAGCCAAAATGTTTTCTCATCTCATTTCTATTAAAATGCCTCCACTGAAGAAAAGACAGAAACAGCAGCAAGACTCCTTTTGTTATTATTATTATGATTTTTTAAAGGGTAATATCACGTTAAACCTGCGATTGACTGCCGACCAATCCAGGGTGTACCCGCCTCTCGCCCAATGACAGCTGGGATAAGCTTCAGCCACCCGCGACCCTGAATATCAGGATAGACGGTTAAGAAAATGGATGGATGGATATAAGGTTACACCTCACAAAGACAACAGCATACCCGACCATTTATCATGTATGACCTTATATTAGATATTATGTGCAAGTGCAATAATGGCTTATCAGGAGAATGTTAGTGGATAAAGTAGTGGGACTGAGGAAGCTCAGGTCCGAAACTGATTGGTGAAATATGTATTTAAAATAGACAGATACATTTTAAAAATCTCCTGGCACCTCATGACACCGGTCCAATAGTACTTACTTGAAGCATTTTTCTTCACCTACAGAGGTTTTTCCCTCCATGTCTGATTTCTTGCTTGTGTTGTATGTCGCTTTGGACAAAAGGCCATGGATACTTTTTATACATTGATAAATTTATCATGAGAAGAACTATAACATTCAGAGAAGAGGCAGGTGAATCTTCAGGGTAGGGGGTCAGTTTAATCATCATTTTATTAATTATAACGGATTAAGACAGGAGAAAAGGTAAGGAATTATTTAAATTTGTTTTTATTAAAGATCAATTTCCAATAATCACTTCATCATTTCCACTGCACCATATGGGTTTGGGTTATGACCAGGCTATTAGCTGCACTGGAACACTCCACTCCTACACATTTATATGGTGAAATGCTACTCCATCGTGACCGATAACGATGGAAATACTTACTAAATACTCTCATTTTATTTAGTTCATTTGTCTTATAAGCTACAATAACCTTAGATATAACAAAAAGATAAAGGTTATTTTGCATTTGACAATGAGGAGTAAAAGCTCATAGGGGGTCTTGTGAATGTTTTTCAGTGTTATTTATTTGTGGCATATTTCTGCTCAGAATATTTACAGATCTGCCAGGTTTCTAATGTGCCATGCCCCCACCTCCCCACCCCATGTAAAGTCATTCCTACACCCTTGGTTCAACGAACTGGCTCCTATGACTGGTTAAGTAATCTGTTGAATCTGAAATGTGAGCATATTTCAGTCCCATGAGCACTGGGAAAAAGATTATCTCTATCCAATCTCGGCTGCCTCAAGCCAGCATTACCAACAAATTTATAATTAAAAATCAGCAAACTTACAGTCTGTCGCTCATTGCATTTTAATCAAAAAAAAAAGAAAAAAGAAAATAACTACAGAATTCATGAGAGGACCAAAAATCACATGAATGTGATGAGATGGATGAGAATGTTTGCCAGGAAACACAGAGGGAGAGCTGCAGAGTAATTAAGCTAAACTGTAGTCTGGATATAAGAAGAGCTGGGGTTTTCTGTAACTGATCACAACACAGCTCGGTTGGTGGGGTTTTGCTGATACTCTGGTGAGAAAACCATCTAGTGGGCTTTTCTAATGTCTGCTTAGGTGAAAAAGAAGAAGTGATTTAAATTCTAACCTTTACTTCAATGGCATTTCAATGACAATATATAACACCATGGAACAGGTTTTACAGAATGTCACAGTAATATTATCTGCCAAAAACAGCCAATTAGTAAAACCTCCCACAGAGGACTGTTTTAGGATTCATCCAGCATGAGAATCATGGTTAGGGCAGTGAAGCAACGAGGGGAAGGGATTGAAAACATTAAGAAATACATGAACTGCTGAAGAGCTGAGAGAAAATGCTCCTGTTTGGACCTTGAAAACAGTGGTTTCTGAATAAAAAGAGCAGATGTTTTTCTTAAATAAAAGACTCAGGGTCTTAATGAGATGCTTACCATCAAAATCAGTTTTTATGAACATTTACTCAGCTATCTAACTGTTTTTTTTTCATGTTACTGGGGTTGAAGTTAATAAACACTGACAAAGACAGGAGTGGAGATTTTCTTGAGTAAACTTAAAAATACAGATAATAACACTTTCCATTTTCCAAGCTAGTTTAGAAGTTTGTCTTTGAAATGTCAGAAAAACCTTAAGATATATATTTGACACCAACTCAAGCTGAAAAGTTTTAAACTCAGTACAATAAAGTTGAGTGTTATGTATTTGAAACACTTTCTGAGCCTCCACCTGCTGATAAATGACAACCTTCACATTTTTACATTTTTGGCATTTCACCAACCACCTCATCCAGAGGAGCTTAATGACGGGTGCAAGAAAAGAATAAGCTTCAGTAGCTGGATGTTCAGCGTGACAGGCGATAGTAAGGCCAACGCTGAGCCTCTAATGATCATGAATGATGGAGGAGAGCATGGAGCTGAATTAAAATAAAAGATAAGGATGGAGACTATTCATATTCCTTAAAGAAAGCACAATAGAGAAGAAGAGAGGATTCAGCTGGGAGTAGATGTTAAGTATGGAAATTTTTCAGACTTGAGAAAGTGTCAGAGACATTTGGCCTATGAAATCCAGTCAAATCACATTTGAATTAAAATGCATGGGTGTAGACTTAAGGCTGTTTTTCTCCTCTCTTGGAGAGCAGAGTTTTGGAGGCTGAAGCTCTGACAGCAGTGATGTGTCAGTGTCCCTGGTGGGGCTCTCACCCGGCAAACTGGCTGCCAGTTCCTGCTGACACTTCTGTTCTGATCTACTTTCAAACTGGGACATTTTTTTCATTTTTAACACTCATTTCAGAAATGTTTGTTATTATACTCACTAACGAAAAACAGCAGAGGAGCAGGTGACGTTTGTTATGAATCACCTCCTTGACGTGTTTACAGCCAGATGGTTGGCTGATTCTGAAGAAATTGCATACTCCAGGAGAAGACACGGTCAGGCTGAACTAGTAATCTATGTTTATGAATGAGAGAATGTTCCGGTGATTAAACTCCTCATGGGTAAAGCCACATTAGACTCAACAGAGAATGAACGGAGATCCTGCCTCACAAATATTATCTGCGATGGAGAATCAGTCACAAGATGATGAAAATAACTGAAACAAACACCTGAAACTAAGGGGTTTGAATTTTGATTTTATTGTCACGCCCAAACACACCTCAAACCCAGTGGTACACGTTTAGTGGACAGTACTCCAAGGCTGAGCAGTGATTGTCCAGTTAGTGCTAAGCAACCACGACTAAGCAGCTTTTCTCTGCATGATGAAGTGGTATGAACAGTGTACATGAAGCCAGAGTGAGAGAGATACACCCATATAATCTTTGGATGGTACAACCGAAGACCCATTACATTTGTTGGCCAGAACTTCAAAACAGGAAAAGCTTCAGTTTTGAGATCACTGGCTTAGAAAGGTTCAGAAAAAAAATCTTAGGTCACTTTTTTTCAAATTGAATAAAAGTCCATGTTACTCTTATTGAACCTGTTGAAAGGAGTTGTATTGAAAAAAACTACAAAAGGAGCTAAAATCCAGAAATATTCAGATGTGCAGCACCTCAGATCCAGCGTCAGCGTGCAGTTATTAATTTTGGCTGGCACATTTAGATCCACTTGAATGCTAATGTTTCTTTAAAGCCTTCTCAGAAGCTTCAGAATTAGACTTTCTTTTTGTACTTTAGCTGTGTTTGACATTATCATATATTCTGTAAATGCTTTTGTCAGAACTTCACAGGAGCTTTATCACACATATTGAAGTTTTTAAATATTAAAGACGCTTTCACCCGTACGTCAGACTGAGAATTAAAGAAGTCTTATGCTTCAGTTCTTTGGGATTGAGTCTGATGTATTTGGTACTGTTTATGAAAAAAAATAGATCATAAGTTGAATTTAAAATAGGACCAGAAATGCAAATGTATGTCTTTATATGTGACCCATGAGAAAGTGATTTATTAAAGTAAGTCTTGATGGCACACCAAGAGCTCTAACAGTACCAACCTGATCAAAGGAAAGTCCTGAAGGCCAATGACATTTCATTTTGTGTTTGGTTGGATTACAGGTTCTATTAAACAAGAGGACCTGTACAAAAAGCAACCACTGTCTGGTACTTGGGATAATACTTGCTCAGTTAGTTTCAAGTTCAAACTCCAGCCAAAACTTCTCAATGTATAACACTTTATCTTTTGTTATTGTCTTATAAATAACAGTCTGACAAACTCTCGCAAACTTAATCCAGTCTCTACTGTCCATGTTTCGATGCTAAACTGCAGAACAGTTTCAATTGCACTCGAAAGCACAGCAGTGGGAGATCAGTGCTTCCATGTCCTATCTGATCCATTACCACATCATTATTTAACACTTTCAGACAAAAATGTTCTTGAAAAACAGAGGCACATTAAGGGTTGACTGGAGATAGCATTTAATGAAGCTAAAATTAGCCTCATTAGCTTGTTGCCCACTGAGAGGGAAATGTTCCAGCTCAGGCAGACATCTGATACAAGAATTGAAGACTATCATTGACAGGGGCCACTTTGAAATGCTGGACTCAATAAAGCTTGGTTCAGGCCTCTTTTTCATACAGAGATGCTGTAGAGCGCCTGCCTATCAGTCAAGTCAACAACTTCAAAATTAATGAGTTAAATAAATAGAAAATCAAGCTATCAGAAGCTGCATGGTGGTGCAACATTTTGAGCTGCTGCCTTCTAGCAAAAAGGTCAGCAGGTCGAGTCCCAGCTTGAACAAGTCAGTCTTTCTGAGTAGAGTTTGGATGTTCTCCTGTGCGTGCGTGGGTTCTCCCCAGGTGCTCCAGCTTCCTCCCACAGTCCAAAAACATGCTTATCAGGTTAACTAGTGATTCTGAATTGTCAACACTCACAATGTAGGTGTGAGTGTGTGGGTGAAAGGTTGTCTGTCTCTATGTGTCAGCCCTGCGGATGACTGGTGACCAAACCAGACCAGTATGTACCCGCCTCTTATTCCAAGACAGCTGGAATAGGCACCAGCGACTAACGCCTCGAACAGGCTGGTGCAGCGATTCCCAACCTGTGGGCCATGAAGGTGTAGCAAGTGGGCTGCAAAATCCATTCCAAAAAAGTATTTTATTTGAGTGTAATTATATAAAGATACAAGGTAAAAATAGATAAATTAAGATACAAATGCCAGTAATAATGCTTGAAATGTTAAACTGTGTTAAGTTTTAAAGGAAATTAAAACATTTCAGATACTCATATATGGAAAAAGTCCCCCAAGAAGGCGCGTTATTGCCCTATAGGTAGCATGACTGAACAGAATAACAGAAGTGCTGAGCCTGAAAAGTGACTAAAAAGAGTAAAGTAAAACCCAAAATATAATAACTGCACCAGAATGAAACAAGCTGTCATATTTTGGGCAGGAAGTTATTATGTTTTTGGCTTAACATCTGCTACATTATTGACCAGTCATAACATTTTGGGTTTTATTATGTTTTTTGGGTGGTCATTATTACAAATGGGGTTCTTAAAGGGCCTTATATAGTACGGCGGCCTTGTAAAGCAGTCATACTTTATAGGTTGGAGGTGGCCCTTGAACATTTTTGGGCTGAGGGATAAAAAAAAAAAAAAAAAAGGATGGTACACATTGAATTAGTTCTTCAGATCCAAGCCTTTTTTACCCCAGTTGTAAATTTGTTTATATCTACTGTAAAAAAAATTCAGCTGTTTTGGCTTTGTGTATGTGGTTTCTGGTGTTTCCTCAACCTGGCTCTTGTAGAATCTAAAGGAAATGTTGTTTTGGCACTTTATCATGAGCAACAAATGTTGACCAGGGGTTGTCACTTGGTCCTAACATAGGCCAGCCATACCAGACATTATGATGCTATAAAAATGCATTCTCACCTCCTAATTGTGTTTTTACACATTGGTGTAAAATCTGGTGTTTCATGTTGGTTCACCAGTGCTGCAACAGTGGCTCAGCAAATCTTGCAGAGATAAAAAAAAAAAAAACATTGATTCAGTTTAACATAACTTTATGAAAAACTTTAATAGTGATAAACAACAAACAGCGAGGTGGGGATAACACTCTTGTAAAATGAAACTGTACAACTGCTGACTCAAGACAGCTAGATTTATTTCTCTATAATTATGAGTAAATGGGATATATGAATCTGCGAACAATTCTTCGTTTGTTTCAAGATTTTGTAGTTAACCTGTCATAGTCCCAACATTTTTGTGATAAACTTGTAACACCAGAGTAACTCTTACTTGACATAATTTCACCTCCCACTCAGGGTATGATGAGGAAGAAATGGCTGCAGTATGAAGATGGTGAATGTCTCCATGTCTTTTGGGGAGCCTCAGAATTGAAGCTACCTCTCTGTTCTGTTTGCCGATGACAGAGGCTCATGAGCTCCTGCTGCAGACACATCACTGTCTGCCTGGTGTATATATAGTCTTGAGTCCTCAGTGACATATTTTATGATATTTACCAACCACCCAGTGTGATTTTAAGAATGCAAATAACACACAGATGGAGGATGGATGGAGATTCTGGAGGTTTATGTGTCTACCGAGGATGCATTAGACTTCGTGACTTGACTGACAAGAATGCAAAGAAGCCTGAAGATATGTAACAGGGATCTCTCTGCAGCAATACAATCTATTGTCAGGAGCCAAGTGAAAGAAGGAAAGAGAAAAAACCTTGTACATAATGGTACAAAATGTACTTTGTTCAAGGGCAGTGAAGTAATCTTCTGATAACATACGGTACAGAAGTCATCAGATAATAGACAAAAGTTACGTAACTGAGCCTGGATCAGTGACTTAATACACATTATTACCCAGCTGTGTAAAATACTAGATTGTGATTGGTCAAATAATGGTAAGTAATTCCTATAAGCAAATTTCACACGTTATTGTGGAAACGATTAACTTTCTTTTGTTTCTTATGTGCACAAAGGTTGTCTAGTTTTCTACCAATCAGCAAATTAAAGTACCTTGTGTCTTTATTTTTGAATGTTTTTGGATTGACCTATTAGTGCAATCCCAAAGCAGGAGGTCACCTGAGGAGTGAATATGTGGTTTATGTGCACTAGGAACCTAAACCATAGCAACAGGTTCCTGTTTTACCCTGAATGTAGTCTGACCTGAAAGACCAAGGTGTTTTATTCTCATCCTCTACTATTCTCTGATGCCTTTACAGTCAAATCTGAACTTCATGAATGTTTCACTATTGTCAAAGGAAGAGGAATAAGAAAGTATAGAAACTGGCAACAAAGCCCTTTAAAGAAACGGCCTCATTGAGTTGTTGACATTCCTCTCCATGTACAACAAGTATCTGTATAATATATAAAGGTTAACACCTGGTTGGATTTCTAATGTATGCTTTGGTTAAATTATTAATCAGTTTGTTTTGGCCCTTCACTTACTTAGTTATTTGCTCTTTCGGAGCATCAAACATTCTCACTACTCCTCATTCATCTTTTATAGCAGATGGAGCTAAATTGCACTCAAAGCACTCACATAGTGCCCTCATCCTTACCTAAACGTGTTGTTGTTGGGAAGGATATATAAAAACACAAGTGGGTGTACATGTGCACATTTTTAGAAGCCTGGAGTTTTCATGGTAAACCTACAAGCTGTCATGTTTTATTCAGAGTGAGGCATGAAGAGCTGCTCTGTCAAAGAGCCAACAACTCCTACACCTGCCTGACTCCTTCATACTGAGCCTTGCAGGTAGAGAGAGGATGATATTTTTCAACTCATGCTCCCAAATGCAATACCACTTTTTTTTCTCTCTCATTAGTTCTTACTCGGATATTGTCAATTTGTAAGATCTGCTAGCTTCAGGTGCTGAACAACAGAAGAAGCTTCTTTTTTTTTGCAAATGTTACCAGAGAAGGAGGAAAGAAAAGTTGAAGGTCACATTCTCCAAAATAGATAAAATGTCACATAGCTCTTAAATGGTCCTGTTGAAATGGGGAAAAAAAATAAAACATATTAAAAAAGAAGTTAAGAGAGACAGAGGGGCTGTTTTTCTCACCTTTCTAAGTTACTGTTCTTTTCCCTCACAGAGAATTCTCAGAATAAGACATTTCACATTCAGCTCATGTTAGAAAATGTCCCCCTGTGCTGTTTTTGTTGCCGACAGTAAAAACTAAAGAATCCTGATAAGAGCTGTGCAGCCCGGCAGGTCCAGTGTCATCCGGCAGTTTATTTGTACTTTAGAGATTTAGATCCACTTGAACGTTAATGCTTCCAATATTCTCTCATAAGTAATTATATACAGCTTAATTTCTTTTGTAGTTTGGCCTTCCCACAGACTCTATAAGAGCTTTTATCAGAACTTCACTGCAGCTTCATCACATTTATATTAAAAGAAGTCTTCAAATATTAAAGAGAGTTTCACCGTTACACTCGACCCAGAATTAAAGATGTCTTGTGCATCATTTAGTTGGCACTTCTTTGTGATTGAGCCTGACATATTTGGTACTGTATCTGTAGAAACTTGAGATCTTGACTTGAATTTTAAGTGGTACAAAGCAGCTGCACCCGTATCTGTCTGTCTCTTTGCCTTCACAGTGCACAGTTGGTTCTTCTGTGCGCCATAATCCCCCCCTTACCTATTTCTCTTTTGTATCTGGTCAACTTGTTTTTCTCTTTTTCTTTCAAAGATAATGACAATTATTCATTCAAGGCTGAAATTTTCCTCCTCAACCTATTTTTTTTTTGCAAGCACAGCCTGGTTTTCTGTCTTGTTAATGTGCAGTATCTGAAGAAAGGTGTGGAATAATCACTCTTGTGTCTGTTTTTTCCTCCTCTTCTTCCTCTCTCTGCCTGTTGGTGATTTAGTTGTCCAGCACATAAAGCGGAGAGACATCATCCTGAAGAGAGAGTTGGGTGAAGGGGCGTTCGGTAAAGTCTTCCTGGCAGAGTGTTACAACCTCTGTCCCACCAAGGACAAGATGCTGGTGGCTGTCAAGGTATGTAACTCTCTGGTATGTGTGTGTGTGTATGTTATATAAAATAATCCCCCTCCTTCAGAATGGGAAAGATTGAATTACTGATCACATTTTAACAAGCATAAACTCTGAGACTAGAGACAAGAGAAACAGAGTTTTTCTCTGTCCAAAAGTAGCAAATTGTTTTCCCAGCACCATTTCAATCACACCATCATCATGTTTTTTGTTGATATTTTTTCAAGCCTACACCAAGCATGTGGGTTGAAGACTTGTTATGTGTTAGACGAGAATAAAAAATGGGAAAAACAAAATTGAGCAAAGATGAAAGCCAAAGATTTGAGGAATTAAACCATTTCACTCCAAAAACATTTGAAGGAGTGATGTAAATCAACCTGCACTCGTAGAAATAATAATCATAATTTTATCTCTCAATTAAGTTTCCACCCAAAGTTATTGTTGTGCAGTCACTTGTAAGATGACTGTAACATGTCGCTGAGCCCTGGAGCTGCAGCAGGTATCATACTGTGCCCTCCTAAATCTACTGAGCCCTCTGATGGTCGACACCACGCTCCAGCTCTGACCTAACCTGCCTTTAAGCTGCTTTTAAATCCCACTGTCAGCCAAACAAAGAAGTGATACTCTGAGGCCTGACCTGTCCTGATATCCACATTGTGCCCGCTTCCTGCTTGAGCAGCCATGAGAGTGTAGCCACTGGCATCATCCTCACGAGTTCATAGACTTTATAAGAGAAGTGGAGACAGCGGAGACGGACCTCTTGTCTCTGTTATAGACATCCAGTGTAGCCTTTGATTCCCCCCATGTGAGGTTTGAGACAATTTCATTGTGTGAGCTTTCTCCTTATAAGTGTGAAGGATCCAGAGCGTGATCTTTGAGTGATGGAAGAATTAACCAACCAATGACAGTCTGTTGTTGTGAAATGTGAAGTCCAGCATTGAGGGTCAGCCTGATTACAAACAGAGGATGTTAAGTTAACCTCTACAATTTAAAATTTAAGGATTACCAAACAACATTACATTCTGGTCAATGTGTTATCCTGCTGTAACTTGTTCAGCTCGAGTCTTACATGTTATGCCAGGGGTGTCCAAGCCATGGCCCGCTGTCTATTTTCATGCGGCCTCCGGCTGTCATTTAGAAATGTATTAATTGTGTAACTTAAATTAAAACTGTACATTTACAGTTTCTGTCAGATGCTTGAAAAAACCCTAAATATATCTGGTAACATCTCACAAAAAGTTGGACTGTGCAAAGGCAACTTCAAAGATTAAAAAAAAAAAAAAACACATGAGAGGACAAAAGGCTGAATTTAAGTTATGAAATGATGAAGATAAGACAAAAGTTGATGCATAAAATGGTTCAGAATGCAGGATCAGAAATATTTGGGGTTGAAAATGTTTTTATCGCTGTCTCATAAACAAACGTGATACATTCTAGATCTTGATCCTGCCGTAAAAACGACATGTTTTTCCCAGGTTAGGTTTCATCTTGTAGGTCTGTTATAATAACACAAGCATATTTGAATAAACTTGGAGACAGTTTTTTGTTCGGTTGTTTGTTTGATTTTTACAGAAACTACCAAGACAAAATAGTTTTCAAATTGAACACTCATTTGTTAGTTTCACTGTTAATAAACATGTATGTAAGAACCGTCGGCCCTTGGTCATTCTCACTGTATGCAATACGCCCTATTGGAAAAAAGTTTGGACACCCCTGTGTTATGCCCTCAGTATGTTGTTTGCATCAGGAAGTCCCTTTGAGGTTATTCTGTAGAACATTTTGGACAGTATTTGCAAATGTTTTCAATTGTTGCCATGGTAAAAGACATACTGTATATCAGCATAAATCATAAAATTACCTCTTTCAAAAGTGTTTCTTGTGCTTTCTCATATTTTAAACATGCATATAACAGCAACAATTCTGGATGTTCATCCCAAATCTGTGGAAATTTTCAAACCAAAATTAAAACAGAAATCCTTTACAGCATAGAAAAACAGATCTCTCCTCTCACTGCTTTTTGTTAGTCCATGTGGTGTTGTCATAGATATTTTGGTGTGCTGTAAATCAATTCGGTCCTGCTTGACCCTGACCAAGACGCTGTGAAATAGCAATTTTGAAATAACCTACTTTGGTGCTGATAATCTCATTTTATCCTGTAGATTGAAATCGGGTATATATCTGGATATGAGACTTTTTCAAGATCACTTGAAAAGTCCTCACAGTCCCTAGAGAAAAGAAAGGTGCCATTTATTCACGCTCAATTGAGACTTGTTTATGGGAATAATCTTGGTCATAAAGACGATAATTTGTCTCTCCTCTTCATCGTCTCCTCAAATGACTTTTCTTTAACTTTTTTTATGCTGAATCTTTACCATATTTGACAAAATGTGTCTTCAATAAAATAGGGATTAATGTTGCTGTTCCAGAGAGTTTTAAGCTCTGTAACAAGAGACACAATACAGATAAAAATAGTATGAAAAGTGCTCTGATTGGTAGCTAAGGGACTTCCCATATGGAGCTCTGCGCCCCAACCTCCACCTGTCTTTGTACATTCGAAACCTGTCCAAGTACCAGCCAGGGGACCAGAAAAGTTGAAACCTCATTGAACTCGATGCTTTGTTTTAAAGAGCTTAAAGGATTTGGAAGCATTGCCCCAGTGTGGTGGCTCTCAGTGCTCTCACACTGCTCAACATTAACTTGTGCTTGGCAGCTCCCAAGTGTGAATGTGAGGAAGTGTATGAATGAGAATCAGGGGGGTGCTGCATAAGAGGCTGTAGGCTCAGCAAACCTGAAAACTGTCAGAAAACCCGCCTGACCTTGACAATGGGTGAAGTTCTTGGAAGAATTGGGATGATGATGATGTTGATGATGATGATGATGATGATGATGATGATGATGGAGTGTTTGGCTGCCTCTTTCTTATTGTAACATAATAGGATTAACAAAAAAGGAAGGTTAATCCAATGTATGATTCATGTTGTCTGCAATGTCATCTTTACTTATGAAACACAATACAATGTGATTATTTTTTTTTTAATCCGAACATATTCCTGTTTTTTATATAGCAGAAAAGGCCCCCCGAATTCACTTAAAGGTCAACAAAAGGAAAATTCATAGCGCTATCCCCCCGAAATTTATTGTGGCTGAGCACTTGAAGGTATTGTTTTGGAGAAAAGCCCAGACAAGAAACATTTCCTTAAGAGTGCAGTTTGATTTGGTAATAGAATTTTATGGTCGTTTTACCTACTCCGCCGTACATCTCAACCACCTCGACCGCACCGCTGCAAGAACAGCAGATATGAGTAAATGTATTTCCATCTCAAGGTCTCTCCATCTTTACGTCAGCAGCAGAACACAAGGCCAAAGACATCAAGAGAATCAGCTTGCTGCGTTTTCTTGCTGCTAAAAAGTCAAAAGGCTTTTTCTTCCCCTCACTACTGCTGTCATTTGATTTCTCGTCCCTTTTGGTTCGGTCGACTTCAGCAGATATTCCATCCAAATTTGATATTTCATGTGTGCCCCACTTCAAAGATGTTCAAGATACCCCGGGTTGATCCTTTTACCAATCGGATCAATGTATTTTGTTTGCAGTTGCTTCAGCAAATGCACTCAGTGGATATCATTTTCAGTGATTACTGGGCTGAAATCAATGCCCAGGGTTTAATAGGGGGATATGAAGCACATCCAACAACTGGATGCTGTACAACTGAACAGTAGAGCGCAGAAAGTTCAGTTATAAAACTTTATGGATTTATGGTGGGGTTAGTGTAAATAATATTTTGTGGAGTCTAGCTGGTGCCTGTGCTGGAAGTGATATTGGGCAAAGAGCAAATCAACAACATTAGTTTTAGGCTGTCATAAAAAAGGAACAGATTATTTGGTATTAACAGCCTCAGAGGATGGTGTTGTCATCCAACACAGGCAGGAAAGAGAGACTAGAGTAAATAGAGACACAAGAGAAGCTCTGTGAGTCTAAAACACTGAAGTTTCATAAACTTAAAACTAGCCTTGCTTGGCTAGCATGTTTTTTTTTTCTTTTTGATGCATCTGTGCTTTTCTCAGCTGGGGCTTAAATAAAAACTTTTGGATCTGAAAGGGTTTAGTTCACACAGATATCTGACAAGCCATCTCAGCCTGCTCACTTAATTAGTTTTCAGGGGTTATTAGGTTTTCTGGGGATCTTTGCAATGTTGGATAAAACTCGAGCTATTAATGAGTTAATATAATTCATCTTCTGGTGACAGAGAACACCTGTACAACATTTTACAGCAAATGATCCCAAAGTTAAGATATTTCTGTCTTAGCAACCTTGGTCCGCTGACCAACCATACAACAGATGTTCCCAGGGCTACGTGGCTAGCATAGCTACAGGTTCAGTGACAAAAGTGGGAAACTGTGAATGAGTCATAGCAAACAGTCTGCAAATAGGAGAAAGGAGAGCTGAAAGGAGGTAACTTAACTACACCAACGACTGTGCAAAATAAAGTTGCTCAATAAAAGAATTGAAGACAGTTACCTATCCTAAACATCTTCAGTACTTAGGATTATCATGCACTTTTGTACACAGTCTTGTGAAGCAGGTTAGTCATAAATGCCCAGGTTTATGTCGAGGGAGAGGCCATTATGTGGTCACATTAGTGGAACTCACTTAAAAGAGCTGACGCTTCGGTGATATCATTTTATTACCTCTACTTTTATGTTGCTCCCAGCTTGCTATAAGAAAAAATGCACATTTGTACAATAAGATGGTTGAACAACACAGACTGTAATGGTATATTGGTTTATTTGGTATAAAAGTGTCATGTGAAGGCCTTTAGACCAGCCTCACCAGCCACTGAATGTTCCTCTTTTCTCAACATTTAAAACCTGACTTTATTCATTTCTTTTTCCAGACACTGAAAGATCCCAATCTGTCTGCCAGAAAGGATTTCCAGAGAGAGGCAGAACTACTGACCAACCTGCAGCACGACCACATTGTTAAATTCTACGGAGTGTGTGTAGACGGAGACCCTCTCATCATGGTGTTCGAGTACATGAAGCATGGAGACCTCAACAAATTCCTCAGGTCAGTTCTTCAATGAACGTTAAGGCAGTGTAACATTAATCTATCTTTTTATAGCTGGATGAGCAAATTAGAAATTTATCATGTGGATGGACAGTAAAAAAAGCCAAAGTAGGTGCCTTTCACTTTGGTATTTTACATAATGGAAACACTTTTTTTCTCTCATGTACATAGATCTACTTAAGTTTCTCAGAGGGGATTTAAATTTTACTTTGTTATCTCAGAGTGGAGATGTCAAAAATTAGTCTGAAACACAAACTGCTCTGTTGTTGGTAGGAAAATTAAATATATATATATATATTTACATCCTTTCTCAGCACAACAGGACCTCAGAAAACAATAAATGGTTTTTATTTCTTACAACAACATTCATTCTACAGTTGGTGCTAATTTGTTTGTCTGTAGGAAGTTCAGATTTTGGATCACGTGCTCTCTGAGTTTGTTTTGTTTTGTTTTGGGCATTTCTCTGCCTCTGCATTGTCTACACTTCTCTGCACTCCTACCCTCACAGCCAAATCACAGTGGATACATCTTCCATCCTCCATGACACTGAGGAGGCTAGGTTTTAATTTAAGTCAATGTGTATCCCAAACCAGCTCTGCTCTGTTGTGTTCCAGGTGTGTTTTGGATCTGGATCAGGTGTGCAGACTTTCTATTTCTGCTGGATACTAGAGCAGCAACTATAGACTATTTTAAAAAAAAGTGGACGTAGTCTCAACTATGTCACCCGAAAATGGAGTGAAATAGAGTTTTGAAGTGAAACCGCTGCAGCCATATTTGTAATGGGATGGGTGACGAGTCTCCTCATGAACAGCTGTAGTGCTCACATCAGTCACGTGAGCTGAGCTGTGCATTTGATTGGGTAACCTCGCAATCTTAACATCTAAACTGCTGAGTTAAATAAAAAAAATCACCCTCCTTACAGTGTGAACCATCGGTGAGATTAGAGATTTAAACAGGAGACATTAGCTGGGCCAGGCTATAAACATGTTTATCTCTGCTTTAAAAAAACACCTTTTTTGGGGGCTTGGTGTCTATTTGACTTCTGGTGCCAGTTTCAAGCAGACACTCAATGAAGAGCTTTTTTTAGCACTTCAGCATTTTCAAACCTAAGGTTGCCGCTTAGCAGCAATAAATCATTTTGCACAGGGCAGATCAAGCAGATGACCAGGGCAGTCGTGCACTGTAAAGACAGTCAATAATCTGGCTATATTTCAGAGTAAAATAACTTCAGTCAACAGTTGATTTTACTTTGGCTAAAATACACCGCATCCATCTGCATTCCGTCAGGACACAAAATCAAATAGGATTCATTTAAGTCAATTATGAGTCAAATATGTCAACTCATGCTGCATCTGTTCAGTTGCCATTTGGTTACCTCCTGACACCTGCAGGAGGCAAGTGATCAGTAATCCAAATCTGCCGAATGACGCAGCTGTGATGCATAAACTCAGTATAGGGAAGATCAAATGGGACAGGAAGTAGAGCCAGGAAACCATCAAAAAAGAGCCTGTACCTTTCAAAATAAAACAAACCATATTTAGCTTGACCACATGGATAAATGGACATAATGAGCAGAGACAGACCAGGAGTCAGGAGGTTTAAGGTTTTACAGCCCAACATGAATAAAGAGAGACTTATCCATGGAGTGGGAAGCATGGGAATGCCTTGATCTCCCAAAACGCAGATGGGTGCAGTGTACTACAGGTGTAACAACAAATCTTCGTGATGAATGAAGCCAGGCCAGGAGTTAACAGGTCCCAACATGAACGAAGAGAGGCTCATCATTGGGTTGAGAAGTACAGGAAATCTTTGAGCTCGGCCCCAGCTGTTTGATGGTGCTGCTACATGCAGCTGGTGTGACTTAACCTATGAGGGAGCATGCAGTCAAAATGCAAAGTAAGTGCATTTAAGCAGCTCTTAGTGCAGCTCTTCATTATAACAGTGTCTCAACCCGTCAGATCACTACAGAGATGATGAAGTTCGAAACTGAGAGACTGCTCATGCCACAAAGAGGCCAAATTTGTGAGTTGTTCGCAACTTACTTTAAAGAAACTTGTGACATAGTAGCTCAAATATGTAGAGTATTTAAGGTCAAGTTATAAGTGTTTCCCATGAGCTAAAAGCCAACTTACAATTAGTAAAAGAGTCAAACTTTATAAAAAGTCTGAGAAAACTTTAATTCTTTTGTCAAATTTCTGCTGCAGACGCTGTACCCAGCCAGCCTTACAGTTTCTGGGTTAGCAAACATGAGAGCTCTCGTGCTTTTGTTCTGTAATGTCAGCCTGTACCAAGGGAAGTGACCTCTGATAAGCCTCAACAAAAGCGACAAGGCGATGGTACAGAAAGCTCTTTGGTAATGGGAAGCTTCACCGCGGTTGATGTCAACGTGCACAGGAGGTGTCTGTGATAGAAGTGTGTTGTTTCATGTAGGGTGACAGCAACAGTGTGTGTGAGAGATCTTCCTCCTGTGTGAAGTTTGAGAAGTAGTTGAAAAGATGACACGTTAGGATTTAGCGCGAGTGTTGGAGTGTGTGTGCGTGGAGTCAGCCGCGCGTGAAGACTTTCTGTTGGGAAATCGTTCCTGAAATGAAAGGCAATGTCGCGAGTGATGAAATTCTTTCATGCACGGTGCAAGACGTGGCTGATTTTTGGTCTATTGGTCCTGTTGGTCACATTTAACAAATGAGATGTGTGGAGAATCATAAGAAAGAACAGAGTATCTGATGTGCGAGTCCAGTTCAACCTCCAGACAAACGGGGGGGCTACATGCACTCCCTAAGTCTCTACAAGACGTCTGTGGAGTCAAATAAAGGTGAAAAGACAGAGGGGAGCCAAGGCAGAACAGGAGAAATTCCTCTACAGGAAAACTGCATCATTGCAGACACATTTTACACTGTGTGCTCTAAAACTGGACAGAGAAATGATTATTGTCATGATTCCTGAACCATGATCAGGTTGAATGTCAGGTTGAAATTAAAAGTGCTGGGGAATAAAATCCTGGTTCCCAATTTGTATATTTGTCCAATCTTTATAATATTTTTGCCAAGTTGACTGATTTGTCAGGCACTATGACACAAAACAGTGTGTTTTTTTTGTTGTTGTTTATTTTTTTGAGAGTATAATAATTCAACACATTAATTCAAGAACTATAGGCAAGGGACAGAGATTGTGTCAGGAGCTTTGTAGAGTCATCCACTCGAGGGGGGATTTGAAGCATCAAGAGATGCTTATTCCCAACAACATCCATTTTACAACAATTTGCCTTCAGTTAATCTCTTTAAACAGATATTTGCATGCAGGGGAAACTCACAGTGTGCACCCAACTCCAACTTTGTGTCACTTCCAAAGTTGCCAAAGAACAGAGGGCATAAAATAGGGAGTCTTCGCCCTTGTGTTGGTGTAACCATCAGCCTCTAATTTGGCAGAGCGATAAGAGGCTACATCTTCATAAAAGATTATAGATGATTGGTTTTAAGATTGCACAGGTCATGAAAATGCCAAAACAATCATCACCACCAAGGGACTGATAATAAGCAATCTCTTAACCCATCATTGTCCATTATTGTCTAATGGAGCTTTGCAATATGTGCCTCTTGGAGTGGATGCCAACTTTTCAGTAATTCAGGTGAAGCCAGCATTTAGCTTTTAATGACTTTCAGCCAAGACTTTCTACTCCATGTGACAATGGGATCTGCTCTTTTACTTATTTACGTAGGTCTCAGCTCAAAATGTCAACAATTTCTGCCTTACTTTGAAGGCATGAGCCTGGAATTATTTCTTTTGATTTACTGAAAATGATCCCTAAAACACTGAATACATCATATTTGGTACATGAGTTTCTAAGGCTTCTATGTCATTAACACAATGAATAGTTTTCTTAAAATCTATTTAAAAAATGTGCATTTTATAAGAATAAAGAATGCATTTTTGCTAAAAGTGTTGACCAAAACTGGCCAGTGTCAAATGAAATACAAAAAAACTATATCACAAACAAAATTGTTTGTGATATAGTATATATTTTTGCATTTTGTTTAACAGGTTAATACTGTAAATATCTAAATTCCACAAAAGTACAATTTTCTGGCTAATTTTTGTTGGGTCAGGCTTTAAAAGGTTTAACAGGTTTAAAGTTTGCCAAAATTATATCATCATGATTCAAATGTGTCAAAAGTCAAAATGCAAACTTTGTCATGGGTGAATTGAACACTTCTGAAGCATGTCACAGCAAAGTGTGTCCCACAATGCATTGTTAGCTGGACCCATATGAACATGCGTTGGTTAAATAAATAAATCAACTCGTTATGTGACTTCTGACAGGAGACGTGTTGTCATTATGGTTGACTACACTCCTCCTTTTTTCTATCCTTCTGGACTGGTTATCTTCACACACTGGAGCTCAGTGAAACACATCAGTACTTGTCAGACTACAAACATACAACTTCCCATGTTGAAAATAGAGACCCTTAAGTGCAGATTATACACAAGAGATTAAACTGTAAGTAAATCAGCATCAGTCAGTGTGATTGCACCAACTTTCAGCACCAGAGATAAAAGCTCTTACTCTACGCGTTCATGTCTGCTCAGTTCCACTATATGTTTTTAATTGGCCCTGCTGCATGCTTGAAACCAGTATGTTGGAACGGCTACTCATCAGTGCCGACTTAAAGTCATGTTACATTTAGTTGGATACTTGGGAAAAATTAAATCCCCTTGCCCCACATGAATTTGTTAAAGCTGAGGCAATGTTGGACCAAAGANGCTCCAAAAACAACATTAGTCAATCAAATTAGTCAATTAATTCCTTTTGTTGATTTTTTTTTTCCTTTTCCTTTTTCTTTTCCGGTAACCCAGAGCCCACGGCCCAGATGCCATGATCCTGGTAGATGGCCAGCCTCTGCAGTCCAATGGAGAGCTGGGCCTTTCCCAGATGCTGCACATCGCCAGCCAGATTGCCTCAGGCATGGTCTACCTGGCCTCACAGCACTTTGTCCACAGAGATCTGGCAACCCGCAACTGCCTGGTGGGCAACGGCCTGCTGGTCAAGATTGGAGACTTCGGCATGTCCAGGGATATCTACAGCAGCGACTACTACAGGGTAAGACGTCACATAGATATGTTTGGCTTTGTTATATCCCAGTTTTTTGCCATCAGACCTCTGGTTGCCAGATTGCTCTCAGAGTGTTTGGGATATGTGAAGGTTAATCGCTGCTTCAGAACTGATCAGCGACTAAAAAAAGGAGTAAAAGTTCAGGGGACAAGTGCTATATTAAGAGATAAAAACAGATACAAATCAGTGTTTACCACACATAGATGATACCTGCCTGGGCTGAGCATTTTCAGATTTTTATACTGTGTTCATTTATCATCTCTACTCTCTTCCTCGTGCCTGATAAGCTGCAGTAGCTGACACATGCTCTACATGTGATCAGAGAGACAAAGGTCCTACAAAACATCCTCCTGTTGTGCATTGATTTGTTGTAAAGTTCATGTCAAGTTTAAACCTTTGCATACTCCTGTTAACATAGAGGAGCATCTTGTTAGTAGTAGTGGTATTTTATTCTGTTACCACACAGATACCAACACATTTTACAGTACAGAAACATGAACAAGTCAACAACTACATACTAATTGGTGAGAGGTAGAAAAAAAATGCCCAGTAGGTTTGAACATGCCTGTGACTGTTATGCTACACTGTTATAATCAAATTGCAATGTCACTAAAAAGCCTCACCCACACTCATATCAGCTAACAATCAACATCAAGTGAAACATCTCAGATTGTGAGTTTTATTGTTTGGCTGACTTGAGGATAAATCGGCACAACTTATATATGAATGTATAAACTAAACCAGTGACTGAGATTGAGAGAACATGAGGTAAAACACATCCCCATCTCACATGCTATGGATACAGAGGGCTTTCACACCAGCAAGGTTCTGGTGCTGGAACCGATTCTGTTCTGGATTCTCAAAACCTTGGTGCTTTCCAGGTTGTTTGAAAGAAAGTAAACAACACTTTGGCAAAATAGCATTGTATTTATGTAGTTTTGTTTTTTTTATTGTTCAATGAAATAGCTCAGTTGTACATCTCTTTTATTTCTACCCCAAATGCTGCCAACTCTTTTTGGAAAATAAAATGGCAGAGAGAGAAGTCCCATGTTATAGTTTGTTAGAAAAATTAGATACAAAATTTGCTCTTTCAATGTCTCTTTTCAGCACAATCAAAAATAGAGTAAAAAAGTAGTCAACAAATGTATGTACTTCCATGTCCGTCTTTGTATAAAATTCCTGAATCAAAGTGCCATCAAAAATTTGGTCTCCTCACTCTCCTCCTCCACTTTCATGACTTTCTTAACTACCTGCTCATTTAACTGTCATTGAATTGGACATTCCCACTGACAATGTCATGGTTCTGGAGCCACAATCAACATTTTTTTGGTTCCAGCTGAACCAGCTTTTTCAGGTTCTGAACCTTTTTTTTTTTTTTTTTTTTCCGGTCTGAACAAGCTGGCGAGTTTGAATTTAGGTTCAGGGGCTGGAGCCTGCACAGGACTATGCCAGTGTAAAAGCCCCCACAGAAACGGCCAATGGGTCAATGGGTCAATATGCATATCTGCACTTAGCTCAAGTCAAGTTCAGTTAATAGATCCTGTTGTTGATAACCATGTTGACGGTATTGGTTTTAATTTGAAGTTTGGGTCAATATTTGTCCTATTTTCCAAAGCTGTCTTTAATTTTTTAATCCAAAAAATAGACTTACTTGTAAAATACTCCAAATGTATCATAATGAATAAAGCACCCCATCAAAGCAGTACTAGCACTTCATGCTGGTATTGTGATTCCAGAAGGAATAGCTGGGAAATTAGTAAATGGTTTTCTTGACTTGAAATTATGTTCATTCAAAATACTGTGAAAATAAATGTGTTTTACTATTTTAAAGTTCCACTGGCCATTACAGAGCCTTTATGTATAAATTTGTATACAATGCACCAAGCAGTGCAGTTCACCCAACACACCAAGAACAATTAAGATGTTGATGCTCACAATGCTTTTGACTCTGCTTGTAATTAGGTCCCGAAAAGCCTTAAATAAATTCTCCGCAGTTGTTAACTAGAAAGATGTTTCCTCACCACAGCTCTCTCCAGGGTCATTTTCTGTTTCTGTTTTTGTTTCCATCAGTTATTTTCTATGGAGAGTTAGCTGCAGCCCTAGGCCCCCACACCAGCCCCTCATTCACTCACAAGCATGCTGAGGTTTAGCATTGTGGATGGAGATGAGCCTGCAGAGCCTCCAATGCTTTGATGCTTGAAGGCTTGTTTATCTAGCTCCTCATTCATGTCTTTTCTTCTGTTTAACACGATTAGTTACACTGAATGCAGCAAACCAGAGCAGCGACTGCGCTGGCCTGAAGAATCCAGCATCCTGTGGAATAAATGAATGGATATTATGAAGTGATGGCTGATACTGATCTGGATCCCTTCGACAGTCTGCTCCTCTGAAATGGCTTTAGGTGCACCTGATTCGGTTCCCCAGCATGACAGCTGGGCCAGTCTGGTCTTTGCTGGGGGCGATGCCAGAAGTTATGAAGTATTCCCATGCCGGGTGTTGCAGCTCTGCACTCACAAAATCGTTTGTAAGGAAATTTGAGTGAGACATCTTTAGTGTTTGGAAAATGGTTCGTCTCCGCGCACCATCTGCGAGGCATGTGTATTATTAAAATCTGAATATTTTGTTTGTGTCGTCAAGGAAATATGGCAGGATTTCTAAGTGTGTGTGGGTAGGTGTGTGTATTTGTTGTTTAGTGCTGGGTGTTGAGATGTTTGATTATATGTCTGTATAACCAACCTTTCTAACAGTTTTGGCCCTCAGTGGAGAGAGAAATGTCAGGTCGTAAATGAGGACATTTCAGTGGGAACAGAAAATCGACACTCAGGACTTTATTAAAAATGGTCATGCATAATTCTGTTTAAAGATCTCTGATCACAGCAGAGCAGCTGTGCAGGGAGGGTGTTAAATCCCAACATAACACTTAACAACAACACAAACATATGTACAATTAAAATGTATAAACTCTAACATTGTTTTAGTATTAAAACAGTTTCACAGCTGTTGTTTTTGTGTTGCACGTTTGAAACTATTCGAATAACAGAATATCAGAGACCTTCCTCACACTGTCAGACATGGCTTAATGGTACGTTAATTTTGCAGCCACAGTTCTGAAACATGATATTCAAAGCTTAAAGTGCATGAATGTTAGCTTCAAGGGTCTATAAATACCCCACTTACAGTGTTGAACACTCATTACATGTTCTTTGAGAAGAAAAGAATTGAACGTTTAGACTCTGGCGGCTTCATGTAGGTCAGCTTTATGTCTGATCCTGGGCCTTTTATCTTCCATGTTAGCTTTGCAAATGTTGCATCATTTATTCTTCCCGTTACAGTATGAAGCCTTTTAATCAAGAAGCAACAATGGCTGTTGCAAAATTAAGCCAATATGGTGCAAAAAATCTGCAGTTTCCAGAACGCCCACTTGAGGCAACCCAATCAGGTCGCACTTGAAAATACCCAGTCGCTGAGTATAAGTGGACATGTTTATGGCTAAAAAAATAATTTTGTTGGTCTTGATTCCTTATTTCTTTATTCCTAAAACATACACATTACCATCTAGGGGCATGGCTGGGCTGGCACATTAGTGAAAGCTGTCCCTCGTTCCCAGGTTGATTGATGATTCTAAATGGTTGCCTGTTGGTAAATGTGTGGATGTTTTTGTCTCTATATGTTAGCTCTGTGGTAACCCAGCAACCTGTTCAAGGTATATCTCATCCTTAGCCCAGTGACAGCTGGGGTGGGCTCCAGCAGCCCTGTGACTCAGAACAGGAGAAGAGGTGAAGGACGATGGATGGATGATGCATGTCTGGTTTGACTGACAGGCTGGTGTGCGGTAGCTGTTCACCAGAAGGCTAAAGGCCAACCAGAGAGACAACCCCTGGCCGAGAGCAATGAAGGCAACGTAGAAGTGCTTGAAGACTGCAGTTTAGAGTGTCTGCTTGAAGCTGACCCTGGGGCTACTGGAAACTACAAACAAATCAAACTGAAAAAATGATGAGTTTCAAAGCGGTATCAACGTTACTACGTTCATTTATTATAGTCTATGAACCTGCACTGTTTAATGTAACTTGTTGTTTCATATTAAAATATGACGTTAAGGGCGGCTTTCAATTTTTTGATAGGACAAAAAATGCATACTTGTTTGTTAACTCTGCTTCTTTAGGTAGTTGTTTGAGGTAGTTAATGTATTTCAACCTAATTAAATTTTTAGTTTTGTTAACCTTTCTGTTTATTTAAACTATAGTTATAAGTTGACCTAAATTCTTCAGGTAGTTTTGTGACAGAACTTATCTATTTATTCTCAATTGAGGTCTTCAGTTTTGTAAACAATGGAGCTCAGTGAGCCTGTGCCAACTTTTTTTTAAAGTACAGGTTACAATTCACAAAGACATTGTATGACTTAAAGGCTGTAGCTTAACTAAACAGCTGGGAGGGGCAAAGGTGACTGTCAGGTGGACATACATTACTGATTTATTTGTACAAAGAATTTCAAAGTTGAAATATACTTTGTAGTTCGGATGATGCTAACTTAAAATTAAGCGGTATCACAACAACCCCAGTAATATTTTGATGTATTGACAAAGAAAAATATTCTAGAATAACAAACATGCAAAGTCGCATTTCACAATGTACCTCAGCTCCTCTTCTTTGATTGTTTCTTCATTGACTGAAAGTATGTTGGAGTCAGCATTTACGAAAAGAATATTCTTTTTTTCTGGGCTTTATAATGTGACATCACCATGACTACGGTTATGTCCAAAATTCATGAACTTACCTCCTACTCCTACTGCTTCCTACATAGTGAGATGGATGTAGCGGCCTACAAAATGACGTCAATAGCGAACAAAATGATACAAAGTTATCTAACCGTAGTAAAAAGGTGGGCCCTCCAGCAAATTACACTCGTGGACAAATAGTGTGTGTTCCCTCAATTGGACCCAAAGAACAGTTCATATAATGGTCCCTGGAGACCAAGTCACAGCTGATTTAGCAGGGATATACTACTCTGCTGAAAGATTAAATGGTCTGGCTGATTGTTCTTGTCTGAACAATTATAAAGCTAATTTACAGGAGTGAACTGTTCCACCAAGATTGGACGGAGAGTATCTGAGGGAGAATTAATCCCACATGAGACCCAACAGGGAACCAAGGAGCTGTTTGTGCTTGGTCTTCAAGGTACAGTATATAAATAATGAAGTGTCAAGAGAGCGGGGTAAATGCTCTCACCTACCACTGCAGGGGCCCAGCTTCAATCCAGGACTGTGTGCCAAATATTCATAAGTGGGAAGCCAGAAAGGGATCATGTCCTTGACACCGCAATAAAGACTCACGCTGGTTGGTCAGGGTGTGTGTGCTAACCCGAGCAAAGAGGTGGGCCTCCAAGCACATTACACTCCTCACTGACAGGTGAAGAGAAGCAGCTGGTGACTCTACTCTCTGGCCCGGTTAACTTTGCAGCGAGCACCGCAGTACCAGGGGAGATGGATCGTCCGTAACAAGGTTGCTGGGGAATACAAGATGTAGTGCAAAAAAAAAAGGAGTTGAAATTCAGCTTGAAATCTGTTTATTTGCATACCAAAATGTGCTCTTGTTTGTCACATAAACCAAAACCAGGTTGTGATTTTGATTTAAACTATACGAGGGAGAAAGAATTGATTTCCCCTGCAGCAACAGTTTGTTAGAGAGAAATGAGTCAGTCTGAGGGAACTTTTTCAGTCAAATGTTAGTTCCTTCCACCAAACTCTGCTGAATTTATTGAGAAAAGTTTAGACGCTTGAATAATTTATTGAATAATTTAGTTGTACAGCATGCACACACAAATACGCACACCAGAGCGGGAAGGAAAAAAGCAATGTTGCATTAGGCAGGAACTAGAGAAACGCTTTGTTAAAAAAAGAAGCAGAGCTTGAACGCAGGATTTTTGTGTAAGCATGAACGTGTGTGTGCGTGCATGTGCACGGTGCCTTGAGTGAAGCTGCTGTTTGGTACGTTGTGATAGCATCACTGCCCGCCTACACAGAGGAATATTGACAGAGCTGAGAGATAAGGAGCTCCTAACAGTATTGGACACTTTCGTTGTGTTGAGGGATTATAAATAGCTGCTCCCTGCCAAGAACACAATCCTCCCATCGCTGACTAGTCGTATTGACGCTCGTTGCCCTCGGGGACTCCTGAGACATTTTGCAGCGGGAGGGAACAACTTCAAGAAAGAGATGAATATTGTCCTAAATCACATCCATCTGTCACATCCTCCCACTCCGCCTGCGCTGAATACACCTTTGTGTTGTTTCCAAAGAGACAACCGCAGAACCTGCACAGGCCGACAGCAGCACAGGTGACTGTTATGTAGGTGTTTTATTCAGCTGCCTGTATATCAGGTAATGTTTTCTGAGTTCAGGGATGGAGCACTGAATTATGCATGTTTAGGTATGAATTTCAGTGAATGCTTGAAAAAAGGACTTTACATTAAAGGTGCTTGGAGGAATTGTCTCAGGGGAGATGGAAGGGCTCATTCGGGGTCTCTGTCAATCTTCTCAAATATCATTAGCAGGTCCATTATATCCTGCTGGTGTAATGACAGGGTTCTGCATACTGCTGCTCCTCTTTAATACAGAAAGAGAAACCTGTATTAAACCTGTACAAAAAAAAAAAAAAAAACACTTCTGTAAACTTGACACCTCCTGACAGTTTGTTTTATTCCCTAAATTACGCACCCAGCTGTACTTGTACAATATTTTTAGGTGATGGATTTGAGACTCTGCAGGTCTTGATGCTCAGTTTGGTTTCCTTTCTTAGACCTAGATTTTTTTTTCTGGAACTCAGTAGATGCTTGTTCTGCTTGAGATTTTTGCCTGTTTCAAGAGAGCTCAATGGTGGTTTCCCACTTGAGAGGTACTAACAATTCCCCATGCCCAAATATTGTACTACTTCATAATGAGTTATATGGACTCCTAGCTTCCTAATTACCTTGCACCATTTTCCTGCGTGGTTGTTAATGGGAGGGAGGAACAACGAGGAGACGTCCAAGTTCTCAGTTGAAGCTCGATTTATTTATTACATGAGTCAAGAATGTTTAACACAGTCTCTGGGTTGAAATTACGTAGACAATCAGACAAATGCTGGGGTCAGTTCACAAAGAATGAACTTCGACTACCATTCCCTGAACTCTTTTGTAGTTCAAGGTCCTCCTACTTTGACATTCAGTTTTCTATTCTTAAGGTGTTGTCTTCCGGTGCAGACTGGGACATCACTTTTCCACGTGGTCGTTGCTTGTTCTCATGGTGGAGCAGTAGTGGATGTTCGCCTGATAAGGAGTTGTCAATACATGCACACGCACTCACACAAATAATATTGTCTGCCACCAAATCATCATATACAGATCTCCATAGTAACTGTTGACCTTTTTCTCTACATCTGAACTTTATATCCCAGTTTGACTTACCCTGTCTAATCTCAGCACATAAACACTCTGTGTGAACTTCCTTATTTTGTATGACTTACAGTTTTCTCTTCCTCCGTACTGTGGATATCAATTCATTCCTCATTCTGTTACCTCTCAGGAACCTTAAACCCTCTGAAATGTATTCACCAATACATTACCTCAATGAGCACATTTTGATAATATCTTTAGCAAAACACTTGTACATAAGCTATGTATTCTAACACATGCCACTTGCTGGATTCTGCAAAGAGCTGTGTTCATTGTGGTTTAAAAGAGGAGGTAGAATGGATCTTTGAAAAAATATCACAAAGACATTGATTTTCTTCTTGGGTCTCCTGTGTACCGATGACCAGCCTGAATTGACCTGCATATGCAAAGAGTAAAAAAAAAAAAAATCATCACACTCACCATGATCTTCTTTGGCTAACTCTGCAATATTCACACAAACCTCAATTAATATGCGCTGTCCATGTGAATTAAAAAAATAAGATAAACATGGCAGCCACTGTTTTGCTGTTTTACGTTGAAATTACGTGTTGGAGATGAGGAACGTGAGGAAAGAGAAAGTAAAAGTGAGGATGAAGAAGAAAAAAACAAACTCAAAATCCCAAAGTGTGAGTGACTCATGTTGTTTCCCATCCTGAAAAACACAACCGAGGTCAGAAAGAATATGGTGTAACATTTATTTGTAGTTGTTCTAGATGTTCTCTTGCCACCAGATGAAACAAATAACAGTCAACTTCAAAAGAAGAATTTTTAGTTTTTTAAATTTCAAAACCTTATGAATGATAAATGATTTTCAGGAAATTGGCATTTATTTTTTGCTTTATGACACTTTTTACCATTGTACTTAACATTGGAGGGATTGAGTGTTCAACTTTGCCCACAGGAAGTGCCAAAATCAACACAAAATGGAAGTAATCAAAAGGAACTTGAAGTGAATTTTTGAGTATGTTAACAGTTTAAAAAAATATATGTCCCAGAAAAAAATTACAATTAGTTCATGTTTTTCTATATTACTTCTAAATCAGGGTCTTCATTCTTTTGTTGCCTTGAAAAGCCAACTCTTCTGTACATAGAGGGATCAGTTTTTCTTCCATGAGGTTTCATTCCTGAACCAAAACTGTCTCAAAAAGAGTGATGACTGATGAAGATTTAGTTTCTGCATAAAAGCAGTAGCACAATATCAGGGTTTGACTTATTTGAAGCATGTGACGACTTCAGAAAACAGCTGCCATAGAAATGCAACCCAGAAGTGTATTCATTGTGCAGATCAAACGATCGAAACAGCTTTGAATTTAGTTCAGCAAATGAGAAAATCTATATCATAATAAGAGGAAAGAAAGCAGTTCATCCCTGGAGTGTTCAAGACTAATGTGTTAATTTCCTTGGATGTAATTTATATTTACATTTGTTGCCTTTGTATGTTTGACAAAGTGATGCAGTAACAGGTTAGATCTTGGAACATTTATTGCAACACTGATGGTGTTTTCAATCATGAAAACTTAGATTATACTGCAGAGAGTCTCCAGTGGTAAGAATTTGAAGATGATTCAAATAATACTATCACAATAACCATATAAAGCAATATCCTCACTGACAAATCATTTCTTTTCTGCTTATTTCTCTGATTTCAGTGTGTTAAACTCCTGGTGACAGGTAGACTGCTCCGTTTGACTCAGGTTATTTGAAAGAAAAGGTCTAAAAAGAAAAAGCTCATTCCAGTGAGGAATTATGAAAGTGAATTGGAGAGTTTTAGGCTTCGTTTTCCAAAAAATTTGGAAGGGGTGATGTTAGTGTTGACTTTAAACAGTTTTGACAGTGGATGTTTTCTTCTTCTCTTTTTCAATAAGTGGAGAGATGTGTTTTGAAAAAGTATAGAAAGCATAGATCTTAATACAAAAATCTAAACATATATATTTTAGGGTTGAATTTTTAAACCAGGAACTAATGTCGATCAAACAGTGCACCACCTTTATCATCTAATGACTTAGTTTTCAAGGACTTGGTGTTCTTTGTGACTCTTCCAGGAAGGCTCTGCTTACCTGCACTGTTTTGCTTTGAAGTAAAACGGTCCCCAGGTTTCTTCTGTTTCAAGGATCAAACAGATACTCCTCTGCTGCATTATTTATCAAGCACAAGCTCCTCAAAACTGTATGCAGCCTGGTGCTAATGAGTACACAGGCCATATTTATTACTGCTGCATGAAGGGGAGAAAAGAAAAATATTCTGCCTCATCCCCTGGGTTTGGTAAAAAAAAATGTTTCTTCTTCTCTTGGAGTGCTGCTCATGTCTGAGATGTTTTAAAAGCAGAAGAGATGCTATCGTGGCCCTTGGAGAGAGTCTGGTTTTAGAGGACCTGAGTTACTGACTTTCAGGAAGTTGATGAGGAAATATATGACCGTGTCATAACTGCAGGTGAATATTGAGAAATTACCAACAGTCAGTTTGCCTAGCCTAGCATTAAATAGTGATGTAATCTTTTGGCTACAACTGGAAGCTTGGTGAAAATATTCATTCATTTTCTACCTCTTATCCCTTGATGATAGCAGTCAAAATTACAGAGCACTCAATCTAGTGTTCAGTTGATCTAGCATGAAATAAGGTTATCACAACAAACAAAGCTACTCTCAGCTCATCTGTCAGTGTATTTTACTTTTTTGGTATTTTATTCCATTTAAAATTATGCTCTTGGATAAAGACTTAAACTAATCTCTTTTTTGTCATGTTTATTTTGCTGTAAAGACAGTCCTTTCAGAATGGGTTTTTCTATGATGTCTAGAGCTTTGGCTGCCAGCCTCAAGTGGGCACTTGAACTGCAGTTTTTAGCACTTCTGAATTGGCTCCTTGTTCATTTTGCTGCTTGGAATTAGCAATGAGTTTTACACATTAAGCTATCAGTCAGGTTGTCTCTGTATCAGCTGGACAGAGCTCTTGGCATTGTATCACGAGTGTACACTCTGAAGGTCAATGCTGGTGTTCATTTGACACAGCTGTTATTTTCATGCAAGCTTCCCACACTACTTTCACAATAAGGCCAATGATCGATGGAGCATTTATACAGCACTTTCTCCAGTCTTCAGACTACTTAGAGCCCTTTTTTCATAGTCACATCACATGTGTACCATGAAGGCGAAGGCTCCTATGTAAAGAAGACTTATAAAAAAAAAGAGTGAGATGAGTCAATGAATGCAGATGGACACAGGAAATGGTCTAAGGTAATTCCTGTAGTTAAGATCATGTAGTTCTTGTAGGATGTAGCCGTGTTTGCTTTATTCAAAGAGTCAGTGAGGAGAATGTTAGGAGTGAATTGCAGCACTGATTTTCCTTGTTCAAGATAACTTTTTACGGGAGACATCGTGAAGAGGTAATGTATTCATCCACAGTTACGTAGAGTTGTTGTTTGAAATGTGACAACAAGCAAACTTTATGAGGTAGTCATAGCCTGATGCTGTGAGGTGTAGATGTACCGTGTGACTCCAGTGAATCCTGATTATGTCCTACCAGTGCTTATCTACCAAGAAGAGCAAATGTAACCTTTTATTGATAAACCTTCAGGTTTGACCAGACCACTGAAGTATAACTGCTGCATGTGAGTTGGAATTAACATTGTCACAAACACCTTAGCTTCTGTTTTAGCCTTTAGCCCATGCTCTATCACTCTCCCGTTGAGCTTTATTCTGCTCTTCTGTCTCTATTCTGTCAAAAAGTCAAGCTCCTGTGTCCAGTATTACTACAAAATAAATCACAGAAATCTTTTTCAGCAGAGAAAAGAACAGATCTCTCCTCTCACTGTTGTCATAGAGACTTTGACTTATCGTAAATCAGTCTGTTCCAGTCCAACCTAATCAGGATGCTTAGATTTAGCATTTAGCAATGAACTGTTTTACGATAATCTAATTTTAAATTGTGGGTTATATCAGGCATATATCAAGACATGAGACTTTTCCCAAGATCACATAGAAAGCCCTCACAGTCTCTTCAAAGATACAACCTAAAGTCCCCCATGAAATAAACCACATGGAAACACACATCAGTGGTTTAAATAAAAACGGCAAAACACAAAACCAAAACAGTTTGATTACCAAAATGCCACATTGTCAATGACTGCTTGATGCAAATTATTAGAAAAATGTCTTTAACAAACTCTTGAATTGACTCTAAAGGAAACCAAGTGTGTTCTGGCTAATCCATCCAACACACTTTTCCACAAGACGTGTAATTTAGCAGCATGAGAGGGCTGCACTGCTCATGATTTAGTATTCAGAGTGTAGTTACAAAGTCAGCAGTAATACTGAGAAAACACCTATCTGCACATTGTCAGCCCGAGCCGGTCTGGAGAGCTAAATACTGTAAATGTGGAAGCAAAATTGCAAGACAGCAGCAGTGGAGTTTATGCGTGTCCATGTGTGTTTTTGGCATTCCTTATGAAAGTTTCACCACCTGCCGGCATGCAGCAGCCACAATAGATACCACTTTATCTCCTCGTGGCAGCAGAACAGCAGGTAGAAACCTAATGGACATCATTGGCCCTCAAAGTGAACTTGTGTTCGCTGCTGTTTGAGCCAGGAGAGCAGAGATAGCCACGCGCTTAGAGGAGGGTGAGAGAATGTAAAGATGGTTATCGAGGCCCTTTAAGATGTCTGGGGCCTCCCAGGGCTCCCTACAGGCTGTGGAGCGCCCATCGATGAGCCCAACCGGGCCAGTAATCTATCCCCCTGCCATGCTGCTGTGCTCTCCATGCCGTTAATCCAATCACTCCCCTGCCACGGTGGGACAGGCAGAGCACTAATCCAGTTTACACAGCAACAGAAAGAAGCCCCAGACTCATTCCTCACTCCCCGCAGAGTATTGCCAGCTTCTCCATGTGACATTGAGTGAGAAAGATGAGGATAATTACAGGGGCAATTATTTTATTTTTATTATGTGTTCAGCCTTTTTTTCCCTTCTACCCCTATGTTGTGAGCTAATTGCCATGGCCTTGTCACAGAAACCCAAGGTGATAGCATGCAATCATTTGGGAAGCAGAGAGTCAGCCAGTTTTAATGCCCCTTGCCACAGCGGCAGCAGCGGTTGAATCATTAGTATGCATCTGATGAGGTTCAGCCTTGCGTGCAATGGGCTGGGTGGACCACAGATAAGTCATTTAGACTAACAGGAACTTAATTAATTTTGTTTAATCTGTATAAAGCTCCACAGGGGGACAGATTGGTACACAGCCCCTCACCCACTCCTTCACCTCGCTCGGCCCACCTAGCTTGGTTCGGCCCACAGGTTTTACACAATGGGAGCTGCTGGTCCCGGCATCAATATTGGCTTAATGTTGTGTACAATTCTAAAACCTGGCATGCCTAATGAGACCAGGTGGGCTATAAGTCAGTGTTCATTTGGCCATTAGCTTGCAGGAGAACCCTTGCAAATGAGGTTGAGGTTGAATGGGAGGAAAACTATCGCTGACTCTTTTTGCCACCTCAAAATTCACTCTGTAACTACGTGTTCTGCGTTCAAGATTTAGGAAAAAAAATGCAAGAAAGAAAGACAGAGCTCCTTATATTCACCTTAATTATATTTTAATCTGAAGAAAACCAACAGCGTCATTGTCTTTCAGGCCGACTGTGGCTCATGTTTGTTTGTCTTGGACTCAGGTGAGAGTGACTCAGCAGGGTGGAGCTCAAAAAAATTAGAGGAAAAATGATGTTTCAACTCCAGGGATCCTGCTAATACTGCAGATGCCTTCGGGTTACTGGTGGAAAATCAGAAATTGTGACTGTAGGATCCAGGACACAAAAGTGTTTTCTCCTCACTTTACAACTCCACACAGAGCAGCAGCCGAGCGAAGCACTTAACCCCTGGTGGGATTAGAGGAAAGATTGGTCAGAGCGGCTTGTTCTGAGGTGTAAATGTGTGTTAATGTGGTAATGTGAAGCAGGAAAAAAAGGTTGTGCTCAGCAAGCTGTGTGTGAACTCTTGGATAAATATCAGAAAATACCAAGCTGCAATAACCTGAGGATGTTAAGCAGGAGGCAAAAACCGAGTCAAGCAAAAATATGTCATATTTGTAAAGTCAGACTTGTTTTGACACAAGGCACAACTATTTGGTTACATTTTCAAGTCATATCTTTTCATTTGATTTCATGTAAGTTTCATTAAGTGCACAAGTAATCCACATTTAGGAGACTCAGGTTTCTGTAATGTCCATCAAAATAGGTTAATTATATAAGATAGTCAATATATTATCAGTTAGTTAGTATAGGAGCCAGTAAATTATTCACTGTGGGAGCGCCACTAACTGGAGAAGTGAAGCCTGTTAAACTCTGAGCCACACAAACAACACACAAACAACATCCTGTACCCTGTAGGTCTGTGCAAACCTGTTTTTTTTTTTGTTTTTTTTTTTTTAATATTGTCAGAAGCCCATCTCTGCCCCCCTCCCAAATGTAACAGTGTGTCCAAACAACACAGACAAGCTTTGTGATAGGTTTGCTGAGCAGGTTCAAGATTATTGCGTTTGCAACACCTATGGAATCGACAAACATTGACCGTACATTTTATCTTGCATTCACTCTCTATCCTTTGTAATAAATGCTGTAAATGAGCAATAAGCAAAATATGCTTCAATGCAACATCACATACTAAAAATGTTTAAAAAAAAAAACAAAAGACATGGCCAAACTGGGGCACTGACCTCTGCTGAGGAAGCATGATTGTTATTATTATTTTTTTTCTATCTCATTTTTTTCAAAAAGGTTAAAAAAAACAAAGTGAACCCATTGTACAATGTGGTTTGTCAGAAAAAAATACAAGAAAAAAGCTCTATAGCAACATAAAAAATTATGCCTTGTCCGAAAGGGTGTAGGATGGGGTTGATAAAAATCATCCAGTCCTACCCCTTTGTTATTTTGCTTATATATTTTAATCTTTCATAGCATGTTTAAAAAAAGTGAGCAGAAAAATAGAAAGAAAGAATAGACATTGTATTAGAAAAAAAAAAACAATGACAACAACAACAGAAAAAATAAATAAATGAACAAACGAAACATATTGCACATTGGTAGAATTTCATGTTTCTTCTTCTCTCTTTTGTATTCATATGTTTGAAAATTTGTGTTTGTTTACTTTTCTATGCCCACTTATCTTATTTTCACAGTCTATTTACTATAATGTATCCCAGATGTTATTCTTATGTGTATTCTTTTACTTGAGAAAATAACTTAAACTGAAATCTTTAAGCACTTAAAGAGCTTTGTAATTTGGTCTGAACAATTTGAAACTATAACGACAGGAAATGTATCAAGTATGAATGCCTCGAAAAACTACAGACATCCCTCTATAAACAGCTTAATTTAATTCAAGACATCTAACTGAGCAAATAAGCCATCACATTATTGGACTGAGGAGGGATGAATCATATGTACACCCCTCTGGACCAACCCTTGCTTACATTAAGTGAACATGTTAATATTTCTGATAGAGAATGTTAGTGAAAAGATGCCCGCCATTTTTTTTTTCTGTCTGCTGAAACACCACCCAGACTAAAAGTTAGACATTCCCAAGGCTAATGGAGTGTGATTTTCATTCAGCGTCAGCACATCAGCGCTGATGTATGGAACTGTCTCTAATGGTCTTGTTGACCTTCAGGCCATGTGTACAAATATCGATTTTGTTAAATGTAAGAAAAGCATGCAGCCTTGTGCAGTAGAAATTCTGAAGTTATCAACCTCTTCAAGAAACTAGTCTGAGAAGTTACTCTTAGGTGCTCTGAGGTCCAAAGTAGATGGAAATGCTTGGAAAACACAGTCAAGCTTCAATATCCAGAGAATCTTCCTGAGAGATAGTGGGTTTCTTGAAGAAAGTTTGCATTGAGGAAGTCAAAACAAGTCTTATTAACCATTTATGACACACTTCTTCAAGGTACTGTCTTGGGTCCCCTGAATTTTACATAAAGTCTTAAAGTTATTTTGAGCCCTGTGTTTTCAGAGTGAACTTCACCTTATTTGACCACCCTACAGCCTTCTGCAGCTGTTCGCACCAGTCTGTTAAAATGAGACTGTGACTGAACACTGCCCACTATGCTGACATGAAGTCATTTGAAGATGACATGTTGTTACACTAGTAAGATTAGGAAGAGTCTCTAAATGTTTCACTGCAGAGGAGTAACTGAGTCTTTAACTTTAATGTAGAAAAATCTTCCACACAACTTAAACATAAGTTCATCCATATCAAGCTGCATTCTGGTCATACAAGTAAAAGTAGACTTCACATAATTTAAAAAGTCGGGCTGTTTCCTTAGTTACAAAGTTCTGAAGTGACAAAGTTTTAAATCTAACATTTGAGACAAGGATATGAGAGTCATTCAACGATCAAGGACATAATTTGAAAATATCTCCATACTACCGAACTGAGAAGTTGGTAAATGTTTATTATCCCCCCAAAAGTCAATTATATTGTGTTAAAAGCAAATTATTTCGTATTATATTGTCAAAAATATATGACTGTTATTTTAGTTTCACATATGATATCTCTTCTGATACTGCAAAAACTAAAATCTAAGCATGTGTTTGTCTTACTTTTAGTAAAAACTGTCTTGTATACAATATGAGCCACATTCTTCTGACAAGTCCAGAAGCATGTCTTATTTTAAGATATTAAAAGACAAAAGTGAGGTCTGAATTACTCATAACAAGTAAAAAAAAAAAATCTGTCAATGGAGTGAGAAAAAAAAATGCTCATTAAGTTTCTTGAGATTGGAATAATGTCTTAACACAAGACATTTTTTCTCCTGCCCCATTGGCATATTTTCGATTTGTTGCACAATGACCTGCTTCGAAATCAGTTTTTTCTGTGAAAACGTTAAAAAGGGTACACATAAGGCAGCTGCCGGGCACCTCTGGGTTGCATGAAAAAGTATTTCATTCCATGTTTGGGAATCTTTTTTTTTTTTTTTAACTTATTCATACCTTTTAATCTTGATATTGTCATCAGTTCTTAAAAATACCTAACATAATGTTGTCAAAGCAAAAAGTGTAAGCCTCTTGAAAAAGTGTGGATACTCTTTCTCCTCCGTTTTCATTAGCCACCCTAAATCAGCTGTCCAATGGAAGTTACTTTGCATATTTTCAAAATAAGAGTTTTTTTTTTTTTTTTATCAATACAAGAAAATAAATAACAGAGGTTTGGAAATAAAAACAAAATAAAACTATCCCAAAAAAAGGTCAAGGAAGCTTGATCATTTTGATGCACCCTTGAAAGACAACATGAAAGAATTGATTGGCCGATCCAGAAGGTTGAGGTACAGAGATTTATAAGAAAAACATATTATCAAGCATCTCTAATTAAGGTATTTGTTGCTATTATTGTCTCTTGTGTTTCCCCCCAGGCTAACAGTATTGTCTCATTTCAAATTGTTTCTGAGACCTAAGGGCTACAACAGCTGGTGACAGACTTACTGAGACAAAAAGCAAAAGTAGACCAGACCTTCAGAAACAGTTACGCATGAAGGACAATTAAAGGTGAACAAACAGGAACCTCGTGCTCAGCAGCAGAATCTGTTGAAGTGTACAAACCAGAGGACGCGCCGAATAAAACGCTGGGACAGAAGCAGCTTTCTGGCACATTGACTAATCTCATGTTTCTTTAAAACAGCCAGAAGATTCATCTTCTGCGTCAGGCTGACACGCAGAGATTGTGTTTGACTTTCAAAGGAAATGTGCAATGAGCGCTCTTCGGAACTACGCGGTAATTAGTGCGACGTGGGCTGATTTTTTTCCCCCCTTGATACTTAAAAAGTGGCACAATGCTCACAGCTGAAGGCACACAGATGTCAGAGCTGGTAAATGGAGTCTGGAGAAGGGCCCATCATGATTAAATGAATCTGATTGGGGTAGAGAAACCATATTGATACAGTAAGAGGTTGTCTCAATGATGATTTCACATCTTGTGCTGTACAATTGCTTTATTTTACGCCCCTAAGCTGTGAAATTTTGCTCTGAAGGACGGGTGGATGTATGTATGGGTGGTTGCATGGGTGGATAAGTGAGTCCATGGATGACTGCTTGTGTTGATGGGCGGATCATAGATGTGTGTTTGATCCGCTGTAGGACTACTTCCACAGACTCAGAGATAAAAAACCTCAAAGGGGCTTAAAAATCCATCTCACCGTTATCTTGCCAAAAATGTCAAGATAACAATAAGATAGGCACCAAAGGCCACAAAGTGATCCAGATAACAAAACTAAATGACAGTTGAAATACCAGGGGAGGGAAGTGGTGTGACAATAAAGTCCATGTAATAAGTAAAGTAAAGACAGTAACATAATCACAACAGATTCTATTGTTAATGGGTCTTATTTGTGTGTATTGGACAAAATTAAATCTAACAAAACATCAGAAATTCCCAACATGCCAACTAATAAATACATCCTTTTAATTGATGAAGGTTTGTGAAAAAAAGTGCATTACAGCTCATGTCTATTTGCCTGTGTTTAAGTCTTTAGAGCTGCTTTTCAAGCAGATAATATGAAGATTATTTGGCTTATTTGCTTGTTTGTTTTTATTTATTTATTTTGTAAGATATATACAGTACAGGCAAAAAGTTTGGACACACCTCATTCAATGCGTTTTCTTTATTTTCATGACTATTTACATTGTAGATTCTCACTGAAGGCATCAAAACTATGAATGAACCCATGTGGAGTTATGTACTTAACAAAAAAAAGGTGAAATAACTGAAAACATGTTTTATATTCTAGTTTCTTCAAAATAACCACCCTTTACTCTGATTACTGCTTTGTATACTTTTGGTATTCTTCAAGAGGTCGTCACCTGAAATGGTTTTCCCTTCACAGCTAATCCTTATCAGGGTTAATTGGTGGAATTTCTTGCTTCATCAATGGGGTTGGGACCATCAGTTGTGTTGTGCAGAAGTCAGGTTAATAAACAACCAACAGCCCTGTTGGACAACTGTTAAAATCATATTATGGTAAGAACCAATCAGCCAACTAAAGAAAACAAGCGGCCATCATTACTTCAAGAAATGAGAATGAGAAGGTGTGTCCAAACTTTTGGCCTGTACTGTATATTTTGAGATACTACGTTAGGTAAGAATCTGCTCATTAAGTTGAAGTACTCTGTAGTTATGTGCAATACATAAAACTGCTGCTTTGGGTGGATGCCAGTGGGTGAGATTAATTGCACACAGCAGCCTTTCTTACATTTCTATGGCAAAGATTCTGGCAAAGAGTTACATCTGAATCGTAAAGGCCGTTGTAGTCAAGTCACTAAGGAGCGTTTTATTCATTTTCAAACCATTCGCTGTGTGAGCCTGAGCTGATTGTGTGAAACCAGTACAAAGCACAGAGCAATATTGCAGGAGTTTTGTGTGGGAAACACATTTACAAACATTAAATTCTGACTGATCCTGACAGCGTGTCTGGGTTTGGTTTGGTGTCTGATTGACTAAAAACATCTGCTGTGATGCCATCTGCCATTCACCAAGCATCTAAGATCCAGTTGTTGCAGTCACTTCATGTAGTAACACAACTGCTGGTATGCTAATAGTTGCTGTATGTAATCAACAGAAGAGGCAGGTTACCTGTATCATCTCATATTTCTCCCTGGGTGCATCCTTTTGGGACATCTGTCACAAAACTACAAGTTATACTGCTCTTGCTTGCATTCGCTGTAAAATATCTGAAAATAAGCCGCATGAATTAGGAACCTCTTTAAGCACTCTCAGTAGCTGTTAATGAAAGCATGTTAACACAATGTTTTTCATTGGTAGAAAGCTTTCAACACTAAGAAACAATGGGAAAACTGTACAGATGTAACACACCAGGAGAAAAAAATATCACAGTAAAGCACCAACAGCTTTTGGTTTTTGGTTACACCCCAAAATTTACATTCTTGAACCAGTTTGAACCAAAAAAACTTTGTTCCTAAACCACTTAATATGGTGACATGTCAGCCGTAGTTGGTAGCTGTAACTTTAACACTTTCAAATGGGCTGCTATCTCCCACAACAAACATTACAATTCACCAGGCCTGTGTATTATCAGGGGATGAAATTAAGGTAAATTTGCCATTGACTTCAAGGACAAATCTCCTTATTTATGTACAGACTAGAAGATTGTACAAATTCATTCCTGCAAACAGCCTTATCTTAAATACACTCAACTTACTTGTCTGTGAATGTTGACTTTACTCAGCAGATTTGGCAAAGCACTTAATTATTATCTGCATTATCCAGCCAACTCCAGGTGTCTAGTTTCTAGTTTCATTTTTTTTTCCGCGAACTGATTCAAAGCCTTGGATCAAAGTGCTTCACAGTGATTAACAAAAAAGACATTAATTAAATACATACTTATAAGGAAACAAAAGCAGGATAAAAGCAAAGTATTCAAAAGAAAGGTTTTACTGTATTGAGTATAGCACAACAGTTTAAACAATTAAAAGTAAAAATGATCTTGGATATTCAATAAAAATATGAGTGTAAATCGTAATAATACACAAAATGATACCTATTTGTTTACTGTCATACACGAAAGTTAACAAGTGGATCATCCACTTTGATTTAAAATGTCTTGTTTCAAGAGGGAGACTTTTCTTTAGAGTCAGAGCACAGAATGAAAGAGGCTGCTCACCAATCATCTTTTTTCTGACCTCAAGAATAGATAGAAGGTCAGACCCCCAAGAATGAAGTGCCCAGGCAGGCATGTCAGTCAGGTTTGAGCGTGCAGTGCCTTTTATTATCTTACAAGTCAACAGAAGCACTTTATAGTCTGGTCTGGCCTGAACAGACGGCAAATGCAGAGAGGAGAGCGATGGATTCATACTTTTTTGATCCTGTTTGACAACGAGCTGCTGTATTCTGAACCATCTGTAGACACCAACCAAGTCTTGATGAAATTAAGGCATGAATGAGAACCTTAACAAAATGAAATGACAGAAATACAGGTATAAACATGTGCATTTGGCTTAAGTCACACTCACAAACAATCTAACCAGTGGCACAGTCTTCAACCAGAAGGTCCCTCGTCAGACTCCAGTATGAGTCCTGGACCTGAACTGTAACACTGGTAACAGTGAGCCAGAAAAGATATTTTTGACAACCCAGCAGAGATTGAAAATATCAACACAAAAAAATAAAAATTCAGGGAACTTTAAGTGTTTGATGACCTTTGAGGATAATACCGGTTAGCAGATATACTACAACAGCTACAATGTTGCCTGCAACTGAGAAGGTCTCTAACTCTGTTAAGCCTGACCCATCAAAAACAATAGTCAGAACATTTTTAACAAAAAATATTGTTGCATCATTTTCATTCATGTCATACTTCTTACACCATATTTAACACACGGGGCAGTTTTCGAACAATTTTTTTTATCAAAGTTTAGTAAATTTGCATTAATTTCATGCAGAAAACAGTTATTTTTTTTAAAAAAGAGTAACTATTTCAGTGTTATTCTCGTTGCAATTTCTTGAAAATCAAGCAATAATTTTCCTGGAAATATGTGAGTGGTATGTGAGTGGATGGGTTCATGAGAGCAGACATTTAGAAAAGAGCTAAAATACAACTTTAGCCTACTGTAGTGATATGACAATCCTTAAGGTGGTAGAATTTTTTATCTTATTATTATTATGATTATTTTTTTATTTTTAAGAGGTTTTTTAAAGAAACTCTTTATCATGTTGATGAGATAATGGTCTTTGAACTCATGTATCAAATATGATACGTTTGGCTTTATAGGGCTAACATGAAGCAGTGACAGTGGTTGAAGGAGAGGTGACATTTAAAGCCAGCGATGAGTGATCTGACCACCACTTAGAGCATAATTACTGCATACTAATGATTGGCTCTGCCACTAGACTAGCATCTTCTATACGTGTTGGTTGGTTTTGCTGCCTGTCACTACCTGATGAACTATCTAAAATGTGTTACCAGTGATGTTTGAGGGATTTTGAATAATTCTGTGCTGTAAATGGGTTAAGTGGGTTAAAATTTTCAACCAGATTAATCATGATGATGGATTAATCCATCTTTAAATTTTGTCACAAATATATACTTTTAAAATCTAAATTGTATTCACTGAACATTGACTTTCTCCTAATTTTACTTTTGCTCACCTTTTTCCTTCTGTTGCCATTTCCTCTTTTTACTTTAGACTTTGTCACATAACACATCTCTTGGAGGATTTGCTTAATGAAGTCAGTGACCCCAATTAGACCACTCATAAATGGAGGGTAAAAGTAACTTGCTTTGGGTTTCATATTATAAACCTCTCCTCGAGATAATGCACCTTCACATTTAGTGAGCATATTGGGTTTTTGGGGGGAGATTATGAATCCTTTACCTAGAGACCAGAGTAGTGGGTAGTGTTTAGGACTGAGATTGAAAGACTCACGGAAATACGCCACAGGTTGGTTTGAACCTGAGTTTGAAATGATGGTGGCCACTTGTACAACAGAAGTAAATATTAGTCAGTTCTGGTGCAGTAAACTGCTGCTGTGTCGGTGCTGTATCTTCATTTTTCTCCATTAAGGTGCAACATCATTTAATGTTAAGGCATTGTCAGCTGAAACTTGTAACACCCCACGAATAATTTACATAGCAGAAGTTGAACTGTAGGCACCTAAAAGCTCCAGAATATCAAGCCGTGTTTCCATTTTTTAATCCAATGATTCTGATTTATCGTCCACCAGCATCACAGATGATCTGTTGGAGATCTCAAACTCTCTATTGTGGATGGAAACAGATCACAGCAGTAACCCAGCAGATTACTGCAGCATATCAATAATGCTGTCTGTCAATAAGCTGCTTTGACTTGTGGGCGCCACAATAATCACTATAATTAATGCTGGATTCTGAGCTGAAACTTGCAATACTTTGCTGCTCATTCCCACATCAGTCTTGTCCAGCTCATCGCCGCCATGATTAAAGCCCGGCCAGTGACATGAATGGGAAATAGATTTTAAAACAACGCCTGGCTAATGGAAGCTGAGAGCTGGGATGATTAATGGACGATTGTTTAATCGATTAATAACCAGCCTCCGAGGACTTACAGCGGGGGAGACTTCATTTCATGTTCTACTGGTTTGAAGACATTAAAGAGCTCACAGCTGATATCTGTCTTAGCTGGTATCCTGCTTCATCATCTTACGAACGCACATGGTTTACAATTTACATAGTTGTAATGCAAAACGTGACGGGGGAATACAATAGCTTTGCTCACATTTACATTAGAAAACCGTGAGAAGTCCTTTGCTGTTTGCATCTATAGGAGCATGCATTCAGCCCTGCTGGACTCTCTGGATGAAACACTTTCAGACAACTGATTAGAGCACGTTCGTTTCTGCATGCTTTGAGATTTGATCCTCTGTTTAATGCCACCATTTCTGCTGAGAAGTGACTGCAGATTGCTTTTTCTCATCAAGAACAAGGGGATGATTTAAACCTACGTAGCTCCTCAGCATGTGATACCACACAGAAAGTAGCAGCATAATCATGCATCAGTGTTAACATTCAGCGATGCAGCACATGTTGATCGTTTAGACTGTTGTATCACTTACATGCAAGGACAGTTAATCCCCAAACGTCTGGAAGTTTTTTTCTTTTTTTTTTTTTTGAGGGCTGAATTTTCCAATCTGTTTTTGAACATTGATATTATAGATCTCTCTTCTCTGCTTTCCCTTCCCTCAGGTTGGAGGACATACCATGCTACCTATTCGCTGGATGCCCCCAGAGAGCATCATGTACAGAAAATTCTCCACGGAAAGCGACGTCTGGAGCTTTGGAGTCATCTTGTGGGAGATCTTTACTTATGGGAAGCAGCCGTGGTTCCAGCTGGGGAACAATGAGGTACAAAGAGCTCGAAGCACTTATATCAACCTGTTTAACAAACTGTGTACACACTGTATACTGTTAAAAGCAGCATTACAGGCCTTCACATTATACTCACAGCCGCAGGGTGTTCAGTCCGTTCAGTCCTCTTTTGAATTTCTAATGTCTCTTGGATGCTGCAGATAATCACATCACATATAAAGCAGTTCTGGTTACTGATTGATGATTATTGTCAGAGCTGGTACACAAGAGCTCTAGTGTCTGGAATATTTCTGATGGAGCCAAGAACTGTGTGTCAGGTATCCTGTAGATAAATCAGATATTTAGATTCATTGGGCCCCTCACATCGTCAACTTATTTCTTCTTCTGTCCACACATAAGACGGTAGTTTTACCTTGAAATGAAGGAAAAAGTTGCACATGGTTAAAATCTTGGCAACATTCAAAACTTAACATACTACCTTAAAAAAGTTTGGCTAATCTTTAACTAGCACTTTGGGCAGTAAAATATAAAAAAAATTCAGGTGTTGTCTTAGAAAAATGTGGGCAAACATTGAGAGTATGATCTGAGCAAAGAGGTATTAAAAATATGACAAGAATCAGGTTCATATCAGTTTCAGGTTGTGGCAACCACACCAAGAAAAAAAAGTTTGACATATTGTACAAGGATATATTGGTTTTATTATCATACAGAATTATCATATTATTACATGGCACTTTTCATGTTATATCAATGCAGCTTATTTATCTCTTGATAACATGATGTGTTATCATTTGTAATGTTTTAATGCTGTAATGCTTCAATTTGATTCTTATTCTGTTGAATTAATAATTGGATGGGCAACAGAGAATGGATAGCTAACCTGAGAAAAATGGCTCAGCCACACAACTCTATAAATTCTGCTTCATGCAAGTTGTGCAGTTATTGTATATTGCGGATGATAGTAGGATAAGTATGCAAGTATAATAAGACAGATTTCAAAATGCATGTGGAAAGAATGAGTCCAACTCTCTGGAGGTAGCTTTTTTTCTCATTAACAAGCTTGGAGTCATAAAGTTACACATTGTCACGTCAGTATCATAAATAGTATGTTGTTATAAAAAGAAAAGAATCACGCTATCAAGGTCAGAATTTATGTTTTAATCACATTGAAAAATACACATTGTTATGACAGGAAGCCTTTGAAGTTCTTACATGATCCTGTGTTACCAGTTTATTTATTTATTTATTTCACCACTGTTAAAACTAGGCTCTTGGTATAAAACTTGTTGTGTTTTAATCCATAGTAGCATCCATTTATTGTCCTGAGCCAAACCATACAGTAATGATAGCAAACATCTTTCATAATTACAGGGTCAGTAACATGAGTATGAGGCCATTAAGTGATGATCAAACAATATCAAACTCAGTGTTGAAGATTCACTTTGAATACCTTTTTCTAATCTTAAAAGTGAGCTGCATCCTCTGCACTGATGCAACCAAAACCCCGGTGTTAGTATTTTAGGGAAATATCACAATGGTATTTGGTGAACAAACTCTGTGAGGCACTGATGATATCTGTTGTGACTCTTCAGTTTAAGACAAATGACCAACAGAACAACAAATCACAGTGAATTTTCCACAGGCAGTGTCTCTAACACCCTCTAACAACCAGAGCTACTGTAGACGGAGCTTTACTCCTTTAACAATAGGCAGAGGGATTAGCATCTCCTCAAGGTGAAAACAGGTGGTGTGAGAGAATAGCTTCACAGTTGCTCAGAAACTGAAGGATGTAGCAGAGTTTGCTGAGGCAAGTTGAGATTGTCATGTAAGGAGACGTTTTAAATCCTAAAAAACAGACTGTGTCTCATAAACTGGTGCATCTTGTGTTCTTAACATTGCGGTGCGCTTCAGATCCCACCATAAATACGAGTACACGATATCTAAGAGAATAAAAAGTGTCAGATTTGAAACTATGAATGGTAAACATCTCTCATCATAAATAAGGAAACATGTTTGAATCACCCACACACAGCCCACATAGGGTGTCGAGAAGCATCTAAAAGCAAAATCTCATAATTGCAGATTTAAATGAACGCAACCTTTTTAGATCTTTACCCGCAGCATCCTGATGTGTTTTCTCTCTCTCTGAGACTCACGCCGGCCAAACAAGGTAATAAATTGATGCCACTTTGCCACCAGACAAGACTCCACATGATTGGTTTGGTTTTTCCATTCGAGGCTTTGCTTTGAATCAATACAATACAATTAGAATTATCCTTGCAAAACCAGCATATTGAGAAAGTTAAATTGACCCAAAACAGTAACCCAGCATGTGGCGTGTATTACACCTCTTAGTATCTTTAATTGAAACATCAATATGCTCTGTGGCCCAACACAAATGTATGTTTTCCATATTTAGTTTGAGTGCAGAGGCTATTCTGTAATGTACACATTAGATTAAACCTCGTAGCTGGAACCTCACGGTATGACGATGTGATGAGATGAGAAGTGTAAAATCTACTGTTTCTTTGACACAGTTATGACTCCAGGTAGCGTTTGATTGAGTTATTACACTTATTATTCAGTTATTCAGATTTGTCTCCCACATTAAACAATGATACATTACAGCAACAATTATAATTGAGTCTCATTGACAATGATAAATTATTCTGCCACTGGAGGAAGTTGTCTCAAACAGGCCTCACTCACCACTGCTCTATATAAACACAACATGTACTCTCTCTCTCTCTCTGTCTCTCTCTCTCTCTCTCTCTCTCTCTCTCTCTCTCTCTCTCTGCTTACAAGAACAAAACATGCAAAACAGGGAGCTGCACAACAAGGAGCCATATATTACAGTCTGCTGTGCAGCCAGACATTGTTCAAAGTCACAAACTTTATTGAAACTCTAGAGGAGATTGCAAAGTTTCCAAAGACACAGCACCTCGTGGATAGATGTTAGGATTGCAATGAGGCACAAAACACAATACTGTAATAACAAATATAAGGTTTAAATATGGGTTGATTGGTTTATTTTACATCTCATAGGAGATGGGTCAGTGATAAGTTAGAGGACGCTAACTGAGATACATGTTTAACATCGATGTTAAGTTCCTTTTTTTGGCTTGGAAACTACCATATTTGACCCCTTTTCCTGCTGTTCTCCCACATTTGGCCCCATTTACGCAAGAGTGTTTCAAAATGTTTCACCCAAAAACACAAAAACACAGTGAAAGAATGCTTTTGTGCTTATTGCAGAAGTGGTGCAATAAATGCACATTTTGTTGAGGGGCAGTCAGTTGATTCAGTAGCGCAACGAGGGCGCAGTAATCCACTCTTGTTACTGTTGTTGTTGTTGTTGTCCGGTCCGTGTATGACCGTGAAACAATGAGAGTGTAATGCGCACAAAGCCAAGCATGACGTCAACATTTTCACTGAAAACTTTGGCTTTCTGTTTAAACAGCAACACTGAAACAGTGTTTCAGTACAATCCCACTCTTCCACTTTTTCAAAAGTTTCTGTTTTAGGTCAGTTAACACACCGTTTCCACTTAAACCTGAAGCCAAAACACAACAATACCTATGTGTTTCATCCCACAACCGCTGTGGTATAAACAACCCGCCTGTGCGATAATAATATAATAATCCTCATCATCATCGTCATCATTAAATCACTAAAAAAGCAACCGGAAACTACTTTGAATTCAGAGGGTTAGAGGAACACTTACAAGTTAAGTGTTGAATACCAGTCGTCAGACCCAATGCGTATGTGGGGGGTTCTCTCCCGCTTTGTCAAAGTCAAATGTTGACAGGTATTAACCAAAGAGCCAATCCCATGTACCGCTCCTAAAAAGTGTTCGGTATCAGCGAGACGGACAGGTGTTTTCAGGACGTTGATGAACATCTCCGTCCTGTCTCTCCTGCATTGGCTCCAACTATCGGGGAGGGACAGATGACCCTGTTAACATCTCTGTTCGTGGCGTACAGTTTGGTGACATCAGATATTCCCTGCACCTCTGTCTCCTCTCAGCTTACACCTGACTGGAGTTCTAATCAGCTGAGGTAATTGAGAACACCTGTGTGGGAGTGCAGGGCTTTAATTTGCAAAGTAACCAGTAACTACATCTGCCAAATAAATGAGGTTATGAATAATGTATATTATTTAAATCTGAGGTGTAGTGAAGTAGCATCAAATGGAAATCCTTGTCCATTACATTACATTTAAATTAAGTCTGCTTTACATTCAGACTTTGGTGTTCAATTTTAGGAACATTTAAACCCTAAAAAGTCAACTTTTGGAAGCAGTTTGCACTTTAAATCTATTCCTAAGACAAATTAGACAAAGACATTAATACTAAACCTTGTTTGAGTGGGGCTGTCAAAAAGTAAATCCTTGATTTTAAACATCTTATGAGACAGATTTCATTAATGCTGCTAAATCTTTATTTTACTCTGTGTAACTTTACATCACAAACAGGATTTGGGGTTTCTGGCTCAGCTTCAGCTAAGTGTGCAGAAGTCACAGGCTGACATTTTCCTGCAGTGCAAATATAAAACAGAGTGTCAGAAAGTGTCATTGCTCTCTCTTCATTCTTTCTCTTTCGTCTTCTTCATTTACAAACTGGCATTTAAATCCATGTTTATTATCATTGAACTGTTCTGAGATCAGCAGACTTCCTGATGTTGCGTCACATCAGAAATGTCTGTTTTGATGCAGAAATAGAAAGTACACCTACTGAAAGTGGACCCAGAGATCACTGTAAAGCATTCATACTTATATTTCAATGAAAATGTGCTCTCTAAGTCATTTTCTACACAATGATTCATCAGGGTCTCTAACCTGCCTGTAGCTCAGTGAATGTAAATGACTAATCAACAGGAGAACTTGACACATCCGTAACACAGATGCAGAAAAATAAGACCAGACACAACATTAAATATCCTCCAGGTAAAAGTCTGAGTCAGCCACTTAAAGGAAAAGTTCACAAATGTACTGCTTGGAGCTAAAGATAAGGTTAGATAAGTACTTTTTTGTCCACGAAAACTTGCATGACGCTATTGTGAGTGGTGGCTACATCGCCGCTACTACCAAAATCTGTATCCACCAATTCAGAGCCATCAACTATGATGCATTGTAGGTAACAGGATAGCTTGAGTGATATACAGGTGAGACTAAATTGGTTTTGCTTTTCTGCAGATAAAGTAGAGTAGCAACATCATTGTAACATAATTTTATGTTGTTTTTCAACTTACTGAGTGAACATGTCAGATGATGTATTGTTATGACTGTGAGATGGTGAATCTGTAATGAGAAATGCAGAGTATTTAATAGCTTCTATATTATATTACCACTTCCTTATATCTGATACAGTTCAAAGGTATTCACAAGTTTACATGTGTTATATTCTCATTATAACTGTTACTAAACTAGACTGTTGTTTATGACTTCTTCAAGTTCATCTGAACTCTTGTTTTTCATTTGCTGCTGTTGCCATGACCACTGCAGCCTTTGGTGTTGACTGTTTGTGTTCAGGGAATTTATGCAGAGAGGCTCCATATGTCTTTGTAGGAGCTGCTGCTCGATTCCCTAAGTCCAGGTCTCATCTTAGTCCATCTGCCAGGCCTCTCATCTTCTGGTGGCAACACATGAAAAGCAGAATTAAAGAATACAGAGAAAGCAGAGCTTCACCTCAGTAAACAGAGGCCACTGGTGGAATTATTGAACCTGGTTTCAACACTGCTTTCATGATTATGTTTTCTTTGTGTTGAGTTAGTGCTGTTCTCTGAGGCTGTGGCAGTGAAAGACAGCTTTAGGTTAGACACCATGCTAATGGCCCTCTGGCTTGAAAGACGGAAAAAAAAATAATGCAGTCATTAAGCTGGTATCATGTGTTGGAGACTGAGCATATTTGTTTGTTTTTTTTTAAAACAACATAAAGAAAATAAGCAGTAACTTAAAAAACAGCATCTTTCTGTGCTGCTTTTCAGAGCACACGCAGTCATTAGACACAAATAGACCCCTATCCATCCTCTTAAGCTACAGTGGCCTGGAATTGACACAAATAATAAAGGCAAATTGTCACAACAGCAGTGAGTCATCTGGCTAATTAGAGCACAAGCCCAACAAAGAAATGATCAATCATGCTTTTAGCTGCATCTCAACAGACATGCAGTGTAATTTTTTTACCTCTGTGCCATGGGACAGGAAAAATAAAATATTGTTTTGTCTTTAATATTGGACAAATTTAAGACGGACTGCGTGCTGTTTGTTTATTTCATCTCAGTTTCATTGGCTCAAACCTCAAAGGATAGCCTGCTCTGTGTCATCACTTTCTCATTATGAACAAATGAAAGCAATCAGTCAGTGAAAACCATCGGTCTCACTCTGCTGCCCTCTCTCCTCTGCAGGTTATTGAGTGCATAACCCAGGGTCGGGTTCTGGAGAGGCCGAGGATTTGTCCTAAAGAGGTGTACGACATCATGCTGGGCTGCTGGCAGAGGGAACCGCAGCAGCGACTGAACATTAAGGACATTCAGAAAGTCCTGTTCGCCATGGGGAAAGCCACGCCGGTCTACCTGGACATCCTGGGCTAGCGGCAGCCTGGGGTGGCCCGTTCCTCGCCAGACAGACGGATCGACAGAGACATACGGACAGACCGACCCACATGAAATCCAGGAATAACCAAACCAACCTGCTCCACTGTCGAAAAACACCTACAATGTTTGGGAAGGACTTAAGTGCCTGCAACACTTTTGGATATAGTGGATAAAACGTATTCAAAAAAACAAAAAACAAGAAAAAAAAGAAAAAAACACGCACTTTTACATTTTGTTTACTTGGGTATAAGATGTACAGGTTTGAAGAAGACTTTTTTTCTCGAAAAACTGCAAAAACACAAAAATGGAGACAAAAAGGGAAGCAAAGCGGACTGGCAATAGGAAAAATGGCCACAGTTTGATTCTATTATGGAGAGAAGAGTTCAAATCTATCCTGGGTTGGTTTTATGAATATATATAGAAATATTACATATATTTTATATTTATTTCTTTTTGTCAGGGTGCTGGAGGGTCTGCCATGCGTGTTGCTAAGGGCTCAGCCCTGTCTGAAGACGTCACCGACAAACTATTGGCAGGGACTTGACGATGGCAGCCTTACTTGCACTCTGAGGGTCCGGCACTGAGCTTTTAATGAAAACTCAGCTCCTGTGGAATAACACTGGATGGTTGAAAAAAAGGGAAGCACTCTGTAGAGGACCTACCCAATCAAACAACCAACAAATCTATTTTAATTTAAAATAATGTACATATTGTAAAATTCTATGTGTCAAAATTATGTTAACTTATTTTTTTGGGTGTTATTTTGGTTCCTTTTCTGACTGTGATCTGGGTGGCTTCAGTATAAAGCTATGGTATTTGTTCTCATCCTAATCTAGAGGAGCTTTATCTTGGGAATTACCTGTGTCAGTGCTGGTAAGTTGTCTTCTGTGGTAAAGGTGAATGGCAGTGAATACACTTTGAAAGTCCGCTGACGCTGATTCACAGAGACTCTGAAGGATGGGGGACGACTCAGAGCCATCAACTCGACACTTTTCCAAAGAGGTGATGAAACCTCGCAGTCACTTTCCAGTTCATTTGCTTTTTATGGCGAGAATAATGTGTCGATGAATAATATCTTGCACCACACTTCCAAACACATACACACGCTTTGAGAAACTGTTCTGTCACTTTCAGCCTTTTTGGTGTGAAACTGCTTTTCTGCTCTTAAAAAAAACTTTTTGTAACTGAAAGTATAAATCATTTGTTAGCTGCTGTGTGAGCCCTGCATAGCCAGCCTAAGAAAACCTGCACCATCAAGGAAGAGTCAGCCTCTGCTTTCTTACTGCGGGTCGGATGAAGAGATTGATATCACTCCAAGAAATTCAGCAGAAATATGACACCTACCATACCTGGTTCTAATGAAGACAGATTGACTGAGTTTAGGGAAGAGTGCACGGTGCTGCCTTCTGTATCCATCAATCCTATATCTGAACCCAACCATTATTGAGAGCTTAATATTTAAAAGCTGCACTCAAACTTTCTTGTGTTAGTTCCAATATGTGTTTGGCAGCACTCATCGCCACGTCAACATCCGCAACCTTAATTTTACTTCAACCTGACCAGACATAAGCTTGAGCTGAAGACTGTTTATAGGAAGTTGATGCAGTCTCTTTGACACCACGACTAGTGATGTGAAGCCTCATTTTAAAGCCTAAAGATTGTTACTTTGGATATTTACGGTTAGTTGTATGGAACTGCAGGTAACCATGTCTGTGAAATCTAAACTTTATTCTTCATTCCAGATCCATAGGTCCATATCCTTAAATATGAAAACATACTAGAACCAGCAACAACAATCAACTAACAATGGATAAAATTACTATTCACAGATGGTAAATAATTGAAAGACAAAGAGACGTTTGTACTAATGTTTCCAGTACTAAGATGAGAGCACATGTGAAAAGTGGACACATAATTGGTGACATAAGTGATTAGCACTAGGCAATTTCAGAAATATTCTATATGCATCATTATAAGCTATCTAAAACTTGTTTTTATATTTGCTTTACTGTAGTTGCACCATAAATGTGGAGTGTTCAGTACATTTTTAATCGTAGGTAGAAACAGATAAAAGGTAACCCTGCTTCTTGTTCACTTTTTCTCTGGAAAGGTATGTAAATTAAGAAATAAAGAAAAAGATTAAAATAGAATAAGATTACAGAAGCTAGATTGAGGATTAAAAGCAAAATCTAAACAGGGGAATGAAATTAAGCAGTAAAGGCACTGGGCTGTAGCATCAATTTCTGATATGATTCACAGAAATGCCTATTGGAGTCATCCCCTGCTGGCCATGTGAGAGGGTTACTACATTAAACCGAGAACTAATCATTGTCCTGTTTATGAGGCTGCATCCTTCAGAGGGCGCTTTTCAAGGTCTTTGTAGTCACAGCAGTGCATCAAAGACCGCCCCATTTTGAGGGGTTGTTTAAATGCTGCTGACTCAGCTACACAGTGCTCATTTGATGCATCCTTCATAGCCTTACATGTCTCATTATTTGTGGTGAATCCCTCAATATGAGGTGGCAGACCCCAGAAGGTGAGTTAGCAAGGTGATACAAATGTTAGCTGTGTAAGCTAACAGAGCTCCCTGGGTTTCAAGGCAACAGAAGCAACTTTTTTTTCTAAGTAAAGACAGGAACAGCTAGGTACATATAATTGATGTCTATTGTAGATGAGACTGTCTCATTTCAGCTTAGCATGAGTGTGTTATGCAGGCTAATCTTTATTGAGCTAAGAATGCTAACCCTAAGTCCTAGCCTGTAGCTTACACAAAGAACAAAAACCTCCGATACTGCAACTTTAACCACAAGCTTGTCATAATTTGTGCTCTGTAATGCTTTAACACCCTCCCCCCACCACCTTTTTTGGTTTAACAAGAAGCTAAGGTAAGCTATTAGCTGAGTTAGTCATGTGCTGGGTGTAGCTCCATGTTTACTGTAGAGTTAGCAGTGGTATCAATCTTTTTATCTGAGTCTGAGAAAGAAAGAAAGTCAAGCTGTTGATTCAAGTCATTTTAGTCTTATAGCGTAAGGATCCTGTCACACGGAAACATACACAAGCTTTTTTTCCCACAATCCTTTCCAGATCAACAAAAGCAAAGCAGTAACCACTGTTTCCCTCCCTGTACTCGTGGCCTTTGAATGTGAATCACTCAGTAACAGCTGGAGAGGAGACACTTAAACAGGTAGGTGCTTTCATTAAATATGGATGGAAAATCAAGTTTAACAGCCATTAAAGTGGATCAGATAATTGTGTGACCCATATTTTTATAAAAGCAGAACATAGTGTGACTCCTCACTGAGTTTTGTTCTAAATTGTGACAGAAAGTCACGACACAAAAAGCACTACAGCAAAAAATAAAACCAGAATTTCAAACCAAATGATATAAGTTTTGAGGAATAGATAATAATTAAGCTCTTGGTGACACAATATATTCATTTTTAGAAAGTGGATCCTTTATATTTCTCAGACACTGATGACAAACCTCAGGCAACAATTTCATTTTAAGTTGTGTCTGGATATGAAGCGTCTTGAAGTGCATCTCTTCCTTGTTATCTTGACACAAATTCTCACAGTTTCACAGTGTTGTCTCTGTTCCCCGTGGGACGCTGTAAATCATTAACCAGAATTCAGTTATTTCCAGTATTTTATACGAAAGGCAGGATCAAATCCAACGAGTTCCCCAAAGCATTGAGTTTTTGTGTATTCTCTTGTGGTGAAGATAAACGCTTAAAGACATTCTGACACAGACCGTGAGCATTTGCAGGGTATTGTAATCCTTTCATGGTGAGTTGAATATTGTTTAAAAAGTTTTCTTTTTCATTTTCCTTTTTTTCTTGGATGAACTAACTGAACACTTTTTGAAGCAAAGTTGGCATATTACCATGTACACATGTTACAGAATATAAAAATGTGGTATAACAACTGCAGTATATAAAATACTGGTATTCCATGATAGATCTTTGTATTAATGTGACTCTCTTAAGAAAATGTCTTCAAACAATCAGACGTTCTCCTTTTCCATTTTGTCCTGTCTTATAAAGATGTGTAAATTTGACTAAAGCTTGTCGTCATCTAAGTCTCTGAGGAAGCTGAACAGCATGAGTTCAGTGTGCGTCCTGTGTTATCTGCTCTTCTTCTCTCCACTCTTAAAGAGACAGAAACAGGTCTGAGGTCAGAGGTTCACCATGTGCCACTTTTCTATCAGAATCATAATGAACTTACTGAAGCAATCAGCTCTTCAGTAGGTCCAATGTTTCCTGGTACAGACAGACCTAGATCATGCTACAAGAGCCTCAGTTTTAGAGATGCACTGACCCAGCTGTGGCATCACGATCACAAGTCCTGTCAAAGTCTCTCACACCATTATTTCTTCTGCATCCAACAACTTTGAGTACAAAATGTCCTGTCCACCACGTTCTCCCAGACAGGTGCCATTGTGATTAGAAAATCAATACTATTTGCTTACCCATCATTGGTCACAGTGTTATGGCTGATTGGTGTTTGTCTCCATCCAAGAGACCGTCTCTCAGTATATTTCAACACTTTCTGTGCAGCTCTTTGTCAGTTTAGGACACAGGAGTTATGAAGCATTGATTAGTTTCAGCACTGCTCACTTTCTCTGGGGATGATTTGTATCTCTGAAAACCATCTACCTTGATTTATGACGTCCATAAATCAGCATGGGAATCAAACAGTAAAAAAAAAAAAAAAAGTTCATACTATTCAGAGCTCTCGCTTGAAATGATCATGTTTTCACTTTTTCTTCAGTGTCAAAGAAATCCCGTTCTTTTATGTCTGTGCTGATTAGAACAGAAGCTTCTTTTAAATAATGCAGCAGGACTTTTTATTCAGTAGATTCATAAAAAATGTAAAGGGAAAAAAAAGAGTGGGATAGACAACCTGAAAGACTAGGGAAAAAAATCTGTTTGGGCTTAAAAAAAGATTAGAATAGAAACAGTTAATTTGTATATTGAGTTTACAGATGAGTAAAATATAGGAGATGCCAGTATTGAAAATTCATCAATTTTAAATGCAGGGAGATATCACTTAACATATTAATTAATTAAAGTGCAGAAGATTTTAAGATCAGATTTTGAGCACCATTGATGGTTCTTCCAAACATTATAATCCAAAAAGTCCCTTTGATGGCACTACCACCGGCCAGCTATGTTAAGCCGTAAGAAGTCAGTTGACTGAGTGAGAATTAAAATCTGTCCTTCTCTAGAGGAAAAACATTTTCTTGGTGGGGGTGCCGGTCAGCTTGGACCCTCAGTTGAAAAAATGACCAGATCTGGTACTTGGTTATCAGTTTCTGCATTACCATGATATTCAGCTCATTGAAGTCCCTTTGAGGACTTTCTCAGTCATCTTGGAAAAGTCTCATTCCCATATAGATGCCTGATTGTAGCCCATTATTTAAAATGAGATTATCAGAGCCAAAATAAGTTATTTCAAGATGCTGTTTCTAAGTTTCTTTGTCCATGTCATCCAGGGTTGGATTGATTTACTGCATGTAGAAGTCCCTAAAACAACACCACATTGTCCAACAAAGTTTAGAGTTGAGGGGAGAGATTTTGTTTTTTTCTTATCTGCTGGAAAAGGTTTCTTGGGTTAATTTTTAGTAATGGTGGAAACAGGAGCTGGACTGTCAAAAAAGGCTAGAGAGCAGAAGAAAGCCAAACAGGAGAGTGATAGAGCACAGGCTGAAACAGGGGTTGAGCTGTTTGTGATAATGCTCATCCAAACCCACATGTAGCAGTTTTACTGCTGTGATCTGTTCAAACCTGAGAGTGTCTCAATGAAATAAAGAGCCAGGGTTATGTTTGCTCTGCCTTGTGAGGTTGGAGTTGGTAGATGAGCACTGGTAGGACATAACCAGGATTATCTAATGTTACACATTCTAGTGCAGTGGGTAATGGTACTCATGGGACAACTTTTTTTTTACACTGGAAAATAACTGCAGATTCTGGCTAAAGGTGGCACTGCCATCAACACTAAATGTAGAGTCCACACAGAGGTTAAATTGTGGTTAATACTGAGTAAAATCTACCAGGATATTTTTCCCAAATTAACTTGTTTGTTTGTAAATCTCTCTTTGCATTTTCGCCATTGTATACATTTTAGCCAGCACCCACTGAAAGCGGGTTTTTGTCCTTCACTCCATTACAAAAAAAAAATCTAAAATATATTTCTAAATAGAAAGATATTGTCCAACTTTTTGCTTGCTTCAAAATGCAAGAGAAAGAAATGGAAGGAGAGTGCAGGGGTGATCTAACCCATTTTTTGGGGCCTTTTTTTTTTTTTGGCACTAGGGCCTTTAGTGTCCTTACAACATGGTTTTCACATTTACACCCCTGTTATGGGTGTTGTTCCTAACACAATGGGAACAAGAGAGTGAGAAAACATATAAATGACTCCAACATCAGCTTGTAGCACCAAAGTGCTGCACAGAGGGAAAACAAAGGTAAATCTTGGATGCTGGTGAGAAATCACTATTAAGCTCCTTTAAAATGGTTTTATGGGTATTTTTATTCATAGTGAGCAAACCGGTGGTGATTTCATCCCTCATGTTGCAGGTAAACAGCAGAATTAGAACAACCTCGCTTTGCACATACTGCAGGAAGGACCACCTGGAAAAAAAATGCACATCCTGAGCTACGGTTTGGTGCGACACCAGATGAGATGAGAGAGTTCAGCAAAGGTTGAACAAGGACATCCGTCTTTGCTGTGTGGCCAGGCGTGGTTATCTGTTGTTGTTTTCTTCCAAAGGTCCTCGTTGAGCCATGTCTGCCTCTCTGGTGCTGGATCGTGATTAAATAACAATGTTCTGCTCCAAAAGATGAAAGACAAAAAAAAACACAGGCTCACCTCACATCTGATCAGCAAAGGTTCACTGTAATATCTGTCACCTGTAATAAAACGCATCCAGGCCAAAGTGAGATAAGACCAGTTTGAATGAACCAAGCTATTAAAGCAATGCACTTTACTGCAGATTAGATGTCGTGTTTAAGCTGTTCCACGCCTTTCTTGAGGGAGAAGAACATGCCTCTTGACAAGTTTTTGCTTTTATAGAATGGCTGGAAGTATGAAAGCAGACAAGATGTAGAAAGGGAGACATGAAACAAAAGAGCTCTGTTGGTAAAATAGTATGTGACTGAAGTATTTGGTGCCAGGAGGCTCTGAAGCCACAGAAGCTTCATGTTAAATCACAGCATCATGTCAGACTTCTAATTAAAACTGTGCCTGTAGGTATGAACACATTTTAATGTGTTGAGGAAGATTCATAAATGTCATTAAACAGATAATCCACCCTAGAGAAATGTAAACAACTTCATGGTGTGATGCTGCAGAAATAGAGACATCAGATCTTTATCGAGGCCACAGACTTTGCAGCTTCATTGGCGAGTGTCCACATATTAGCCCACGGCCCTCCCATTATTGTTTGGGCTGCCCTCTTGCACAGGAGATGGAGACGCAGGCAGCGCTGGGGGATTTGAGGTCAGTTAGCAGTGTGTTATGACTGTGGTCCCTTAATTGTTTATTGATTTACAATTACAGTGTGTTAGTTGGTGTGTAGCACATGCTCATAGCTGTGGTTCGTCTGGAGTGTCTGGTTTCAGCCTCTGTCTGCAGCTTGTTGTACCATCAGCTTGGAGGAATGTGCATGAGGTCATTTGAAGACATCCGGCTCTGCTTTCTAAGTAAAAAGCACATTAGTGAAGTTAGAAGAAACACTTAAGCTGTGCCTGTAGGCAAGTCAGAGCTTTGAATATCTCTCCTTAACTGCACAAGTTTTCAAGTTTCCACTAAAAGAAGAGCTTAGTTATCTGTTCAAGTTTATAGGTCGGAAAAAATAGGCCTTATTTGTTACATTGATAATTGAAATGCTCTCCCATTTATGCTTCCCACATTCTGGACATGAATATAGAAACAATGCTGGATGTTCTTATCTCATTCTAAAGAAAAAACTAAGTATTTGAGACTTTCTGTGATGAGGTAGTTACATGGAGATTTAACTGGTTCACAACACCTTCTAGGTACGGACCTCAAACACCAAGGTCTGCCCATCGCTCTGCCCCTGTCAGCGCCTCTGCAGGGCTGGTCAATCAGAGTGAAAAAAGTTTTTGTGGAGCAAGGAGCCTGAAAGAGACAGAAGCTAGAATGAGTGAGGAAAGAAAAAAAAAAATTCCAAGGCTATAGCCAGGTCTCTGTGAAACCGCATATATTGTCATACTTTTAGGCCTGTCATCTTCACAAAACTGCAGTTTTATGTCACCAAATGAGAACTTCTCAGAAAATTCAAGCCACAGCTTGTGACTATAAAAAGCCATTGACGTCACATATATGCAACGTTACACAGAACATAAATTTTGCGGGCGTGTTTGACTTAACATTAATGCAAACACTTCTCACTTAAATCTCCGAATAATATTACCCATGTCAAAGCGCAAACCACTTTGTCGATCCAAACACAAGATCCTGGTGCCATGTTTAAATTTGACACAATAAATAGAATGACAGGGATTCATTCTGATAGGCTGGCACGTCTGAAAGCACTGCCAACTAATGAGAGGAAACTTTCGATATTTGATTTTTTTAATCACCTGGTGTTGTGTGTAAAGGGCCAAAGATACCAGGGTATGGATAAATAAGGATACTTTTTATTTTAGCTGTAAGTCATGTAAAAGTACCAGTGGAACATTAAAAATTCTAGAAAAAAAAGAGAAAAAGAAAGAAAAAACACCCCCTCTTAAAATAAGTTACTGAAAGAAATTAGTATTATATGTTTTGTGACCATGCAAGACAGTAAAAACTGTAGACACCGATTTATTCTAAAGTGATAATGGAAATGTTTTTGGTGAATCATGGAAAGGTATTAAAATAAATTATAAATATATGTCTGCATAATACTACCTTATCACTATTCATTAGCTGCAGCATGTTAAAGAGCTACAAAGCACACAAGCATTGTTCCTTTTCTTGTATATGATCGCTGTCTATTAATGAATGGGTGTCATCCTCTGGCCTTGATCTATAATGATGCAACATTAGGTACTGCATTTTTTTCCCTGAATCTCCTCAGTGAGAGAAAACCCCAGTTGGTGCTTCCCTCATGTTGCTAGAGTTTATTTTCTTCTCCCTTGAACAACACACACTGTGGCTTTTTTGTAGACAGAGCAGGCTTGATACACCTGTGTTATATACAGTACTTACCACTTGACCTGAACTTATCTGAGGAACTTGAAAGAGCTCTCTGTCGCTCATCATCATGAAAAGTGGACATAGCAGGCTGAGGATGCACATCTCATGACGGCTGCAGTCTGACCCCTGCCTTCATCACTCACTCCTTCCTCACTCAAACTGTGCTGCAGGACTTCATGTGAGCTCCTGTGACTGCTGCCACTGCTGAAAATCTCTGTCAATTTGTGACACTTTGAAGGATCATTCTACAAGAGATTTGAGTCTTTTCTACGTTGAATTTTCAGTTCACTCATTTTCTGTCGCTTGTCTTGAAATTCGGCTTGAGGGCTGTCTCATGAGGTTGTGACCAATGGAAGATAAAATGCTTGTACTTGAGGTCGAACTGTTTGCTCTCGTGTCACTTATGCCCTGGTCCCACTCCTAACAAGTGTCAACTTGGTGTCAATGAACCAAAAAATTTGTATTAGCCCATTACTGGCTGTCGTGGCACTAACAACAAAGCTTAGATTTTGATTTTAAAATAAAATGAATCCCATTGTAGCATTTTCATCCAGCACCACAAGATGTTCTGTGATTTTCCAGGATGTAAAGATCGCCTCTAGTCCACTCCCCCCAGACACAACCTAGAATGGATCTCATTGGTTAAAGATGGTACTTTCAGCTCGTGGTTATCAGCCTCTGTCCCATAATTCCTCGTAATCCTCCATTTGTTACTAATTTAATATTTTTCTTTCGTATAAAGCATCCGTTTTTGTAAAGTTAATGTGAAGCTTTCCTGCTGATTCAGATCTCTGCTTTCTGCACATAAGACTCAATTATCTGTTTGTGCTCGGCGCCTGAAGACGAACATCTGGCTTGTAAAAAGGTAAGAGTACAGAAGAGTTTTGTGATTGTAGGACTCAACATGGCAGCAGGTAAATGAAGGGGTGTGGACGACAAAACTGCACCTGAACATGTGGGTGTCAATGATAACAGTGTGTGGGGAGCTGTGTAATTGCAGTAATCGGTGCAGACTTAATTGTGTATATCACATACTCACAGAACAAGCTGATGTACGAATCTGTCAGATCAGAATAGATTCATTTAGACAAGAGATTTTCACACTGTGAATCATCACAGGGAGAGAGACACGTGAGTCGGAGCTGCCTGGTGAGATGAAAGGTGCAGGTGCATGCTGGTGTTTTGTTTTTGTAGTTACGCTCACTGATTTGGCCACTTGTCAACACAGTCAGGAGCTGGAGCTGCAGCAGTTGCTGTGACACAGCGTCTGAGGGTAAATAAGGTACTTTAAAATATTAGTACCTGATTGCAGCAATTTGAATCAAAATCAGTCTTAACTGGGAAACTTGATGACACAGACATGATCTACATATTTTGAGAAGGTGTGTGACTAACACTTTCTGAGGATATCATCATCTGTGAACTTCAGGCAAATAAACATCCATAAATTATTTAGATTTCAGGGAGACAGGAGCAGCTTTTGACTTCAGAACCTGCCTGAGTGATCCTGTTTTCAGATTTAGCATCAAAGTCCTTTTGTTGCTGCGTTTTACACACAGCAAACAGGCTTATTCAACACCACTGATAAAGGTGCTGAGCCATAATGTACCACTAAGTAATGTTAAAAGGGTAAACACTAAAGGTAATCAATGCTTTTATGCACAAGGCCAGACTTTTTTAAAGGAGAGCTGAAATGCTGTTTTATGTCCCAGATTCACAAATACTACAAACATAAGGAACCTGATGAGTTAGTATTATTGTCTTTTGCATCAAGCCTGAAAAGTAACTGGAAACTGGAATAGATGAAACATTTTGCAGACTTCCCAGTCAAACATATTACCTTATATATTATCTCACATCATGTCAACAAACACAAGTTTTATAGATTGCCACTTTTAATATTGTTACACAAAGAGCTGATAAGATAACAGCAGAGGAAGAGAAGGAGAAGGAGGAGAAAGCCACCTTTACTTACTGTGACTTACAGTGACTCAGCTGATAGACCATCCAGTCGTGATTTTTAATATTCTGTTTGGAAAAGACTTTGTGCTCTTCCATTCAGCAGAATCTAAACCATATTTAGCACACAGCTATATTTGGTGCACTCAAAATATAAATAAATAAATAAACGACTTTAGTTGAATTTATAAGGTCAGCTGGTTCCATGTTAATGTATAATGTTGTTTGAAAGCAATAATTTTACTGTTAACTAAGTTGAACTTAAAATTATTTTTTTCAACTTGTTCAATCTTTTAAAATTAATGTTTCAATTTTTTTGAGTATTTTAGTTTTCTATTGTTCAGGACAACACTTTACAATAAAGGTGTGTCTTGTCTCAAAAGCCGACTATTTCTGAAAATAATGAACTGTTAGGAATAAAGCTCTAACCACAGACTCAGGAAAAATAACTGTAAACACACCACATTAAAAACCAGGTAAATAGAAGAAAAACTGTGAAGAAAAGCCTCAAGAGACACAGAACTTGGCTGCAATGGAAAAATGGGCATAATTGTCTCATGAAGTTGTAACACCATGTACTTGAGTGCCTCTTACCAAGGCTGCGCTACTTGCACTTTTCCCACTTGTGCTTTGGTCTCTCTTTCTCTCGGCTATTACGTTGGCATGCAGGTGCCAAATATTTGCAATAGAGCTTTCTGTAGTCAAACAGACTAAAAAAAAACAATCTTTGGCCAAATGAATAAATAGTTGAATTTAAAAAAGAAAAAAAAACATCATCCACCCAAGAACAACGTAGTAGTGTTTGCCAGCTGGTCAGTCCACTCCTGCCTGTTGAGGGTTTTAACCTGACGTCACAACAAGTGCAAGTCACTGTCTTTGCACCCACAAAGTGATAGAAAGAGGGAGATAAGAGTTAGTGTTGGCTTAAATACTGTCTAAACCTAAGGACAACAAAATGGGGAAAAGCTGTCGTGTGATTAATTGTACGAACAGGTTTGGAAAAGTACCAGAATTACATCTCAACTGAAAGCTAAAGAGGATGAATTAGTGCAATTCAAACAATGTGGAGAAATGGCCAAAAAAAGTCAAAAATCACTGTGAAGCCTTGGTTTAGAACAACAATGTTAAACATTCTAACATAAGTAAAATGTGTCAAGCTGTTCCTCTGAATGAGAGAAACATCCTAGATAACAGTCCACAAACAGTAATCAGTAATTTTGGGGCTTTTCAAAAACGTCCAATAGTTTCCCTCTGATACAGTAATATTATGTTATTGTTACCTGCATTTTTCCTCTGTCAGAAAAGTGTAGTTTGGGTATAAATTGTGTATTTTCCAGGCAGGTTCATACAAATGTCAGGATAAGTGATTTCTGGCTTCATGTTAGTCTTTGTTACTCACTTGTTTTGTGATAGCACATAAGGGTCAACATCAAGTCCAGTTGTCTTTAATTACATGTCATATTCCACATTCAAACAAACAACCTTTTTTAATGAACAATTGAAAACAGAACCAGATTCAACTTGGAAACACTGGAAAAGGGATGAACAAAAGAAGAATGTGCATGGACACAGTGTGGAATAGACCAGTGTTTTAAGACAGTGTCAGATTGTCAGAAATTGACAGTGATGAGGCTGAAAACTCAGTCAGGGGTGCTGCTGGTTCATGCTGACCTCTTCATGTTGTTTTGTTTCACTGTCAGTTGAAATGTTCAGTTTGATGTGAGGACAAACAGCTCATTTAGAGACATGTTCACTTCACTGCGAGACCAGCAAAAAACAGTCAGTTCAGTTTAGGTTGATTTGTCTAAAACTCTTTGCTTTATTAAAGTTGAGCCCAGCGCGTACAAGAATGAAACTAGAGAGGAGTGGTTAATTTAACCCTGCTGATGTACGGCGATCCTGAAATCATAAAAATGGTGGGAATACATCTATCCTACATCCTCTGAATGGTATGGTTTGAAAAGCTCTACCTCATAAATACATAGAAGAAAAGGCAACAGCATGTGAGAGGGATGTCTAGGGGTACAGGGGTCTCAGTGGGGGAAGGTTTCAGACTTTCTCAGCCTGTAATGGCCACCACAAACTCAGAGTTGTGTGTTCTACATCTGCTGTATAAAGACTAATGTTACAGGTGAGCTGTGGAAATATTACATAATCTGCAGCTATACCGCTGGCTCCCCTGCTGACACACAGTATTGATTTGCTGAACTAGAGGTGTTAGTATTTTCCTTTTAAACATGCCAGCTGACTGCTGCAGTGAACAGAGTGTTGTCTGTGACGTGAAAGCTCCTGCTGAAAGTATATTCAAAGTGAATATATTGTTGTTTTTCTCAGGCAGATTGCTTCCTGTTGTTCCAGTATTTCTTGACAGCATCAAGTGCTGCGACACAGCCAGGCCATTTCAGCAACAATCCGCACATATACAGAGAAGGCATCTTTCACAAATTGCTTCTAAAAGTGTATTCACCTTCAAGTATTCAGCCTCTGACTCATCCTCATCTGGGTCTTTCAGAAACACAAAATGACTACAAGAAAATCACTTGCTTTCGTCCTATGAAGATGGCCGTCTTGTTCCGTCAAAATCATCCTGAACTGTATTCAGCTGTTTCAGCCTGCCTCCCATAAAAGCAGGTATTAAACTTCATTGATAACTGCAGGCTTTATGGGTAACACAAGGAATGAAGGCTGGGAGTTTTGTGTGCATCTGCTCTGAGCTGGAAAGATGAGGAGCCAAGCTCATTTGTGAGAGAGAGGTTGTACAAACAAAAAGAGAAAAAAATAGAAGCTAGTTATATAATCCAATACCTTCCTGTTTTTTTTTCCACCAAGACACACAGCAGATGTACTGACCTTGAATGCAAATTGCCCACCACTGTTTGATCAAAAATGGTTCCTTCCGTCTGATAAGTTGGGAAATCTTAATCTTCTGCTCTGCCTCAAAGCAGTCTGCGGTGCTATCGTCTTTGTGCAGTGTTTCTGTTGAGTACCTGAACCCTCAGCACCACCCAGGGAGAACGCCTCTGACTAATCCCCAAGGCTTTCTTATCAAGTGTGATTGAATAGAGCCTTCAGTCCCCAGAAGACCGCCTAACCTTTATCTTCCCCATTTTCTATTTCTGCATCTTTCTTTTCTCTCTCCCACAACAAGGTGTTTGCGTGGAAAAAGGAGACCTGTTAACTGTTTACTCTCTCCAATATGCAGAGTGTTTCCCCTAAGGCGTGCATTTGAAACATGAAAGGCTCGTAACAAAATGGGAAATTTCCGCTCCATTAGCCATGCAGCCAATCAGGGCGCAGTGACCCAGATAAGGAGTGTGATATTGATGATGACAGCAATAAAGACGTCCTTTCACCACAAGCCTTCCTTCTAATTAGGTTGATCTGCGGAGGAAATAAATGAATTTTGACAAAATGCAAAAGAGGTGGTGTGCAGGCAGGATTAGACGGCAGAGTGTGACAGGAGGATTCAGAGGGTTTCTGGGGGTTAAGTGACTCCACTGTTTGGGAATGGCTGACAATTACCAGTGAAATGAGATTCCCTTGCTTCAGGTGCATCCTAAATATGGTGTTTGGTCAAAGTAATTGTTTTAGGTCAATTGGTTGATACTGGTTGATGGCGCTCTGGCTGTTTTTGAACCATCTGACTGTGTGTACAGTTTTCAGACAGTTTCCCCTGCCGGCTGAACTTTAACTTCATGGTAATAGAAATCTGAAGGGACGTAAAGAGTGGTAATGAGTAATATCCAGATCTGTATCAGTAAATTTGATGAAAATTCATGCACATTAAAAAATGCCAGTTCATGCTCAGTCATCAGGGAAACTGATGAACTAATAACACTTAAAAGAAAGCTGTAGGAACATATGCAAGTTAGGCATTTTTGCAGCCAATTACTGTAACCATAAATCATCTGTTGTTTTTCTTTTATGCACTTGTGGATTTTACAATGTCTAGTTTTTTTTTATCACATGAGGATAAAAATGGCTGACATTTAATCAGCTAGCAAACATATTTATATTTTATTTAATTACCACTTCTGTGTATGAACTGTTATCAACATGTTGTCACAAACACTGAGTTCTGTGTTTTTGGCGCCTTTGTCTTGAATTTCTTTAGCTCAGGGTTATCTCGAGTAAATTTTCTGCAGTTCTTCAGTCGGCACAACAGCACATTCTGCGTCACTGATGCTAATCCTAGCTGTGGTGGTGGCTTTTGCTTCCTTTTTTTCTCATTCGACTGTTACAATAACTTTTCAGGTGACTCAAAAAATGTGTTGTGTTGAAGCTCAAGTAACATGTCCTACCCTTGAAATACTACCGGCATCTGCTGTTTAGCACTAGCCTCTGCTCAAAAACATACACATGGGTGACACCATCAGATTGTAGCTGCTACCTCTCTTCCTCTTCTTTGTACTATGCGATGACGTTTTCACCCGCTGTTAGAATGGGTAATTATAGAGTAAATGAGATGACTGCAAATTTTATTGTCGTTTCTAACATAAAGCAAAAATGTCTGCATGATGAAAAATATAACATATTGCCTTAGTCAGATCCTCTGGCCTGGGATATATTGTGCATCTCGTATCCATACTGATTCACATTCAACGCAGAGGTGCTAGATAACATTAGTTTGATCAAGAGAGAGAAACGTATAAATGAAATATGAGTTTTTTTCATTAATGATGGGATAATAAATTATTATCAAATAATATAAGGATCGTTATCACATGATTGCTGCTTAAACTGTGGAGAGATTTGAGGACTGAAGGATGTCTGCTCTGTGCAGCAGCCAAGGGAAAGCCTTATGATAAAAGAAAGCTTTCAATAAAGATTTTAATGAGGACACAGACTTGACCACTCTGAGATCCTCTGGCAGGAAACTCCTAAGCTAAAGGGCTCAAACAGCAGAGGCCTGACCAAGGCAAGACTCGAGAACAGAGGCTCTCAGACAGTGAATAAGTACATGTAAAGTTAAAGAGCATTAACGTAAGTAGTGCCTGACCACAAGGCTTTAAGAACAAGCAGAATGACATGTTAAACTCAAGTCTACAACCTACCAGAGAAGATCAATGAGAATCAGTGTTCATTCTGCTGGGTAGAGACACAAAGCCAAACACCATTGTTCTGGATTAACTGGAGCCCATGGATGAGATGATGGAAGTGATGAAACTCCGAAGACTGGGTGATGGGATAACAATGGCTTCAACAAACTGGAGACTGTTAAAGACTAAATTAAAGGAAAGCAGGGATAGGGAGAATGAGGAGGAATTTTGTGTACAGAGAACAACTGATGACTATGGGATTCTCTGAAAATGTGATTTTCTGTTATAGCAACAATTTGCATGAGCTCTTACTCTTCTACCAATTATTTAGTGAATATGCACACTACCAGTCAAAAGTTATAAAACACCCCATTTTTCCATTTTTTTGTCTTCTTTCTTTTAATGATGCAGTTTAATGTCTCATTGCACTTGAAAATATAAGTATGAAACAAAAATAAACACTTGACATTAAAAATAAATCATGTATTCAATGTAAAATGCCCAATCTATTCTCAACTCTAGACTCATCAAAGTTTTCACTTTTGGCAGATATAACAGCTCTCTGGACTCACTCCTGTTGATCTCTCTCTACAGTGGAAATCAAAAGTCCTTTAGAAAGTTCTTCCAACTCTGTACCAGCAGAAGTTCCTCTAAATTTTGGTCATTTGTTGTTTCTTTGCTTTCAGTCTTCTGTCCAGTTCATCCCAGACCAGCTCCATTGGTCTGAGGACTGGGACTGTGCTGGCAGTGCCCTCCATCTTTTTCAAACTGACCATCTTTTCATCATTTATGTGTTCAAAGTTATTTTTTTCAGACTTTTCCTGTCTTTAATGAGATTGAGGAGGAAGTGTATAGCAGTGTTTCCCAACCTGTGGTCCATGCCCCCCTGGTGGGCCACGGAGGTATTGCACGTGGGCCACCAAATCATTTCCAAAATAGTCTGAAATTTAATGACGGTAATTGTATAAAGATACAAATATACAGAATAATGTTTAAAATGTTAAAACTTAAAGGATATCAAACATGTTCAAACATTTGTTTAGAAGAAAAGTCCTATAAGAAGGCATGTTAAAGCCCAACATGTAACATGACCCCAAATTTCAAAGGTCTGAAGTGTGATAAAAAAAATGCAATGAAACACGAAATGTAACAGAACAAATGTTGTATAATCTAAAAATTTAATCAATATCCCAACTTTTAACCAGTTGTTACAGAATCAGTACTTCCAGGGTCAGATGTGGGCTGCAAAAATTTTTGAGACTTAAAAGTGGGCCCTGAATTGGACAAGGTTGGGAACCACTGGTGTATAGAGTCGTAAAGGGGGCAAGACCCAGGCTACTCGATTCAGGGCAAACCTCATGGGACGTGATCTTGACTGTGAGGCCATACTGCTTTTCTTTAGTCTTAAAGTGGTACTTGCAAAGCTTGGAATGATGTTTTGGCTCATTATCTTGCCATATGATGAACTCCTGACCCCAGATTATCATGTTACTTCCTCCATGCTTACTTTTGATGTCATCCTTTACATCAAACCATCCTTTAGCCTACTCAATACACTGAAGTCTTTTATATACAGTACCACTCAAAATTTCACAAAGCCCCAACTTTTCAATTCTTTCAAGTGAAATTCACAGTATGAAATACTGTAAAAGTACAAAAGTTAAGGGCTGCCAAAACTAAAAAGTAATGTACACTTATTAATTTTGCAAAACGACATCAAACACCTCCAAGCTGTTCTGTAGTATTGGATATTGATAAAGCCCTGAAAGTTGGTGCAATTCCTACAGGTTTTAAGTTTTCCTGCTCATTCCAACAATTTCTGTGTATAAAGTAGAGCTGAACACACTGTGGTACCAGACCCAAATGGAGAGCACTATTGAACAGTATTGTACTGCAGAAAGTTGTCTAACGCTATACAAATTTGCAGTAAGGGGCAAATAATAATGGGAAAGAGACAGAACATCAGATCATTTCATCAAATTGATCTTAACTCTAGAGAAATGAGAAAAAAAAGTCAAGGTGGGATCAGTTGGGGATCAGATTAATGAATAATGATCATCAGTAAAGTTCATTTATAGATAATTCTGATGATCAGTGAGAGAACCCTCAAGTTGGAGACAGCTTGTTCCTGTTGCTATCTCATTCTCAGTCACTTAGTCTCAGCTATGACTCGGCTTTGGTTCAAATAGTTCAGATTACAACAAAAATCTCTCAGTTATGTTTGGTATTTTTTGTTGGTGGAATCTACAATTCCTTTTTCCATCAATATGTGTCACAAAGAGACAGTCAGACCGACTCAGGGCATGATTCAAACTTTTCTGCAGAGCAACCATAATTTAAAAAAAGAGAAACTTTTGAGACAAACGCCGTCTAAATATCATTACGGGAGTAACTCTCTGGGCTAGTGTCTCCTATGTGTTATAAGTTGTTTTTATGTAAGGAATAAAGGAATGGTAGACAGGCAGTAATAATGTTTCCCTCCTCATTTTATTCATATATTCACAGCATCCTAAAAGATGAACTCCTCACGCACTTTTCAGATTGTCATAATGGAGGTTGGGAGTGTGGCCAGAGTGGACGGGAAGCAATCAAGCAAGTAGCAAGTATAAGGAGGTTAGCAGCAAAAGTGCCAGAAGGAACAGTCATGCACAGCAGCACTGGAATACCAACCTGTACACCTCCTGCAGCAGGCAGGGAGGTAGGGGGGAGTGAGGGAGGGGGGCACAGCAGGGGGAAAGATGGGGGATGTCACCCCACAGTAATCCCCAGCACACTCAGCAGGTGTTGACATCTAGATTAACCTTGGACTGCGGTGAGTCCGACTCCTCTGGTAGGCAGTGTCTTATTAGAATGCACACAGACAGCTTGTATCCAATCCCTGGCTCCTAAAGCTCCCAGGTACTGCCCCTCATTCACTGGCCTGTCAGTCAAAGGGTCAGCAGAGCAGCGCTGCAGGGAGATGGGATGGGAGGAAACTGGCTGGGACTTTATCCCAAGACTGAGTGAGTGTCTCCTCTTTTATATTACCCAGACTTTTTCTGCTGGGGCTTGTTAGGTTCATTCATGAGGGAGCTCCACCTGGAGGTAAATCCAGTATGTATAAGTTAACCCTGAAACATAGAGCTGTTTTACCAAAACCTGTGATATGGACTGTGACTGTCTTGTCCAACACAGTAGAGGGAAAAAAAACACCCAATGTTATTTTTAGTGAGAAAAAACAAAATCATAACACATTTTAATATTCAATCATGTAACGTTCCTCAGACACTCATATTAAATCAAGCTTCAACAGTAGACCTCACAACCTTTATTTGTACCTTGGATTATAACATTTTGAGAAAAATATTTTAAGGAAAAAATGCTCTTTTTTTTGATTTTGAGGATGTATGTTTTGTTGTAAAATGAAAACTCTGGCAGCAATCCAGCAATCTATGACTAGAAAAGAGTATTATCTAAAGATTAGATAGTATTTATTCATCCTTATTCGTGGATTTTTACTGAATATCTGGAAGTCAGTCACAATTTAAAATGTCTGTGAGTTGTTTTAATTTTATGACTCGCAGCCTCAAAGCCACAAAATTCAAATCACTATTTCCTATGTAGAAAACACTGCCTAAAGGCTTTGAATGTAATGTGTAGTATAACTGTTCCATTTAATCTGCTTTATATTATGCTTAGTTGGTTTCGGTTTGGGGAAGTGGAAGTAAAGCCGACAGTATTACAAGTTAGCAAGTAATTTATATGAACTTAAACCATTCTGATAGAAGTGAACAGTTGCCTGTGTTTTTTTTTCCTTGTGATTTTGACTTGTGGGTTTATGTTGGATTTTATTATTTTTCATCAGCAAATAATAATTGCATTTTGGGTCCTACTTTTAACTCATACTCACATCTGAAAGTAATCCGTCTTACTGCTATAGATCCTATTATGATTCTATATTTATGCATTATTTGCCTCTTTTGACACTATAGGCACTGCAACTGAAAAAATACAGCTTGGAGTCACAACAAACACTAAAATAAAACATATATACCCTATAATCTAATTAAATGCACAGTTGTAGTAATTAGTGAATCTTTTCATGGCTTAATGATTGGAAAGTAATATCATAAGGCTTAATTAGCACCTTCAAACAGTCAGATCCTGGCAGCTGCAGCTCAGATGCTTTAAGCATGGGTAATTTGTTGGAGTCTTAAGATTACTCTTATTTTCTGTGGGTTAACTTGTTCATATAATTGATCCGTCAGATGCTGCAAACATCATCTCTTTTGGATATAATGAAATGAGCAAAGGGTTTCGCCCACAGACTCTATTTTCTTTGAGCTGTCTAAATTTCAACAATCTTTATTTCAGATTTTTCTATCAAAAATGATACAAACAGTCACAAAATAAGCTTTAGACTAAGACAAAGCGTCGTTATGGTCAGTGATCAAGAAGCGACATTGAGAAGCAGGGTGGTCTTCCAAAACTATTTTGCAACAAGAACAGCTGGAAGCAATACAACCAAAATGAAGTGATACTGACGGAGGTGTTGTTGTGGTGAGGACACTGGGTAACAGTTGTTAAAGCTGCAGTGTTTTTGGTTTGAATAGGTAAAAGGTGCAGTGTAAAAAGACAGAATTAGTGGAAACTGCTCCAAAGCTGTGTATACTGACCAAAGTGATATAACTGTTTTTAAGCAAGTCAAGAGGTGTCTCCATCAACTTAAGGCCCAAGGTTTAAGGAAAGTACCTGATTTGGGCATTTGATTTTACCAGCAGGCCCTTTGATGATGATGATGTGTAAGAGAAATAGTTTAAAGGTTTGAATGCAGTCTTATATTTGATTGGATGGCAAAATAAATGAGTCAGCAATAACATGCACAACATTAATGAGAAAAAAATGACTTTTACTTTGCACCTCCAATAACCTGATCTGATGAATAAGTGAAATTATGACAGCATTATGACACACCTTTACCTGCAGCTGCACCCGATAGTTCAGCCCATTATTTTCAAGATTGGTAGAGTGACTGATGCAAAAATCAAAAATTAAATTTTTATATGGTGTGAGGACATGGCGAGTTATGAGTGTAAAGCAGTGTCAAAAACATAAAGACCTCATGACAGTCACATCAGCACCATGGACAGCTCTCTACACCAAACAACCATGAGCACAGCAACAACTGGGATTTAGCACTACACAAATGAAGACACATTTACTGAGTTGTAACAAAATTAAAGTCAAATATGGGTAGTTTTGTTGGCAAAAACTGATCAGGAGATGCAGTGAAAACTGTTCTCTAAGACTGACTCTTGTAAAAATGATGATGATGCAGCTGATGAAGAAAGTGACAGATAATATTGTAAGAACAAATGTCTTTGTTTGATTGTAATAATAACAGCTCAGATGGATCATAGTGTAAAATAAAATAAAGTACCAAGGCTAAATGAATTTCTTTGATCACTGTGTTGTCACATTTCCTGTGCAGGACCATGCGATGAACGCTGTTTGTTTGTGCTGACTGAATAAACACCTGTCTGCTGCAGTGCAGGCTGATATCAGACTCTCTCTGTATCTCTCACTCACAAATTGATTGCTTTGTTTAGCAACATGTCAGACATATCCATGGTGGCTTTGTTTTTTTCCTCCGTAGTGTTACCGTATGTTTGTTAATTAGCCTCATACACCATGAACCAAACAGCATTTTCCTGCAGTTGACAACCTGCATGTTAACTTGCAAAACTGAATTAATATTCTCAGACACTCTTAAGTCCCAGAGTGAGAGTTACACAAGCTGTTTCCATAGCAACTCTGAGAAAATGGCATTTTAGATGAGGATGTTGATCAGTCCTGTTTAGTATGGACAACAATGTACGTTCTGTCTCTCCACAAGTGGATGAATTAAACAGCAGCATGAATGTGCTCTTATAAGCATGACAAAGGTAGAGCTGAGAAGGATGATTCATATTGAAGAACAATACCTCCTTTAAAAGGATGAAATTATTGTCCACAGAGCCTCTTACATCTGTCTGCGGTAAAGGTGAACCCATACAGTTACATCATCAGAGATTCAGTAAAGTCTATATAATGTCTTCGATTTACCCAGGTCAGCCACAGATTACAAGGCTTTTATAATCCTCTCTTCCTCTCATACGGTTATAAAGGCTTCACAGATAAAGACCCAGTGAAATAAAACAGATATATGGCTACAGAAAGTCCTAGTCTTTCAACATTCTGCATGAGACAGCACCATTTTTAATTTACCTGCATGAAATGATGACTTCATCTCAGCTCCACTGAAGTAAAGCCAAAGCAGTAAGAGCTCCCTCTACTGACACATAAAGCTGCCTCTTCCATGAAACTCAAGGAAAACAGTTCAAACCGTGACACTAAAGTATTTCTGAGATACTTTTACAAATTGGTTTTAATCCTAGTGCAAAAAAAAATCCTTTTTCTGAAAAGTTTATTTTTAAATATTAATTTGATGCTTGCATGATCTTGTTCCCTAAGATTTGGGACACTATGTAAATGTCAGTTTAGAAAATTAAGTTCTCAATTTGTACTTGATGCTAACAACACACTGGGACAGTGGCAATGAAGGACTTGAAAAAAAAGTTCCAAATGCCAAAAGAACACTTTGTGGAACAAGTAATATTTAATTAGCTTTATTGGCATTGGTTTAAAAAAGATCTGGTAAAAAGAAGACTCAGGGAGGCCGAGTCTCTCTGATGTGAACAGAGAGATGGGAATGTTTCACCATTCTGTAAGGCTTAAGGATTGAACAGCATTTGCCAATAATTTTAGTCTAAAAGGAGAAGAAAATCTAGTGAAAACTCTCTGAATGGCACAAGGTTGTTAACCAAAACTAGACGGCCTTTCTTTTCAAAATTCATTACAATAAGCTTGACTGCAGTGGAAGTTAAAATCCAAAAACCACCAGACTTCAGCTTGTTGCTGCATTCACGAAACAAAGCTGAAAATCTTCAATGCAAAGAGGACACAGATTATAAACCTGGGCCCGTGTGCACCTCTAGTCATCGCACAAATAAGACCATAAGTCATCACGTTCCATTATGGAATAACCCATTTGGCTGAAGTGTTATGCACATGCATGACTGCCAAAAATTGCTTAATTAACTACAAGCACCATGAATGTGAGGCAGGAGGAGAATGACATATGCCAGGGCAACTTCCTGGAAAACTCCAGGTTATGCATAAGTGCATCATCAGACATATTTAAAACAGCCTAACAGGTGCAGTCATCCTGTCTTTGGATTGGTTGGGTCTACAGCCATTAAATCAAATGCTCTTTTGGAGCATTAACCTGCTACATGCTTGCCATCTTGGCTTTTTTTTCCCATCATTGGTACAAATTGTCTAGTTTTTATCGCCTATGGACGCAAAAAAAAAAAAAAAAACCCCAAACCATGCAAAAAAATATTAATAAATGAATAAAGCCAAACCAAATTTTGCATGTATTTCAAAAACATGACACTCTATTAAAATAGTTTCAGTGCTAGTCTGACCAGCCAAATATCCTGAATTTTGACGCTTTGAAAGTTCAGATGCATTATGGAACACACACACACATACAAAAGAAACTGCTAGAAATGTTAACAGTGTAATCCCCCCATCAAACAGGAATAAAACTGCAGTAATCCATCTCCTAAATAGCCAAATATCCAAAAAGAGTGATTTTGATTTCCATTATGAGCTTATAATTCGTTGAAGAAACTGGAGTCCCTTAGCTTGAAGATTTGATGTCATCTTGACGCCATTTTCAATTACATATTAGGTTCTAATGCTTTGCAACTCTTCACAGCTTTATAGGAAACTAGGTTCTATAAAAAGGGGACGTAACCACATTACTGACAGCTTTGTTTACCAAGTCTGATTGTAGAGGGGGAACTCTGAGAGACACTAAAATATACACTTGTGCATGAGTCACTGAAAGTATCATAATCACCAGTGCCAGCATCAAACAAAAGAGCCTTTTAGGCTGGAGCCTGCACCCACCTGAGGGATTGTTTCTGATTTATCTGTGAGTGTTTTATGAAAGGGGTGAAATGTTAACTCTGTGGCTCCGCTTGTCACTGCATTGTGGAGGTGGAGACAAATCATCTATCTTTGAGTATGGTACAGTTAGTGTCATCAAAGTTTGAATGTTGATTTTCTCAACCCAACCCAGTACAGTAAAGCTTTATTTGCCACAACTTTCTTCAGACACTCATCTGTGTCCAAGAAAAATGGCTCCTAACAACGGTACCAGGGATACAGCTGCATGTACACCTATGCAGCAATGGTACATGATCACAGCAACTACTCCCAGTGATGTAGTGGCCCTGACTTTAGCTGCCTGGGTGGGTGGGGGGTGATGATACATTTCTTAACTGTTTTAAAGAAAAAATATTTAAATTTATATTTTTCTCCCTTTCCAGAATAACTTTACTAAACCTGAACATGCTTTTTCTGATTTATCATAATCAAAATAGACGGTTTCAAGTTCACTACATGAAAGGCAGAGGGAAAGAAGATGCCACTTTGTGCTTCTGAATGGGATACCAAAGGGCTGTGAAAACACACTGGTGTTCGAGGATGAGAGTTGTTGTGTTTTCTCAAAAAGGTCAGTTCACCTGTCACAAATAGCTCAATGCAGCTGGACAAAGCTGTTGTTTGGAGCCTTTTGTAGTTCAGCACAGGCCTGTGACATGTTCGATGCAAAAATATTACTTATGATGTCTTTGGGGCTATTTTAGCTGGCGCTTGGAAACTGTATGTAACAAAAAGCTAGGGTTGCGAATAAAAGCTGTGAACCTTAAGCGACATCTGGCTGAAGCAGTTGAACAGAAAAAGAAAAGAAAACCATCTCTCTGAGAAACTGGATCTATATGGCTTGCTCTATGCTGCAAACCAAAAATAATAAGGATTCAGCCTCTGCTGCCATGATCAGGCCACACTTTTCTGAGTACAGCAACTTAATTATGGTTTAAAAAGTAGTATTCTACGATGCAGTTTTCTAAGTCTTTACAACATTTATGTATGTTAAGGCAATGCTCTAATGTATTCTCTATCGTGATGACGTGTTTCTGAGATCCATTTAGTCTCTGTTTGGTTTCAAGGTGTTTACCTGAGCATCATTTTGGTTGAGATTTGATTTGGTTGGTTTTCGGTCTACCTTCTTTTTGCACCATCTGGACAGTTTCCATGAATAAATTAAGACTCATGTCCAAGCCCTGGTGAGTTTTTTCACAGAGAGCTCATTCTGCTGTCCAGATTTGACCAATATCTTGACACATTTGGATCAGCTTTGATGGGTTGTGGCTGCAGTTTCAAGGAGACAGTTTAATAAACAAAGAGCACAGAATAGATCAGATACTGTCTGAATTGATTGCTACAAACCAAGGCTGCAAGCCAGCTTTCTACCCTGCTTTTTGGGAGAGTTCAATACAAACTTCCAGTGATGTATCTCTTCTGTCAACTAGAAAAGTATAAAATCTTGGAATTAGCTTTGCTTGTTGGCTTGTTAATTATTTCTTCATGGAGTGTTTTTGCAATTCCCAAGCCAAGCATGTGGTCGGCTATGTCATAAACTCTGGAAAAAGAAACATGTCTGCAGTAAAACTATATTCAGACATGATCAGTATTTGTCAGGAGCATGATAAAGTTTCAAATAAACCTCACATCTTGTCAACAGCATCTGGGGATTTTTATTGATGTAGACAAGTAATCTAGGTTTAGTGTTGTTAAAAGAGTGTTTGTGTAGAACAGCTGAAATTCTTTAAATGTGCCTACATGCGGTAAAAACTCAATCTCACTCAAATTGTGATGTGACACATTCAGTCAGGTAGCACATCCCAAGTACTGAGGGCTCGATCTTTTCTTGTTGTTTTGACAGAGTCTTGATTTTGATTTACTGCAGGTCGTGATTAAGTTTTAGAGGCACAGGGCGTTCTGTAACCACGGCAACTGAGAGAACAAGAGAGAGAGGAACAGTGTGAAAGAGAGAGAGAGAAGGAGCAAGTGAGGTATTCAACAGTTAGACACGGACAATTTCCTTGATGTGGATAAGGCAACAAAGTTCTGGTCCATGATGGCATCAAAGCCGATTACAGCCGTACTAAGATGCCTTACACTTTCTAGGATGAGGTACTGAGCTGATTGGATATCTGATTGGCTGTTGATGGCTTGTTGTTGTGGCACAAACCGTCAATAAAAATAACCTTCTGAGGCTTTGTGGCCTACTAAACCAGTGTTTGTACAGACCCTTGTTGTGGTGGCAGGTAAAGTGTTTTAAGAGACAGATTGGTGCTAACTGTGGCCAGCATATTGGTTTTAACAATAAAGTTGTGACCCACTCCTATGACTCTGATAGGTGTGGTTTACCTTTCACGCCTGTACAAATCACTCCTGGTATCATGTCATCACAGCAAATTCAAATTGTTTTGAAATCAAAAGATGAATCAATGAATCAAAAAGTTGGGATATGATCCAAACTTTACGTTCACATCAGCATGGATGAAAATGAAACATTTATTACATTTCAGACAGGGGCTGTTTAAGACACAGATTTAGTCTCTGTGACATCACCCATTTGTTTCTCAAGCAGAGTTTGAAACCTGTGGTTAATGGTCGCCATATTGGAAACGCTGACTCTGACTAACTTTTTGTCAACCTCCTCGAGGGGGGTGGTGTTGAAGCAGAGTTGAGGCCTCAAGCTTCATGCACATTGGGATTAAAACACATAAGTAGTCAGTGACTGAGCTCAAAATGCTCTTTTAATTTCTGAAATGAACACAATGTATATTTGGTAAAAATAAAAAAAGACACCAAACTGATCTGGAAAACATTTATTGAAGTAAAAACTTATTTAAGTAATTTTCTCATCAACTGTTATATTGCTGGACTTTTTTTTTCAGTCCATTCCTACTGTTATGAGACATGCAGGTTCCAGACAGCAGGTCCAAAAATACAAGGCAATATCCTGAGATTTGTAGTTCATTGACAGTCCACTTGAGGTTGGCTCCAGAAGAACCAGAAAGGACATTAAAACCAAGCCAAAAACAGACATTTTTTATAGCAAAAATGGGCATTTTTACCACCTGGTACCAAAAAAATCTATCCAGTCTAGATCATTTATTTCTCTTACAGCATTCACTGTATGGGGGTGATTTTTTTTTCTTAATCAGCACTTTAAAGCATATTGAGATCATAAGTTTACCCAGTAGAGGCAGAGCTTTGCTGATAGACAGGTGGATGCTCTGTCGCTGTTAATGTGGAGGCTCAATGATTAGTTTTAAGACTCGGTTTCAGAAACAGACGGCTGACATCATGGAGACAACATCCATTTATTTAACATGCCGCGGCAGGTTCAAAGCACTGCTTTGGCCTCGTTTTTTATACTAGAGATGTAGTCTGAAGCCTTTTAAGTCGTTCCTTTGAGAGGTACTGAAAGTTGTATATTCGAATCTGCTGCAGAAAATGTTTGGCAATGGTTGTGATTTCTAAAATTTAAATCTGACTTATCAGATAACCATAAATTTGAGGCCAATCCCTTAACACTTTCTCATAAAAACACTTGTCTCCAAACTCTGCGTGACCCATTTAGTATTCCTTCTCCTCTGAAATTTCTGTATCAGTGCACCTCCCCTCCGATTCAAATTTTGCAACAAAGTGGTGAATTTACTCAGCTGTAAACCTGCTGACTGGCTGCTCGCTGGCTGTGAATAACATGAAATGCAAACTGAATCCCCCAGCACCACTGAACCCACTTTATGTTAAAAAGACTGAAAGTTTGATGGAGCATGTGTTTCTCAGTTCTGTGATGGGGGAGCAGGAGATCAAACCGTGTTAATGATACTCTCCAGTGGTGTCTGAAGACGAGGGTTCACCGTGAATATTAGCCTTCAGAGGAGGACATTTTGTAGATTAAATTTCACTCTTATAGTCTACAGACCATACAGTATTGACTTGTGGGGTCACATCAGGACGATCAGGACGAAGACGATTCTCTTCATTTGAAATATCTGACATTCACACCTGTGCTACACCTTAAAGTTTGGAGTCTAATTACAGGCTGTAAATGTCCGCTCAACTTTAATGCTGTGCACAAGCCCAGGCCTTCGACCTGTAAAGACATCCTGATCTGGGATTATAGATGTGTGATGGAGGGATTAAGACCCAATTAACTTGAGGGCAGCGAATGATGATGATGTTTGAGGACTTTTCTTCCCTTTCTATCGCCTCTTTTGGGTTAAGCAGCATTGTGTGCAAATATTTTAAAGATCTGTGGTCAATTAAGTAGGATTTTCTATACAAATTATTATACAGATAACTCAAAGGCATTGGCTGGAAATTGTACCCTGCTGTGGGAGACTGTGTGTGCGTAAAAGTGTGTTTGTGTGTGAACAGCAAACTGCCCAGTCTGTACATCTGTGAGGCTGCTAGTTTGTATTTTGGGTGATACATAGATTAGACATGCTCCACATTCAAAAAGCCTCACAGCAGAGTGATTGAAGTGTGTCACCCACATTCACTTTGTGTTGTGTGCATGTCTGAATATGTTTATGTCTGAATAATAATGAGATTCTGCATCAGCTATAAATCTGTCATTATTTCCACAACTCCCAGCCCGTTCTGTGACATTATTGTAAATCCTTCAGTCGTGATGCAGCAGCAGTTCATCAGACTCAGAGCAAACCGCCCTCCGGGAGCCAAAACACCCCCGCCACTCACACTGACACACATATGCATGAACACATACACACACGCGCGGTTTCTTTATCTATTATCCTCAACTGTCCTCTTCGCTCAGAGATTGGAATTTGCAATCCAACTTTGTCTTTGTAAGAGGAGGGAACCTTGCTTTCTGCCACTGCCAAAGTTGGCTGAATAAGAAAATATGCAACAACCTGACAGCACCTCCTGCCGCAGAATAGAGCCTCTTTTTCCTTTTTGGATTGAATTATGTATAGAGGCTTAAGAGACACTCCCTGGCAGTGCTGGTGTTACTTTCCCCATATTACTTATTCAGCATGTGGAACCTTAGGCCCCATTAGCGTTGGAGAAGCAGAGCTATTTCCTGAGCTGCTCATGTTCAAACACAGGACCAACATCCAGGCAGGAGGTGGAAACCCACAGTGAGTCATATGTCCTCCTTCTTTGTGTGCTCTGTCTCCTGCTCTGCCCTGCTTCTGCAAATTAAGACAGGGCTTTATAGCTTTTAGCTACAGATAGCATGCACTGCCACAGGCTCCAGGTCCCAGGGTTCACCATATTTGTTTACAGGATGTGACATTGCTGCACTGCTCGTCTTTGATCTGCCTTGTCTTTTTATGTTGGCTTGTCTCTGCGAATCAGCGACAGAAAACAGAGCGTGTTTATTTCTCTGCTCCAGCCGTCACCTGGATGAGGTGATTTGTATGTACCGCTGCTGCACAGAGCAAGTGTAATGCCTCCAGTGTTCATTTCATATCACGATCTCGAGCGTTGTTCGGCAATTGAATTTGGGCATTTTTTATTCCTTTGTGTCTGTCTGACTTTGACATGTTGTCAGCGTGCAAATTCACAGCGCTCTGCCACTCTTCCTCCAGCAACCTCTTGATGTGCCACAGTGAGAGTCGTGTCATGAATAAACATGCAGATATATACAAAGGGATGAGTGTTGGTTAGAGATGAGATAGACAGTTTACATGTGTTGGAAAGGGAGGGTCTGCGGATAAGAGTGACAGGGTCAAGGACCCAGGATATGCATTAAAAAAAAGAACCTGGTTTGACTGCGCCACCATTTTTTTCTCTTTCATATGAATTTCTAGCAACAGTTACAACACGCTTGTGGAAAACTCTGATTCCTGCTGTTTTTCTGCGATTACTGAAATCCTGTTTGAGGCACTCTTTTTCTGAAACTTTAAATATTTTTAACTTTGAGGACTTTGCTTTCTGAGTGCTAAAAACCTGCTGAGCTGAGTGTTGTAAGCAACAATAGCCTCTTGAGACTGTGAATAATCGGGGGAAAAGCTGATGCTTTTAGAGCTCCAGAAGAATCCAAAGGCTGATGGTGCTGTCAAACCCCTCATTCACTGAGCAACTCCACGGCCTCAGACCTGTGTCTGCCCTCGACTGGCAGGCCAAAAAACAATGACATTTTGTGAGGAAAAAAAGAAGAGAAAAACTTTAAAATTAATTCCTTAAATCGGGGCATTGTAATGGATTGTAAATAAGCTTAAAAAACAAACACATAAAGAACCAATTGTTGCAAAAAAATAAATTAATAAAGGAGTTGATGGTGTAACTGTGTGCTGTGAACCCTCCAGTAATATTTCAGTGTTGTCCATTTAAATGCTGCCAAATGCCTCCTTGTTGTCTCCCATTATCCCTGTACATACAGTAGTTTTATAGAGTGCTTATATAACCAGCTATATTACTAAACACGGCCTATAATTCACCATTTGAAAGGATTATCAGGCGAGTCTCTCACTGAGCTTCTTTCACATGCATGTGGCACACTCTCTGTCTGTCTCTTATCCTCTGTGGGCTGTGAATGAATAGGATGGAGCACTGAATAGGGGCTCATGAATGCTATGGCGGCTAGCAAAGCAGCAGTGAGATGTTATCAGAGGGGGAAAATAGTCTCTCCTGGTTGATTTGCTAGTCATGTAGTGTGCTTGTCTGACTGCAGTATAGCAGATAGTGTCAGAGGGACATCAGAAGAGGCCCCAGGGATGGCGGCTAACAGATCAAGCAGGAAAACATGTTCTCAATGACATGCTGTCTGAGCATGGGCATGCTGACTGTGTTTTAATTTGACATCAAAGCTGATTTTCTGGATTGATTTTCTAATATTTAAAGAATTTGAAGCTGCACCGTGATAAATATGTATATAAAGAAGCTAGGCTTATTAAGTCAAAAGCTGGAGTTGAACCAGGGAAAACTTATCAGCTGTCTAAACTAAATTCAGTTACAGACTCTGAGGCAGCAGGGAATGTGACGCCCACAGGAAGTGGCATTCAGTAACACTAAATTGAATACAAAGAGCTTTCCAATCAAGCAAAGTAATGCTACATTTTCAAAGGCCACGGAGAGTCAATCTGTTGTCTTCCTTGTTTTCATTGGTTGCATTAACAACAACAACAGCTACTACTACAAAATGGGTAGTTGCCACATGGGAAGGTTGGTTGTTTGATCCCAGGTCCAGCAGTCACATATCAAAGAGTCCTGGGGAAAAACATTGAAAAACAAACTGTTCTCTGTTAAATAGTCAGCTGTGTTTGTATAATTGCAGATCAAGTAAGCTAATATTGATGGTCCCCAACTAAAGCATCCTCTACCAACAGTGCTTCGTGAATGTGAAGAATAGTGTGAAAGCGCCAAACCCCAATCCTTTGACTGTCAACAGGACAATCATCTCACTGATTCAATCATTTTTCATGTGCGCAAACTTTGACGAGCTTTGATGGAAACAAAGTAGTATTACATCTAAATGAAAACAAGTTGTTTTGTGCTGATTTATGCATTTCTACCATGGTCCATTCTGAGCTTGTTTGCTTTTTAATCAGTTAAAAGCCTGACTCCCTCACCCTAGAGGTCTGAACCTTTTGGGGTATTCTTTCTCAACAATTAGAGAAAGTTCAATGTTGAACCATCTTCAGTTTTCTCAGTGCTGGGCTCATGTTAATAGGGGGTTGCTCCAAGCTAACAGTAACCTTTGAATGCATAGTTTGCAGGTACAGTTCTGCCTAAAAGTTTACACCCCCCCAGCAGAATTTCTGATTTTTTGGCCTTTTCTCAGAAAATATGAATGATAACACAAAAAAATTTCTATCACTCATGGCTAGTGGTTGGGTGAAGACATGTATTAAAAAAATTAGTTTACTCTTTTTAAATCATAATGACAACTGAAACTTCAAAAATGACCCTGTTAAGAAGTTTACACAACTCTGGTGATTTTGTCCTGATAAATGCACAGAAGTTTACACAAATGTGTTTGAATGTCTCCTAAAGGTAACCATCCTCACCTGTGATCTATTTTCTTGTAATCAGTGGGTGTGTGTAAATAAATGAACAGGTTCATTTTTGAAGTTTCTGTTGTCATTATGATTTAAAAAGAGTAAACACAGTTGTTTGTTAATAAATGTCTTCACCCAACCTCTAACCATGAGTGACAGAAAGGTTTTTGTGTTACTATTCACATTTTCTGAGAAAAGGCCAAAAAAATCAGAAAATTCTGCTGGAGAGGGTGTAAACTTTTAGGCACAACTGTAAGCAGGAATCGCTCACTGAAAGGGTATTGTACTTTGTTCAAGCTGTCCATCTGGTATTTATGTAGTAGCTTTACCCTCCCCCTGATTGGCCAGCCCTCTAGAGGCCTGTCAGGGGCAGAGCTATTGGGATACCTTGGTGTTTGAGGCCCACTCCTTTGATCAGTTCACAGACAGATTCAGGATTTCTACAACATATGAATATGTAGAGGTTTGGAAATCCAACATTGCTACTGAAAACTACAAATAAGCACAATACCCTCTCTTTAAAGACAGTGACAGGAAACCAAAATATTGAGGAAACTTTCTGGTACACTGGAGGTACAATTAAAAGGACACAACAAGTTCATGTAACTTTCATTGATGTATCTTTCACAGTTTGATTCAGCTTTTTGGTTGTTTTGGGTGCAAAACAATTGGTGGAGGAATGACAATCGAGGTGTCTGAGATGTCTCTGTATTTTTCAAGCATTCACAGCTTGGTCTCATTAAGTTGCATTGAATTGACACAGAAATGTCTTAACTTTTCTTTACTTGTCATGAAAATCCATTTTGTACTTTGCGCATCAGTTCACACCATTTGGTCTCTACACTGAAACATATATTTCACATTGACGGCATGTCATTCAGGTGCCAGTGTTACTTAGAGAAGAAGATGACAGGTGAACAGGAGGCAAACACTGAAATGTACCAAGTTCAAGATGTTTGATGATATTCTGTTTCAACTAACTTTGTAACTCATGATATGATTGAAGTAAAAGTGCTGAAATAAATATGGCACTATATATGGTCACTGGTTGAAATCCAGGTTCTCTTTGGAAACTTCAGCTTCCTCCCACAGTCCAAAAACATGCTCATCAGCTTAACTGGTGATTCTAAATAGCCCATAGGTGTAGGTATGAGTGAAAAGGTTCTGTGTCTCTGTGTATTGGCTCTGTGATTTACTGATGACCAGAAGATGAAAGAGTGAACTCATATTTTATGATTCATTTAACCTGTGCAATTACAGAGGTTTCATAGTATCCTCTCTCCACTTAATCTAACCACCTGGATGACGGTCAGATTATGTCACCTCACTTTGTACTGACATGCATGTCCAGGTGTTTCGTGATAAATGGGAAATAAAGATAAAACAGTATTCTATCATTCTACTTTCCTATGAGATCATATTAACAATCATGTCCCATAAAGTCTAGATGCATTGGCGTTGGGTGATGCGTTAAAACCCTGCAGAGCACATGTCCTTCTGCAGCACATTGTGATGCACATTTCATGTGAAGATCTGGGTCGGCATGTATGTAAGTCCCAGGGACACTGTCCTGTTTTGTGTTGTCCTGTTCCAGTTCTGTGGCAGATGTGGAATGTACATGACCGCTATACAACAGTAGAAAGAAGAAAGTGCATTGACTTGAAGAGGAGAGAAGTGCTGTGAACATGTGTTCTCAATGATTTTACACCATCACGATGAGAGTGAACAGTGTCCCCTGTGAGGAGGAGGACATTATTCATGTGTCCTACTTTTTGACATAACTTGATGTATGATCAGCTCCGAGTTTGTCTCTGAGTAACTTGTTGTTCATTTAATAATGCTGTACGACTGCCTGGAGCAGAAATTATATTATTCAATACATCACCTGTCTTACCTGCTAAAATTGGGTCACTTTTGTCAAATTCAAACTTTCTGCTCTGCTGTGTCTTTTTCCTTTTTAACATCTGCAGTAAGCTGCATAATTAAAGCTCCTGCCTCAAAAGTTTACAGATGATGTTGTTTTTTAGTGTGTTACCTACATGGGGCGTCTGCCAGCTTGAGCTTGAGTTGAAATTAAATAATGATCAGAGAGCCAAAACAGATACTTGATATTAGTCCCTGTAATACAAAGTTATTTGGTCCATCAAAGCCTTTGTTAGGACTTCCAGGTGATCTTGAAAAAGCCTCTCTTTTATTAAGGTGCCTGATTATAATACATGATTTAAAATGAGATTGTAATAGTTGGTTTCCAAATATTTTTTTCTCAGCTGACTGGTTGGTTTAGCCAGAATTGACAGATTTACAGACTGTAGTCCCTACTCCATCATTACATTGCCCAACAAAGTTTAGCATTGAGGTCTGTTCTGTGTTTTTCTCTGCTGAAAACATTTTTTTTTAATTTACTTTGTAGTAATGGTGGACACTAGATCTGGGGTTAAGCTGTTTATGTTCATGTTTATTCCAACCCACATGAAGCAGTTATTCTGCAGTGATCTATCTAACTCGAGAGTCTATCAATAAAATGTAGAGCCAGATTATGTTTGCTCTGCTTATTGGTGTTGGAGTTGGTAGATGAGCACTGGTAGGATTCAGTTACATTAGAAGAAACATCTCAGAGCACTAAGCTGTGAGTTGCACTACATGTAGTTGGGAGCTTAACTACGGTACAAACTGATTGTTTAAAGTTTGCTTGTTGTCACGTTTCATCACGTAGTGTAACTACAAATTACCTTGTAGTTTTGCATCTGGTCAAGACAAATGCATGCCTTGGTCTGAGTCACGCTGCCATGACAGTGGGTGCTGGAGCTCAGGGAAACAGCCCAAAAACTGGTGATGAAAGTCTATCCCCTGTAAAAGAAATAATTCTTCTCTTTACTTCTCCATCAGGAAGCCTGTTGATTTCTGCACTATTACTGGAATATGATCCTCTACCTGCAGTGTACTAATCAACTAATCAAGTCCAAGCCGTCAACTTGACATTTTCCCTATACACTGACATACTGGAAGTTTTGAAAATTTTGCATCTCATCTGAAAACAGTTTTGAGTGAAGAGTACCACTACTAACCCAGCAAATATGATTTTTGTAGAGCTTGTAATGGCAGCTCAGTCTTCTTCTCCAACAGTTAATAGTGTATTCGATCAGTCTATTTTTAATCCTAAAATATGACATGAAACTTTCATCCTTTTAGTTATTTATTTATTTAATGGGGTAATGAAAAGATAAAAATGTTTGGTTACACCATCAGACCTTTACAGCCCATGATATTTTCTCACTGTGTGTCAATCAGTCATAATATACGCAATGCATCCCTGTAACAAGCTCACTTTGTTGGCCTGGTCATTTACCTTCAACTGGTTTGCTACAGAAAACTCTCAAAACCACAGTCAACTCCCTGGCTTATGTCTGTTTGATATTTAACATTTGACGTATTCTGCTGCTGTTAACATCAACATCACAAAGTCTCAGGCTCCATCCATCTTACTTTGTCAGTTCTTTTTTGGCACATTTAGTTGGACTGTCTCAGGTTATAATAGGGCTAAGGTGTCCACAGAAAAAGTGTTTCCTTTTTACTAGATTTGGAGCGAGGACCATTTCTCTGTAACTCCACTTTTGTCAGCGCCTGTAATGACCTTTTCCTACGCAAGTAGATCAGCCAGGACAGCACAGCAGCTTCACATTTGGAAGAGCAACCAGGCTAAATTATGATTTTTATTTACACCCTCATTAGCTTCAACAACGAGCTCACACAGAGAATATTGGTGTGGTAATTAGTTATTACATGTACTAAAGTATTAAGAGGGTGAGCTGTTGCAGATTTAAACACTCTTTACAGCCTCAATACCAACCTCTGACTGACTGACTGACAATATGAATGAATTTATAGAGAATTTTTTTTTTTTTTTACTCAAGGTAAAAATAAAATATATTTTGACTAAAACTACACAAGAACTGTCAGGGAAAAAATGAATAAATGTGACTTAAACTGACAGGTATTTCTGTTAAAAGAAACCAGACTTAATTCAGAATACCTGTCAAAATTAACACTGCATTCGATTAAGAAAATATGAGGTGTGCAGTTTGAGCTAAATACAAAGTACTTTTGCAATAAGAAAGGATGAATACTCCAACTACTGATTAAACACTTATCGCCTCATTTTCCCCAACTCGAAAGCTTGAAGACAGATGTGCGGCGAGAGCTGGTGAATATCCCTAAGGTTAACAAGTGGGTACCTCTTGTTACTGGTGTTCGGTTAAGCCAGGCCCAGGAAACCCTGAAAGTCTTCATAAGTGGATCTTGCATCTTAGAGTAACCCCACTCCATGAAAACTCATCTTACTGTACCGTCGTTCTCATTCAGTGTTGTCACAGCCAATGGACTCAAAGAAGTGACAACACTGTTAATACCCACCCTACCCTTTTACCACCTAAATACAGCGAAATAGGAAGAGTTTAGAGCAAAAAGTTGGAGAGAAGACAGGGAAGGCAGAGGTTAGACAAGGAGACAGTCTATTCCTCATCCTTGAAGGAATCAACCTCAAAAAGAGTAAAAAAGGAAAATATTGAAAAGATTAGACATGTAGAGCACGGGTCCCCAACCTTTTCCAACTCAGGGCCCACTTTTAAAGTTCAAATATGTTTAGTCCCACCTCCATTTCAAAAAGTATGGCGACTATATGATGCCTTTTTGGAACCCCATTTGTATCAATGACTCAAAATGTAATAAAAAAACATAATAAAACCTAAAATGTGATAACTGGTCAATAATGAAACAGATTTTAAGCCAAAACCATAAAAAATTTTGTCCAAAATATAACAACTTGTTTCATTTTGGGCACAGCACTTTTGTTACATTTTCAACAAGTGTCTAAAATTTGAGAGTTATTACATTTCAGGTTGTTGTTAAATTTTGTGTCACTTTTCCTATAGGGCTACAACATGTCTTCTTAGAGGACTTTCTTCATATATGAATATCTGAACTGTTTTGATTTCCTTTAGAACTTAACTGAGTTTAAAATTAATTATACCTTGTATCTTTATATACTGTACAATTACACTACACTAAAATCAGACTATTTTGGAATGATTTGGTGGCCCACTTGCAATACCTTCATGGCCCACAGGTTGGGAATCGCTGACTTAGAGAGATTTTTTCTGCTCTTTTTTTCTCTTAGCCTCTAACTTATTATGTTGCAAAAATAAATAAAAATTTAAACAAAAAAAAATAAAAGAAAAAGGTTTCTGATGCCGCAGTAAAGCATTGAGAAATTTCCAAGCAGAGGTTTACGTCCTGGCTTTCATGTTAGTTTCTGGGCTGATCTGACTGGGACTCACTGTGGGCTCTTTGAGTCCAGATAACTACATCAGGTCCTTTAGTGTGCCCATATTTAATAACATGATTAAGTCTTTCCAGTAATGGAAACACAGGCGAGTAAACAGCTAAAAACGGTAAACACTGGCCTGAAGCTTCTTGGGTAAACAAGCCACACTGATGTAAAATCTCTTGAAAAGCAGTGTGCCACTGGGTGGGACAGATGTCCAGAAGAGAGATGTTTCAGACTGTCTCTGAGTTTAATCAGATGTTTGTGATAAAAAGGCTCTGAATAAATGGTACAAGTGGTTTCTTCTGACATTCTGGGAAATTGAATTCCAGATAAATAAACAAAACCACATGTGATGACGCCAAAAACACATTAGAAGATAATTGCATCCAATAATTCAATCCTGCTCCATTTATCCCTAGTTTTTGGTCTCATTTTGTCCTGTATTGGATATAAAATAATTCTAAAAAAATGCAGTAAAACTTTGAGAGAAAGTTCACCAAGAGGCATATTGTGGTTTTCAGCTGACGTCAGGATCCCATTCATGTGTAGCTTCAAATGAAGGTTTAACTTCTTCTGGTGTCTTGTCAGAAACATTTCAGCCCCAGCTGGGACAAAAAGCACCTTGTCTCTCCTTCACCAGGCTCAGAAGACACTCTTCACTCACTGGAAAACCAAATAGTCAGGTCGAGATTAAAGAGGGAGAGGAAGATGAGAAGAGCAAAGTTGCAGATTCTTAACAGTGTTCCCCTGTGAGAGCAGAAACTACAGCAGGATGGGAACAGCTCCGGATTCACCACCGTCTGCATTTCAATCCTGCTCTTCTCCACGTCTCCATTTAAAGCTTCATCAGCGTGTTGCCTTTTGTTGTTACATTTCTTATCTTCGCCACATACTTCAGTCAGAGTTCATCGCATCAGACAGCTCTGCGTGCTGAATTTAGTCAAAGTACACTCAGTTGTTTGCTCAAAGAGAGGCTTGGCCAAGAAATAGTCTCAGCACGCAACTCCCTGCCGATTAAACCACAACCTGTTGTTTTACATTTGTTTCTTCTACACATAAAACACATGACATAAAATGTTGATCAGAAATTTAAAAAGGTGTAAGTGGGGCATATTTTCCAGCAGGCTAGCTTTGAATTTTCACTGTTTTCATTCTTTGCGCTCGGCTAAACAAACCAGCTTCCAACTTCAGTTGAGGAGTTCAGGTGTCAGAGAGTTATCCTCACACACTCAGTCAGATAATGGTTCATTACTGCATATAGAGTAATGCTTACATGAAGTTTTAAAAATGCAAAAGGATTTATCTAACATATAAAAGTGGCGTGACAGCAAACTAATATGAAAGATTTTATTATAATTTATTGAAAAGTTACTACAACAAATAAAAAAAATGTATGTATTATAAAATTCTACTACAGCTCTTTTTAAAAATGCTAAAAAAAAATCTGCTGTTATTGTCTTATGGCTTTGTGTTGCAAATTGCTTTGTATTGCTTTGTAGTGCAACAGGGTTTATTTAACATAGAAAAATTGGATGATAGAAGACTGTTGCTTCCAAATGAAATATGAAAGATTTTATTATAATTTATTGAATAGTTACTACAACAATTTTTACAACAAAGTTCTGCTTTTATTGTCTATGGCTGGGTCAGGGGGAAAGGTTTAACCCCTTGATCGTCACCTTTTCTGCTTAGTCATTAAGTGCCTCATCAAAAAGTACCAGCCAACATTTTTCTCACCAGGCACTGTTGAAAGTGGTGTTTAAGGATGCAGAAATGGAAAACAAAATGTGGCAGATCCTGACAGTGATAAGGCAGATAAACTCACTCAGATGTGGCGCTGAGTCATGCTGTCTTTTTCACCTTGTTTTACATCACCATCGGTACAAAATGTTCATTTTATAACCATTTTGCCCGATTATCATAAAGAAAAAATAAAAGTTCAAGTAAAACTAGAATGTCAAAAACATTTAGATGAGCTGAAATAAAAATACAGTCTGGGCTTTACAGAAAAATAGAGTATTCAATAATGACTTTCTAGAAGTACTGCCTTGTAGTTTACAAAACTAACTGAAATAAAAGTTACAGTGATTATAAAGAAGAGGCTCTTATTTTTCGCCTTTCACACGACCATCCTGACTGCAACATTCATGTCACGTAACAGAACTGTAAGATTTGAGACAGTCTCAGTCCTGCCATGAGCAGAGATGAGTGAGTGAGTGAGGGCTGAGCAATGAAAGGAGAAAAGCTGGGAGCTGGCTTTCACTCAAATAGAGATGGCTTTTCTAATTCACATCAAAGCATCAACCCCAACTTCTGAGCATGACACATCACTAATAAACATTTACATACACTCACTGGTCAGTTCATCGGGTCCACCTTGCTGGTACCTGGTTGGACCCCCTTTTGCCTTCAGAGCTCTCTCAATTATTCATTGCATAGATTCAAAGAGGAAACATCCCTTTGCTCCATATTGACATGAGAGCATCACACAGCTGCTGCAGATTTGTGGACTTTACAACCTTATAACATATAGAAATTAGAAAAGAATGTCTTTTTTTCTCCGAGCACATTTAGCCCCGAACATCGAAGCACATACAGAAGTAAACAAAGAAAACAGGACCAGCCCTGATACTTCTACTTCCACCCTCTTTCTTTTGCAAGTGTCTCATTTGTGACACTTCTATGAGTGTGAAAGCCTGAAAACACATTTTATGGTTATCAGGAAGGCTCATGGTGATGTTGGCGGCTCTTGAAGTCCTGCAGAGGTGTGGGAACTAAAGAGTCTGTTTATTACAGACAAAGAACAAGACACAAGAGACTCTTTAATATCCAGCGCTTCAGCTGTGCACGAAGATTAACCTCATCCTTTGACAATCAACACTACAGAGTGCTGCTCACACATGGCTCTCCTGGTATTAAGTATGAAAACATAGGGTTTATGCTAATGACCAGACGACTGTATGGATAAATACATAAAACTGTATAGCTTTACCATGTATTTAATTTGAGATGCATAAAACGGTTATCTGTGACTTTTTCATTTCATTTACTGCAAATATTCAGAACCCTCATGCTTTAAAAAACTGAGATTGACACAGATCAAAGCCCACAATTCTGATAAAGTATGCAAACTTCAAGGAAATGCAATTTTACCATGAGGAGTAAAACGTGATTCGGTCTCAAAATCAAATCATACAGAAGCCATCCCCACTTCAATATCCTCTTTGATAAGCATCAGTGGAAGACTCTCCGTTTTCCCGACGGCGCCTCATTCACTCAAGTCCCACCTGAGACAGGACACGGGGCAATAATTTACTGTGTTTTTACTGTTTATTTTGTCTTAATGTGCGTCAGGTCATAAAAGCACAGAGAAATGACTCTAGCATTGTGACTCATCTTAAAGCAAAAATGTGTCTGCATCATTTTATTGCCTGTGTATGCAGACAGGTGCAGATCGATAAAACGAACCCATCTTTACCCTGTGAAAGATGGGGAGATAAAATAGACTCCTTTCCCCAATCCATTTACGATCTGGTAAGACTCTTCACCGTACTCATTATGATAACAATAATAAAGATGCTTTTTACAGGAAAGCAAACAGCTCCCATCAATCATCTCCAGCCTGGATGATACATGTGAAGGCTGAGCTGCCTTCATTAACCATGCGTGCCACATCCACGTCATGTTTGATGGATAACTTCTTGGCACCTCGGTACATTACAGTGAAGCACTTGACCTTTATTGATACGGCGCACTTCAATATACCGAGCAATGAAGCGCTCCATCACTTTAACACATGATTGGTTTTGTCAAAAGCCCGCATTGGTAAAGATCCGTTCAGATATCTGCTCTGGCTTCGCATGTTGCTGGATGAATCAAATTAAATGAAATCGCAAAAGGAGCAGAATGCTAAACGGGAAGTGATGAATAAAAGATTAGTGTTTACGCCCACAATAAATGCAGGTCAATGATTGTAACCCATATAATTATTTCCACTATCACCAACAGTGTGGCTGCTACATCTAAATGAGCATCCTGAGCTGTGTATGTGCCAAGTTAATGTAAAGATGTATTTTCAGTAGTGTCTGTTTGCACATAGTGAGAGGTGTGAGAATACAAAATACCTCAGTTACAGCAGCCAGGAGTGATGGTGGAGTTACAGTCATTCAGTGCGGAGCGTGAATACAGAGAGGTGTAACTTCTGTTATAATTGGTTCGCTTTGATCTCTGAACTCAGCAGGAGGCTGCAAAGATCTGTCCCAGGAGAGACCTCCTCTGTGGGCCTCGACCGATCCAAAACCTCCTGGTTCTCATCGTTTTCCAGAATCGAAGACATTGCACCCCACAGCCTGGTCTGATGTAAGGCTTTCACTAATACCCCAAGGTCAGTAAGTGTGCTCTTGGCCTTCAGATCCACAGTCTACTTGTTATTTTCTGCAGGTATACCACTTATTTTCTTTGTCATAGGTAGGACTTTCCAAGCTCCCTGGAAGTAGTGATATTGATTTCCTCACTTACTGATGTTCATTGGACCTTCACTTTAGGGTCTAGATGAAAACTGAATAAATAGAGATGACAACCCCCTCCCCTCACCTCCTTTTTTTTTTTTTTTTTTTACCACCACTGCACTGATTTCCTTAGAGCAGTGATGTTAGTACAGACAGTCCACCTCAAGGTAGTTTCATGAAGAAAAAAAGCTTTTGCAACATTCATTTATGTTCTTTATTCAATGTGATCATCTTGCAGAAACCTTTCTTGCCTAAAATTAGATTTTTGGTGATGTCACATGGTATGAGGAGCTTCAAAATACAGAAAAGTCCTTTCTTAACCTTTCACCACAAAACAAAAAAAACATAGAAATAAATTGTTGGTGCTGAATAAATACCACACCAAGAAACTCCTGTTCACAAAGCATAGCTCTGGTCCAGAGGTCTAGAGGAAAACAATAAGTGCTCCCCTCTATCACTTTCATATCATGGATATCAGTAAATCCTCATCATCTCCCCTTTGTGCCCTTTTTTGAGCCAGGCCAACATTGCTTTCTTGTTTTGAAGAGTATGGAAGTATTTGACATTACTTTCAGGTGAAAACAGATGTGAGACTGTTGTCTTAAATGCAGAGAAAGTCCCAATAAGACAAGGGCTTAGTGGTTTTGTACTTTACAGTAGCACACTGGCCCATGCAGACAACTGCTTTTCTCTCCGCTGCTCTTTTTCTAGTGAAATTCATATTTTGGGAAAAGAAAAATCCCATCAAAGACGGCGAACACGGCACCCTCAGTCTGTATGTTGTTGTTCACTTCTTCCGACGCTGGGGCAGGAGAAGAAGACATAAAAAATAACCATATATAAATAATTGTTGCATTTTAAATTACTTTGTTTGCTTCTTTTAACCGTCAAGCGACCAAATTTTTACCCAAATTTTCGTTCCTAGCATGAGTTTGTCAGTCTACTAATCTGACACACTTTCATTATTTTTTGCAGGGATTAGCCAATTAGTGTGGCTTATACATCACAAACTCTTGTGGGGTCATTTATGACCCTGAAGGGAAGCATTGGTTTTTAAACATTGGTTTTTAATTTTTTTTTAATGTTCTGCTTCTAATCAGTATTTTATATTGCAATGCAGTGAACCATGGCTAACAGGCCTATAGTAGCAAGATTTATTCTTGTTTTGACGGTTACAATTTTCAGGTATTTCAGTAATCTAAAAACTTTTGTTGATATCATATTACACATATACAAACAAGATGTTTGTGTGTGTCTTTTTTGTTTTAGACACAGGTGTGGTAGCAACATAGGTTGATTGAGTGTGTTCTGAGTAGGATGACTTCCTTACCAGTATTAATGTATTCCCTAGTCGGCAAGTCAGCTAATTAGTTTTATTGACGTTAGTAGGATGCTAGCTCAACATAAGTCAAGATATTTTTACTCAAAATTTTTCTTTTTTATGATGTACATTTTCATTTAGTGTGGCAAAAAAGAAGAGAAATATTTTTTCAAGTGGGAACTGATAAGGACTGTATAAATAAATGTAATGTGGTTGCGATAAAAGTATCATTACCAAACGCAGATTTAAAGAACATCATTACATTTAGATTCAAGATATTTTTTGGACCGGTCTATAAGTATGTTCATTCTACTATAATATTCACTTTTTTTCAGTTTGGTATGTGTGTGGTTTTTGATGCTTTTGCTGCCTCTAGTGCACAATCACAGAACTGCAGTTTTTAACACTTTCAGCTTTATTTCTCAGCGCCAGTATTAGCTAATTAAAAAAAACTGGCTCGCTGTCAGGTTATCTATTTTCAGGAATTACAAGAAGTAGGTACTTCTTGTTTTTCTTTTGTATTGTATTTTGTATTGTTTTTTTTTATGTAGTGTATTAGATTTTTTAAGTTTGTTTCAAACCTCAACTAAAAGTGCCTTTGGGTCTAGAGAAGAATGTGAAAAAAAAATAAAGTAGTTATGAGCACTAGCCTGCAAGCAACAAGAAAACAGATATTGTTTAGTTTTGTAGCGGAAAGAAGTCTGAGAAACATAATGTGGTGTACATTTTATTTTACAACCTAAACCTTTTGAGTCTAAGGACACTTTACAATTGTGTCCTCAAGTGATCATGTTGTACATTGCTTAAAAACTCACAAACTATAAAAACACAGCATGGCAAGCTTTAGTCCATTAAAGACAAAAACACTATGCTTTTGTTTATTATTTATTTATTTATTTCATTTGCTTATCATACAAGCAAAACAAACAGAACCTTCTCCTCTCAAAGTTGAACTGGGGACTTTGTGTTTCCCAGACTTTTGCTCATAACCTTTTGGAACAAGCTCATGATCATGAAATGAAATTTTGAGGCTTGTCAATGAATGTTGCATTGCACTAGAAAATACCAGATATCTAAAGTTAATATTGACCTTCTGCAATACACCAAGGTAACTGATGTGCAAGTGAGCTTTCAACTGATACTTGCTCTTCATTTTATGGTCCTGAAGCACAAGGAGAGAATGGGTCAAACCAAGGAAGAGTGGTTGACACTTGACTTTGAAGGCAGCACCCAGGCCAGCAGCAGAAAATATATGTATCACAACACACGAACCGTTCTAGATCTTACAGTGGTGTAACTTTTGAATCATATATTTATTTTATATTATATAAAATTACACAATTAATACACTTTGACCTTTTATAAATGGAAGAAAAAACCATAGCTATAATAAGAGTGTATGAAATGAGAAACCAATACAACACTCCTGTCAGAGCCCTTGACAAGCAAATCAGTGAAGCACAGATCGATTTCTGTTGTGCTCCTCTCTCGTTGTAAAGTATCAACTGTACGGCAAATAAGAACCCAAACAAGCCACATCATACCCCTGATATTGACTGTGGCTGCCACTGATTGGCCGATATCCCTTTTTTCTGTTGACAGGCCACTAGTTGATGTCACTTCTTCTTGCGTGTCTCTTGTTTGTGCTCTACATTTGGTCCTGCAGGGTTTGGTTTGCTGTCTGTCTCACCCCCCAGGAGAGAGTCTGTCATTCATAGGCAAACTGTTTATTTTTTGACCTTTGCATTCGTTGTTTCCGTCTGTCCTTTAGTTGGCTTTGTGAGTAGAGCCGTGTCCTCGGAGGCGAGGCAAGGAAGATGAGATGAAAGATTCATACGGACACATGTGGTATGAGGGAGCTCCACCAGAGACAGTTAATTAGGACTTCCTTTTCCATGGCTATCACTCTGCTCTTGACATTTCATCTCACTTTTTTCCTGAACAAATCTCCTTAAGACTGGAGGAGACAGGCAGTGAGAAAGTGCCTGACCTTGGATAGGTGTTGTGATGCATTGCTGCTTTTAGCCCACATCAGTCTGCCTGCCCATGATAACGTTCAACATGAAACAGAGGAATAATCCCACAGCTCTCCAAGCAAAACTGTCTCAGAACAGCTCGCCTCCTTTCACCTAAAAGGAAAAGCCCTTTCTTTTGTCCTCCCCTGTGAAAATCCATTATTTTGTTCAAGGAGCACACCTATAAATGTTCCACGCACCCATTTCAGAGAGCCCAAGGTTTTCCTCTTGCAAAATTAAAAAAGGCCAAACAGAGAGAGAAAAAAAGCATTCATAGGCAAATCAGTCCCGGTGGTGAGGTTAGAGAGAGTGCAGGGATACAATAGAAGAACAAAACAGGCTATCAAAACTCCTGATGCTTTATATTTTCTTCTCATGGCAATAGAAATAGGAAACATAATCATTGCTTGAGTAAATTGAAAACGTTCGGTGTTCAATATGAAAAAGATAGATTTGTCGATTAAACTGTAACGAGGAAGCTTTGGTCTCACAGAGAAAGAGTGTACATGAGTGTGTATGTGTGTGTGTGTGAGGAGGTGAAATGTGTTGGTTGTCCTCATCTCCCTGTCTGTCATTTGAAATTGGAGAAAGCCGACTGTATTAGTGGACACCAGAGCCAGACCCAGCCAGTGATCTGGCCCTATGATAGATCTGTTTAATGCACACTTTATAGCTGGCAATCCCCAGCTGAGGATTTTTCAGAAAGCTGACAGAGTGGTTATGGGTAACCTGCTCGCAGAGAAAGGAGGAAAATTATCGTTCTGAAATGACTTTGACTCACAGCTCAAAGCGGCGGCGTGTCTCTCAGTCCACAGAACCTTTCTGACTGGGATGAAATACTCCACTGAATTTTACCTCTCAGAGATTTCATCATGATAGGGGCAGAAGAAAAAAGCAGGGACATTTCTTTTTTGACAAATCAGAAAATAAGGTGAAAATGTGACTCACTGCTGGCCCTTTGACTCTGCGACTTGACTGTCATTTTTCACAGCAAACTGGCTAAATATGAGCTTTATTACTGTATCTGATACAGAGACTGTCCACTTATCTAAACGGTAACACAGATGTTACTTTTGTCTCCATCTGGACACTCCTTTAGTGTACCAGGTATCAACAAACTGACTCCTCAGACCATCTTCATTTGAAAAATCATTGTCTTCGAATTGACCTGTTATCAAATTGTAAACATTTTATCTTTTTTTGCAACTGGAGTTCCATGATTTTAGAGACTATAAAATGTTCATAAAAAGTGAATCCATTGCTTCTTGACCAATATGTTTTCAGACATGCCTTCTTGAAGAAGTCACCTGACTGACTAACGACGTAATATTAGTGTGATAGGACTTATGTCTACTTTGTGTTTGCTGGATGACATTTTAAGAAATCTACAGCAGCCTGGATGGCACATCTGTTGCTCCCTTGACAAACACACCTGGGCATTGTCTGGGGATTTGTTCCCTCCCTGCCCCTTGGTGCTCTTCATGCTGTACAGGCTCTGCATCTTGAAACAGAATCCATCTTTTTGTAAATCAGATACATGAAAAAGTAAATAATATCACCCACTACATCCATAACACGATAATGTACACCCACCACATAATTATCGCAGAAGTTGTTTATGTCTTTTGCTGAGGTGAAAAAGCCCTAGCATTGAATTATGGATGTTGCTGACAACAGTGTGACTGAAGTCCTGTAATCTTCCCCACACATGAAAACATGAAGTTATCTGATTCAGGGACAATCCTGTTTGTCTATTAGCAAGTATGTGTTGAAAACATTGCTGTTCAAGCTATAAATTTAGTTTTGACTGATTATCATCACAACCCCAAAGATTGTAAGGTGTCATGGTTTCTCAAGGGCATTTTAAAATCATACCAGTTAATAAACCCATAAATCTATGAGGAAAAGTAAATATTTATCAGCTTATACATCAGCTGATAAATTGCAGATGTGTAAGTATAAAGGTATACATCAACTCTTTGTTCTCTTCTCATAGGACAGTACCTTTGATTATGTGATGCTTTATGAAAATGTGGCCCAAAAAATACAACATTCTTGATGTAAACCAGCTTGAAACCCTGCTCCTTTTCTTTTCTTTTTTTTTTTTTTTTTTTTTTTTTACCCCCATTAGCTTTTGAGACCGTCCTCCATATGCTGAAGGCTGCTCCTGCTTTAAGCACAGCCACAACCTGCTGATTACTGCTGTGAGCCACAGCAGGTCATGTGACAAAAGATCCCAGAGGTCATCCAATCAGTGATGGGTATTCTGCAGCCGTTGGCAGAGGTTGGCCACATTATGGATTCATTCATTAAAAAGCTTTGTATGGGTGTAGGTCAGGCCAGCTCTGACAGGTGTCACTGAGATGAATGACTGTGTCGCAAATATCACATACTCACACATACATGCACACACCACACACACACTCTCACACATTATACACACATCTGACCACCCAATGAGAGCGGACTGCCAGTAGGCACAGTGGTCATGGAAATGAGGGTGTCTGACCCTGCCATGCTTAATTCATAAATCTGCTGCTGTGACCGCTGATGAAGACGCATAGTTTTACAAACCATTTCTTGTCGTCTAACAAAAGCAATAATGAGCTCTCACACTGCTCAGTTTCATTCTTTTATTTCCTTTCATCTATCACTGTGTTATTACTTCTTTCATATAATCATCCCTTTGGTCTTATCATAAAAAATAAGCACAAAAGGTAGGAATATAAGCTCAGGTGTTCAGAAACAATCAGCCAGTTCGACTTTGTGTAATGGATAGATACAGTATAGAGATGGGCGTCACTTCATGGGGTCTTCACTATTCCCTTGATGGAAATGATACCTTCCTCCAGAGCTTTACTTACTACTCCCCAGCCTTAATGCAGAGTTAAGTTAAGCCAATAAGGGGCTAGCAGAATATTTGTGTTTTGCAGCGGAACCATAATCTATTAACTAAGGTTACCAACAGGAGAAACTGTATGATTTGCAAAACGCAGTTAGTATTAAGTTGAGAATGCAGCATGCTGACAAACTGAACTGTTTCACTTATGAGTTTATAATCTGATCAGCTTTAAAAGCAAGTTTTGAAGTCTTTGAAGCAAAATTGATGCCATTCCATGTTTTGATTGTTATGACCTCCAAAGGTATCATTTATTCAATCATTATACAGCTTTTCCCCTTTGGCTCTAAAGAGAATGGAGTCGATCCTTGTTGCCATTGGGTAGAAGGCGGCTCACATGCTGGATAGGCTGCAAATCCATCACTATGCTAGAGACAGGCGACCATTCACACCCACACACAACTGCAGGGAATTTAGAGCCACCAGCAAAACCAATGAGCTGGTCTTTCTAATGTGGGAGGAAGCAGCAACTCACACATGCAGCAGGTGAACACAAAATCAGTCTCTAAATTGGAAGGTCAGGGATCAGTCCCGGTCCATGGCTCTATAGCCTGGTGTACACTTCAGTTTCCTACCTTATAGGTCTACATAGCATAGCTGACATGCACCTCCTCTTAAATGAACCTGGGCATGTTGACCCGCATGTAGGAGGCACTGCATACCGCATACTGAATGTGAATGTAGTATGTAGTATGACAGTTCTGTTTGGTCTGTATTGTAGTTTGCTACGCTGGTTTTCAGTTTGAGGAATGAGAGAGTAAAGCTGATGGATTTTTTTCTTGACTTTATTATAATTTATTATTATTAAGTGATATTACAACAACTTAGTAAATATTGAATCAATAAATTCTCCAGAAAAAAAACTCTAAATTTTATAGTAAATTTGAGACTTTTCAAACCTGAAAAGTCTCGAATTCACTGTACAGAACAGGATTAAAGCACAGACGTCCTCTGCAGTTCTTACAAACGATTATAGGTCCCAGTGCTTTAAACTGCATTAGTTTTACCAGGTGACCACTGATCTTTTGTAATAACTGCAGAGGATGTCTGTGTTTAAATGTGGATGTATATTGCTGCAAAATTCATCATATTTGATTTTGAATATTTTTCCATTAGTTATTCATTAAAAATAATCTGGAGTGGATTTACTTTATTTTTACAGATGATGGAAAAGCTGCTTCTGATAATGCACATGTAATTTCAGAAATGTTAATAGGAAAATGTATACCATGTAAGTACCCCACTTAAAATATGTTTTTGTGCTTACACTTGATTTGTTCCACTGTTTTGCCAAAACTTTCCCCGGTTTCTGTCATTTTCAATTCAGACCCGCAGGCGCTTCGCATTGTGGGAAACAGTATGCCAGGTAGACTGGTCCGATGTACACTGAGAAATTTACACGGATCAGTAAGTCATCTGGGTGGTTTTGGCATACTGCAACTTTTGCATTTGTTTGCACACTGCATACTGCATTTTGGGCAAATCAGTACATACTGCTAGTAAAGTATGCAAATTCAAAAACAGCCCCTGTGATCGGTCCACTGTGTGGTGTCATGTTTCCTGTTTTTGCAACATCACCACAGCCAAGCATCTTATCCCCACAGATTTGTCTCTCTATGCTTGTTAAAGTAGCTGTTTGATACTTCGCATCAACATAGAAGTATGGCTGCGCTGGCCACTATGGCGTAGGCACAACATAAAGGTGTAAAACCTGACCTAAGTGTCCTTGGGAAAGACACTAAAACAGAAACTGACCCTATTGGCCGTTCCAGCAGTGTGCACTGGGAAAATCTAGCATGCAATATACAATAACTTCTCCTTACGCCCAGAAGAGTAATTAAAACACCTTAATATTGCAGTGCATGTTACCTTTTTAGAGGAAATGAGGACAATGAGAGTTTTATAAAGTTGAATGTGCTAGAAGTCTTCGTCCAACTCTTTATGTTTTCAACATTGTGTACACAATGCACTTCCTCTGTTTACTTTAGCTCAAGGGCTTTAGAGTCACTGAAACCAAGTGTTCAGTACAGATCCTGTGGAAGCTCCTCTGAGACCGACTTGAGCCGTGTGTGTTTGTGATTCAGGGTCACACACCTGTCCGCGGCTGGCAGGAATACAATGAAATGTGTTAAAGGACAAAGAAACTTTGTCTAAATCTTGATGTCTTGCTGTAATGTAAGAGTTTTTGAAAGACTTTCTTCATTATTCAGTATTTGTTATGAGTTGTGATTATTTAAAGTGACGGTATAGAGAATCTGTTTTTAGTGAATTGCAATGAGCCCTTCAGCTGGAGGACTCGCTCAAACTGTCTTCACTCATGCACTTGTTTCGGAAGATAAATGGAGATCAGATCCTACATTAAAACTACTCTTCTTTGTTCAAGACATCTTTCCACGTGACGAGGTAACATATTTACTTAAGTTACTTAGTGCTGTTGTTTGAAATGTTACAACAAGCCACCTTGTAAGTTTGTATCATAGTTAAGTTGTAGCTACATTTAGTACCACTCACAGTCCTGTGCTTGGATCAGTAATGGAAGTTACGTTAGCGAATCCTGTTGATGTCCTGTCAGTGCTCATGCACCAAGCAGAACAAACTTCATTTTATTGATATACTGCAATGATCTGTTCAAACTTGAGAGTCTATCTGCTGCATGTGGGTTGGAATGAACACCTTCAAAGCTTAGCCTGCATTTTAGCATTTAGCTTGTGTTTCAGGATTTAGCCCATACTCTATCACTCTCCTGTTTATCTTTCTTCTGCCCCTTTATTCCTTTTCTGTCAGACAGTCCAGCCCCAGTTTTAACTATTATTACGAGATAAATCACAGAAACCGTTTCAGCAGAGAAAAACACGGATCTCTATTCTCACTGCTAAACTCTTGTCAGCTGGTGTGGTGATGTCATAGAGACTTTAACATGTTGTAAATCAGTCTGGTCCAGCCTGACCCAATTGGGAAGGGAGGTATTAGCATTGAGAAATTGTCGGGATCATGATTCTAAGTTTTTTGTTTCTGTGTATTTTTTGTGTTAGGTTTCTTGGGTTTTGTCTTAGTTTCAGGGTTTTGTTTATTGTTCAGTATTTCCTAGGTTTGTTTGTGTTTACTCGTGTTCTATGTGTTGATTTGTTCCCTTGTCTTGTGTTCTGGGTTCCTGTGTTTAGATGTTCTTGGGTTTCCAGTTGTCTGCACTTGAGTCCACCATCTTCCTGTTTTCACTGGTTCACGCCCTGACAAGAAATAGCCCTAATATGGCGCTCATAATCTCATATTAAGTTGTGTATTATGATCAGGCATATATCAAGGTATGAAACTTTTTCAAGATCACTAAGAAGGTCTTCACAGTCCATATAATCAAACTATGAAGCATGTCAAACTCCTATATCTCATCTTTAGCATCTTTATATGACCCTGACTTTATGTCTTGGTAGAGCGGCAGAGAAAAGTATGACACTTGTACATCAATTACACTTCAGTGATGATACAAGAGTTTCTCTCATAACATGTTCCATGAACGAGAGGCTGGAGGGAAAAAAATCAGGGGAAAGGGAAGTTCAAGGAACAAAGAAAGAAAACGAAAGAATACTGAACTGCTGATGAGGAAGAGTTTCTCCCATGAGGAGAGAAAGATAAGAGCGAGTCTGTGAGGAAGTGATGAGGAGATGACTCAGTGATGGGAGGACAATAAGGTCAGTGTGGTTTCAAAAAAAACTGAGAGGAGACTTGATGTTCCTACCACGAGTTGACAATAAGGTCATGTAAGGTGGTGTTTTAGTAGTTTTAAAAGTAAGAAAATATGATGATCATATTCTCATACCTCAAGCTCCGACCCCCACCCCAACACAATTAAAATGATTTTGGAAGAAAATCCCTCAATTAAGATCCCATTCTTTCTAATGCCACTTTCTCACCATACATTTAGTCCCCAGATTTAGCTGCTCTTTCATCAACACACAATGGATTATTTTCAGCCATAAAGCTTAGATCTTGATAAGGCATCAAACGTTTGTCCAGAGACATTTCAAACAATCCCCAGCTTGAAAGAGACAAATTATTATTATCAGCTTGCCTGCAATTAATTAGGATGTCATTTGTGGCGGAGTGAACTCAAAGAGAAATAACTGACACATTATAGGCGAGCTAATTTTCTAAGATAATTCTACATTTGGTGTGTGTTGGTTTTTCTCTGTCCTCACTGCTTTTAATGTTATTCCTGACTGTTTTTAGTATGTCCATCAGCATGTGTTGGCTAGAAGTACCCTCGGGCAGAATACTCTTCTTTATTTATATAACGGTTGACTCTGGCATGACTTTGCTGTTCCCTGTTTCTCACTGAATCTCTGTGAGGAGAGTTTGGGGTTTTGGCAGCTGCTTGCTTTATATCTCCAGCAGAATCCCATATTCCCCTGAAAACCTGGAGATTAACCGCGATGACCCAATACTCCCTGAACGACCCCCCCCCCCCCCTTCTTTGTCGACCTTGGCTATATTGATAATAAACTAGGATTCTCCCTCTGACTCTCAGGTTATGTTTTGTAGCACTTCCATTATCCATGACCTCGTTAGCCTTGTGTGCTAATAATTTTGCTCATTATTAAAGTTCACTCAAGCTTCGTTGATGAACTGGGGTCAAACAGCAAACTCTGGTCTGAATATGTGAAGCCTATGTGGAAATGCTGAAGACCTGTAGTTTTGAGTCGGCTTGAGATTGGCTGTAAAACAAGGGGAGCCACATACACATCAAACAAAAACAAAAAATACAGCAAAAATAAACATATTTTCAGACTGGTAAAAAAAAAAAAAAGTTTTGTGGTCAGAGTGCGTCTTTTCTCTATTGGCAAACACTTTGAACAAAGCTGGGTTGAGTTAATTATCAAATTATTTTACTTTCCTTTTGCTTTCAAGGAAAAGAAAAGAGGAAATTTCAGAGAAATTGGAAAGATCAGTTACTTACCAATCGTGACTTAGTACAATTAAATCTGAACATAATTTTAAAAGAGGCCATGAGCTAATTTTTGAACAGTTGTTAAACATTTGGGACTAATTTCAACAAAATAAAAACAATGGTTTGTCTAGTTATTGCCCAGCTACGATGCAATTTGTTGGCCTGCAAAGTAAATTGTTACTGTGTATTATTGCATATGTAGTAAGTGTGATGAAGGAGCATACAAACTAAACTCTAAAAACTAGCAGAGACACCATCTGTGCAACATTTATACAGAACAGTAATCCCAATAAGAAAATCAATGTTTTTCACATGAGAATTAGAATGAAGGCGATATCGTGTTACTACCCTTTCCCTTTTGGGTCATATAGGAGCCATTCTAGACTTTTCTTCCCATTACACTGAATTTTTTTTCTTCTTGTGTCCTCTTCTCTCTGTTTCTCTTGTTTATTTTCTCATCTTCAAAATGCCACCACAAAGTCCCTCTGCTTCTCTTCTGATCTCTACAGGAACTCGAGTCCAACCCCCTGTCAGTAATGACGTCAGTAACATGCTTCACTGGTTGACCAATGAGCAAACACTGTTTGCATGTCGTACCCACTGGAGTTGTAGTGTCGGAGTCTTACGTTGTTAGTGTTACCAGCCACTGAAATTCACCCACATTTGGAGTGTTGGCCAGTGTTAATGTCAAGCCCTGGAGGTAGTTCTTCTAAGCTCATCTGAGAAAAATCTCATCTGACCCTTAAAACCATATTTACAATACTCCTCTCTCTCCATGAACAAAAGAAATGAGATATTTTGCTAGAGTTCTATATGGCTGTAAATAGGGCTCACATAAAGGTTAGTCTTGATTATCATAAGTGCTTTCCTGTAATATTGGTCAGAGACGTCAAACAGCTCAAATATTCCTGAGCACTTCTCCTTTTCTTGATATTCTTCAACTCCATTTACTAATTTTTCCAAACCTATTTGATCCAGGCATTATTATTTGAAGCAATCATCAACACAGAATCCCTGAAAATGCTTCCTCTTCCTCTGTATGATAATCTGCACCATACCACGCCCTAATAATTATTGTTGTGTATTATCGTTGAATGAAATGTGCTTAGTATGCCTGAAATTGAAATAGGAGGCGCACATTTGCTCTTACGCCTTGGGGCGAATACCAAGAGTCATTAGACGCGCTTCTTAGATAAAAACGTAAAATCTCTTCTGCTGCATACCCAGGCCCCTCTGGCTGAGGGAGAGCCTTATTAGGAGAATATCCTCTGACTTGTTCCTTCGCTCTGCTGTACAATTATGTGCTCAAATATAGAGAAACAAAAACACAACAATGAGCGACGGGAGTGATTCAAGACAGAGGATCTGAGCTGGGTCACTAAACTCTTCTGAACTAGTCAACCTTTCATAAAGAGTGTTGGGTGACTCACTAAAGCAGACAAGTTTTACATTAATCACCTGCTGTGACATTCATTTAAATAAAGCAGGACGAGTCCCTCAGGAGTGTAAGAATATATTAATCATATATGTGTGGTATTTCAGGCATGTCTCAATCACACAAAAACAGGCTCCAATCGCAGAAAACGTCCTTCAGTTCATTTACACTCTAGTGCCTGATGTTTAGTACTATATAATGCATTGATGTTAATTAAAAATGATAATGAGTGGTTTTCTCTCCTCAACTCTTTAGTAATTTATGTTGTGACAACACCGTGTGTGTGCTACTTGTTATAACGCTGCATTCAACACATGGTGAAACTGACAAAATATCATAAAATAAAAAGTGAGATCTGTTTGTGTTGCCTGATTTAAAATGAGTCGACACTTGTTAACTTGATCTCTCTATTTCTCTTTGGAGAAACACTGATATTCACACAAGCTGGTGTCCTTTATCTCGATAAATGACTATAAAAAAGACACATTTTAAAACATGGATGTCACATTTCATCCCCTCATGTTGTATAAAACTGAAACCAAAATACTCCCTTATGGGCTAAACCCTGTTGCTCATTTAAAGAGAGAGTTTGGATCTGCTGCTGGGGCCACAGTCCCAATAACTTGCCCCAAATGTTGACCAAACATATTTAACTTGCAGATGCGCAACTTTTTTTGGTGTCAGATAGCCTCTTGAGTGGTTTTGTAGCAAACACTGATGGTGATAAAAGTTTTTTTTTTTTTAAAGTTTGTCGTTGGATGATAGGTTAGTGGTTATGTAATTTTTTTAAAAGCATGTTTCCATGTTTATGTGAGAGTGGCTTCAATAAAACAGAACAACCCCTAGAAAGAAACATTCATATGTTGATGCAAAAAAATAACTCAACACTGAGATGTGCTATAACTTGATAAAGAAAAAACACCTAAAAGCATCGTGGGCCCATGTACAAAGCCATTCTTCCACACAGCTGAGAGTACAATGAATCAGAAAGTCTTTGGCGAACATGATCAAAAAGTACAAAGCCCTGATGGTGACATGGCTTGGGGAAAAAAAATGTAGGGCAGTATTATTAATGTGCGCTTGTGAGAATGGGGTGTATGAGATATCAAATGCACTTTGAACCAACCAATACCGTATTGCTTTTCTTTTAGAGCACTTCAAGATCCCATTAGCGCTCTAGATTTGATATAATTCAAGACTGATGAGCAACACTGACATGAGAACTTTGAGCACACATCCTGGATGTGCTCCAGCACTTTTCACAAACCTCTTAACTCCTTATTTTCCCCTAAAATGGTTTTCAAAGAGCTTTAGAAACTTTCACTACCCAGTCTGTAAAATTAATTGCTTTTGGTTAGGGTTAGGGTTAAAAGGGTAAATTAGGGTTAATTTGCTGATGTGTTGCTGACGTAAAATGGGTGTTAAGCCAACGAGCAGATGTGGACGCGTTCTGTACATGTGCAGAACGGATCGGGTTGCTGGCATATTTTAGGTAATGACAGAAACCACTGGTGTTAAATATGCCATTTTTTTATTAACAATTACACACATCTGGCCAGCTCCACTGATAGAGCTTGATGTACCCAGAATGATGGGAAGAAAAATGGGAATTTTCTATGAAATTTCTGGTAGCACGTTCCTCTCACCAACCATTTCTCACCTTAGTTCAGTTTATGGTTGTTTTATGTCCCCTCTCTTTAATTTGGTGAACATCTGTGTACTTTGACATCCCTGTCCATTTTTTGTGTTGCAATCTTTCTCTGTTTATCTTATCTCTGCTGGTGACTGGTAAGCTGTGAACCACCAAAGGTTTATCCTGTCAATTTAGAATCAATGTAGAGTAATATGAAAAGTACATAATCCCCATTGTGTGCTCTTACAGATTTTTTTTGCCAGTAGGAAGAGGTGAAATAATCAACTTTGAGAGTGTCCCAGCATCTTTTCCTTGGATTGGTATGATACATAAACTATAAATGAAAAACCAAAGGTATGAGTTGTCTGTGAGTGCTGACTATTTTTTTTAAAGTTAGTTACACACATATTTTAACAAATAAGGGTTTAGCTTGGCGTTTTAAAAGTGGGGTTGTGTGAGAAATTTGTCAATAATGAGTGTTTTACCTGTAGGGGATGCCATACAGCCTTTGTTGGTCCATTTGTTGAGAAACTAGTCTGAAGCTTTTGTTAATTCTGCAGACTACACCGTGTACAAGCCCATTTTTATCAAGCCATTTACCTTATTCTGAGGGACCCAAACCCAGAGGTCTTTGTAAGTGTACTCTGACTGTCTGTACATTTCATTATCACTATTTTCAGGGGCAGCACATACATGCTCCTCTGCCTGCAGCTTATCATCAGCTGTTCTGAATTTAATCCACCTGAGTCCTCAGCGAAGGGACTGAGCTGACCCATGATACATTCACTGCTGAAAAGCACCTCACACAACCCCTCTTCACTTTAATAAAATAAAACAGAAATGGAACTACATCTCCATCTCTTTAATGTGTGATTTGTGTTTAAGTGTTTTTGTGCCACTCTCCTGTTTGCTCTGCTATTATTTTGCAGCAGCAGCAACAACAACAGACATCATACAGATTCAATCGCTCAGTTCTCCTTATCTTTATCACTGTAAGCTACAGACAGGTAATGTAAAATGTGATCAGCCACTAGTGTTTGAGCTGCCTCCATTAAAGTCCTTTACTGCTGTCATACTGCACCCTGCAGCACACAGTCTCTATTAGCATGCTCCTCTGCTCCGTCTCCTGTTGACCACAGGCGACCTCATCATCTCCCCAGTCCCAGGTGAGCTGGAGCAGCTGAATCACTCTGAAAGCTGTCAGGCCAGAGATGTTATTGCCCCTAATAGGAGACGTTTGCATGTTGGACACAACAATGCGATGTATAACCAGAACAAAATGATCAAATTCTGTTTTTAAGCTTTTTTTTCAGTAAGAAATCTCAAATGTTCCTCACACAGAGAAAGGGCAGCATCACAGGCTTGGCAAGCAGACAGACAGAAAAGAGTGAATGGCTCCCTGTGTAGACCAACTGTCTGCTTTCTCACAGCGGAGGCCAAAGGTCAGACTTATGCTGTTTTTACAAAAACACGAAGGCTTCGCTTTTTTCCATCCTCAAATCTTTGCCCTCTTCACCTCCCTCTCTGTGCTCATTCACACAGAGTTCACTGTATTATTCATGATGACATGGGAGCCCGCATCAAACAGTTTGTTGAACCTGTTTATTTATAGCCTTTTTCTTTTTGAGTGCCTTCCACAGCTGAGGATGGGTTTTCATCCAGAGCGAGGAGGAAGTTATTAAAAAGGGGCCCAGAAAAAAAAGGGTTCACAATACACACAAATGCTCCTCTTATTTGGGCTTTTTGCAGCCCTACAGTCCCCTTTAAATATGTATGGATCATGAGGGTTCATTTGGTCAAAACATCAGACACATACAGGCAGATAAACCAGTAGGAGGAGGGTTAGGGTTAGGGTTAGGTATTAAGTGCTGCCGGAGAACACTGGAACAGCCCCTGAGAGTTTGCATATATGAGTCAGGAAATAGAATACTTGAAGTTTGAAATTCTGATTATCTTTTAAAACAACTTAAAGATATAACTATCACTTAAGTTGATGCGATAAAAAAACGTCAGAACACTCAGCCTCCACTTCCACAGATGGTTTGATTTGTACATGGCTAAAACCATGCAGGGTGACCCAAAAGAAAAAACTCCACCTTCAACTCCCTGGTCACGCAAATAACTGCCAGGGACTATGTGTTTGCACTGCGTGCATGTGTTGTAGTCTACATGCAGTCCAGTGAAAAAGCAGCAACCTAAAGCATCCTCTGCCTGTCTGTTGTCCTGTGGGTGCATTGTTTTTAATGTTGTCTGGTCCTACTTTGGTCCAACAGCCATAACCTGCCACCTGGAATATTTAACGTAAACTTGTGAGATGCTCTGTCCATATTTTCACTCCACAGACCCTACTGACCTTGGGAATTATGTGTGCATTCAGCAGGTGAATGCCCCATAACTCTCTGGGGCCTATCGTGAATAATCCATGTGCATGTGCACCAGTATGAGTCATCAGATGAAACGTTTTGTCTGCTGCAGCATCACTGCATCATATTTTATATTCCTAATAATTTCTCATCATTTTGAGGGACTCATTATTATATTATCTGAAAGGAATTTGATTGCATATTATATACATGACCAATGCTATATAGACCTGTTAAAACAGGTTACACAGCATTCAAAAGGAGACACATTAACCCTATTCATTTGACATATGTGCGCCCTAGTACTACTGAGGCCCGTTAACATGAAAACTTTACTGCTGAAAACACATTTAAAAAAAACACTGAAAAAAAAACAGTGTTTACACGGAAACGCATGACTAAAAACTCTGTAGTGTGTTTGCCGGGACTGTAGATGGCGATATAATTGCGAGGGCTGTTTATGCAACGACAGTTTCGAGGCCAAGTAGAGATGGGCTTATGGTAGTCTATACATTGAATTCTTCTTTACTAGTTGTAGAAGTGGTGCAATGGATGCACATTTACTTAAAAGGCGGCCGGTAGATTCAGTAGCACAAGGACAACAGGGTAGTCTGCTGTTACTGTTATTGTCAGGTTCATGCATGGCAACGTTAACGAGTAATGTGAACGCACAAAACGGAGAGTGACATCAGCATTTGTGCTGAAAATCCCTCTGGTTGTTTGCACAGCAATAGTGGCTGAAGTGTTTCAGAAAAATTCCACTGGAGGCGCAGCAGTACATTTGAAATCCATCCCAAAGCCGTTCTTTAATAAATAAGCCCCAAAAATAACCCTTCGCCCCTGCATACACCACACTGTTTGCACAAGGAGGGGAAAGAGCTTTGTGTGTGTGTGTGTGTGTGTGTGTGTGTGTGTGTGTGTGTGTGTGTGTGTGTGTGTGTGTAGGTGGGTGGGGAATAACAAGTGCAGGAGAAAGTAAGGGGATATAATCATAAGAGTTCTTGAACACACACTGGAATAATTTGGTGAATAGACCAATATATACTATTAAGAATTAAACACATTAGTCAGTATTAAGTAATAGAATCTGTTTGCAGAATAATGCTTTTTGATTGTGTTTTATAATGATCCTGCTGTTGTTCACCGAGAAACACAAGTGCTTTTGAGCAATGATTGAAAATGGAATTAATATTAATTAAATAGCCTACCCCAAAGTTTGCATACAACCTGAAAAAGTTTGTCTATTTATTTATTGTTACATCAAATACTAAATATAACTAAGAGGGACAAGAATTGTTTGCAACCTTGTCAAAGTTTTCATTATTCACACTCACAAATATCACAGGAGCATCATTAGGCAGAGCATAGCTGTGTTCATGACTACAATAATTCTTCCTGCTTTGATACTGATAAATGTTTTATACAAGTATCCTCATTAACCTCCAGATTCAAATCAAGGATGTGTTTTGCGTATATTTTGGTAAAAGAAAAACCCACCAACAGAATGTTTTTCATCTGTGAAGTTGCTCTAAAGCGACAGGAATGGTACAGTGCATTCTGCCTGCTTGTTATTGTGTGCATCTTCAAAGTATTCTGCATTCACACATGCCTCCTCTGGTGTGTTTGTAACCCAAAACTCAACACTGAAAAATCAAGTCCCTTGAGTGCAGAACAGACAAGCTTGGGTTTGGTCATGCAGAAACAGCAAGTTGCAAAAACAACTGCATTAGTCATCTCTGGTTTGATAATAGGTTACCCAGAATAGCTACAAACACACACAGAGGTTTTATGAGCAATGTTTGGCTGCTTAAAACACTGCGTGGTAGACAACGTTAGCTTTTGAAAAAAGAAAAGTCCTGTGTCTCAAAATAAGTATGTTGTATAACTACTTGAAAACATTGTTTACGATATATAGATGCCATTAGTTTCCAATAAAATGTGTAGAATCAGCCCACACCCTCAGAACTTGCTCACACATTTAGCAAAATATTAGAATTTGGTCCAAAATATCACAAACTACAAATTTCCAACCACTCAGAGGGAAGCAGGGTTTTAGTGCAGGGAGCACTGAAGAGATAGCAGCTATGGTAAAACCAAGTGTTCAAGATTGAGGCTGAAATAAGGGTTCTTAACAAACAATAGTGTGGGGGGAAAAAAACTCCTTAAACCATCTGTTAGAGCAATTACTTGTATTTTTGTCTCTCTTCAATTAATTATTCATTTATTTATTCATTTTCTAGGACTTGTCCTGTTCAGGGCCTAGCTGTCTTATGGTGAGAGGTGGGGTGCACCCTGGACTGGTCACCATTTAAATTGTCGGGCTGATAAACAATGACAGACAACCTTTCACACACTCACTCACACCTCCGGCCAATTTAGAATCATCAATTAATCTAGTCAGCAGATTTTTGGAATGTAGGAAGAAACTGGAGTAACCAACTCTCAACCCTGCAAGTGTAGAACATGTAAACTCCACACAGAAAGGCCCAAACTAGTCCAAACTAGAATTCAAACATGTGAGGCAGCAGCGCTGACTGTTGCGCCATGGAGCCGCCATTTTTCTTCTTTAAGTAGACCTAAACATGATGGCATTGATTCTGTATTGAAGTGTCCAGTTTTAATGTTTGCCTGTCCAATAAAATGTGCTCATGAGGTCTGATTCCCATGGAAGAGTTTCTGAGATCAGAGGAACTATTTCTTTGACTGTGTGAGTAAACTATTAATCGATTAATGAATAGAGAAATCCCAGTTTTCTGTCAACTCATTAATACAATATCTTCAATGAGTCAAGAGTAGACACGATCTAATTGTTTCAGTTGTTAAGAAAATAAAGGTACATGTGGGGTGTCTCACTTAACTTTAAGGCATTCTGATTAGCACACTACTAACACTTTATGCTTCCCCTTGCTTGATTTTTCAGTTTTTGAATAATAAATATTGACCAAAATATCAACCTATTTTGCCCCCCATTGCTGATTTTGGGTTTCAAACAGTCCCCATCCTGTTATGTTGTTTTCTGTGAGCTTTGGAGAGAATTTATAAAACCAGTAGTGACTCCTGTTGTCTGCTGTTAGGGATGACAGGTCTAACAGGGCCGGTGAAGAAAAGACGGCCTGTCAGCCGTGATAACCTTGTTTCTTTGACACAGCCTTGATGTCCCCGCACAATGTCTTTTTGTCTGTTTGGCTGCTGGTTGACTGTTCTGCACGGCTCAGTCTTCATCCAAGCACTGGTTTATAGGAGCTGGAGAAAGTTATAAAGCCCACTGACTGCTTTGTGTGTCAAACACTTCTCAGTTACAGAACAATTTCATTCTTCATGTGTTGTAGGTTTCAAACAGTTCCTGCAGCTTTCCCGTAGGAGGTGTAGTGTCTGTGTGGGCTGCCAGGGTCGCCGCTGTAATCCATTTGGTCCCGGTTCAGTTAAGAGTGACAGCTGTGTCTGCTCTCCGGCCTGTTCAAGGTGGGCGCACGTCTCTGACAAGGATGTACTTTGTCTTCCCTCCTGCTGAGAGACTCACCATTTGCAGACGTGTAAGGCCAAGAGAGAAGTGTCATAAGAGCCGGACAAATGTCATAGGTGTACTTTTTTTTTTTTTCATGGTATAAGTACACTGAGACAGGACTTTACAGCTTTTGTGGGTTATCATTACGGCAACCTTTAATCTCCTGTTGAAACAATCATGTGTTAAATGGTTTGGATGATCAGTTTATGGTGAGGACAAAATAACTCAGTGTAGCTCTTGTTGGTGTACCCTTCTCAAATCTTTTTATCTGAGTCCTCTCTGTGAACGCCATGAAGGACAAGCCCCTGTGATCGAAACAAGCTGTCTTCAAAACATACGAAAAAGCTGAACAGTCTTAAGTTTTTCTTTTGCATGTTGCATTTGTTAACCCCATAGGTCTGCAAAGCCTTGTTGAGCTGCCTGTAAAAAAAGCAGAATCTTGCTCTTACTGATTTTAATCTGAGTTTTCATCCTCTGGTTCACATTGTTTTGGAGGAGAAGAGGTTTCTGCAGATGTGTCTTCTCATCGTAGAGGTCTCATAAACAACCAGAACTTCTGACCCAAATCAAGCCAAGTTTTAAAATCTATGCTTTTCTTTCCTTGGTCTTTTCACAAACCATTTATTGTTCAGAAAACGTCAGCACAGTTATTAGAACACTCAGTGAGTATTTTGTCAGGAGGAACAATGAACATGTGTGATCACCATTAAAAAGACTTTCAAAAATGGTTCACAACCGAACATTTTTATAACAGCTTTTTGTAAACTGTGATGCAACCTACTGAAATAGATTCCAATGGGAAATCAGAGCCTGTTGAAAGAATCATCACAGGTTCACACACATATTGACAACCACTCTCAGGCCATCAGTTAAATGGAGCATCTGAAATGATTATGCAGGTAAGCAGGGTTTCACAGTCACCATTGAAAAACATGTATTCATGATCAGTAATCAAAACGGAGACACTGGCAGACGAGAGGGGCACTTATCACCGTCAGCCTCCAGGATGATGGTTTCATTACATATAAACCAACTACATCAGCATCCATGGGTCTGTTTGTCTTCACAGCTGGAGATGTGAAGCTCAAGTTCAGTCTTCTTGACTAAACCTGCTCTCATTAATGATGTCACTGGACCTTTTTAACATCATGGAGCCTGGGAAGAGTTCATGACCTAAAGAGTTCATGACTTTTGTACAAAAAAATTGAGAGTTCAAATTTCATCTTCACATGGGATTATAATTACTCTGAAAAGTACAGTAAGAAGAAATCCTGCCAAAGTGACTAAGTTTGTCGTCCTTTCACCACTAGAAGCTCAGACAATGGCAGAAAATGGGTTTCGAGTTGTCTGCACCCACTGCAAAATATTCAGCTGTTACAACAATGATCGCCATCGTTATCATTGTCATCAGGAATCTGGCACTCCTCAAATAAGCATCTTGATTAATAACTTATGGCCCTTTTCCACGATACAATTTTAGCACTACTCAACTGGACTCGGCTCTACTCTACTCGGCTCTACTCGGTTTGGTTAACTTTTCCACTAGCCCGACTACAGACTCACGGTGGGCGTGGATCTTATAACACAGCTGCGCTAAAGTGCTGCGCAGAAGTGCATGCATGTCATCTATAACACGACACAAACATAATTTTGTACGAACATATGTGCCACCGTGGTCTTTAAAGGAAATAAACAAAGCTTTCAAAAGATTTCATTAAAGTAATACAGCTGCTCAATGTCGGGCGTCATGACAACGGAGGTAAACAACAGCCTTGTGCTGCATGCACGCAGAGGAAAACGAAGGAGCTGCTTCCTGACATTAACTCTTCCCTGGATCCAGTGAGATCGCTTTAATTTTTGATTTTTGGGCCTGGTACACCAGAGATTTTTTGTTGATAAATCATTCTTCTTTGAACTGGTTTTCCTTTTTGGTTCCCTGTGGATTGATGGACTGATTGGTGCTTCAAGACTCTCGAGGCAGACAGATCGCTCCTGCACCAACAAACTTTGATTTAGTCAAAAAGACTTACTTAACTTCTTTTTTGTTTGAAGAGGACTTTAAACTTATTTAGGAATCATGAAGGTGTATTTTAGGGCTGTATTTTGTGTTCATTCAGTGTGGTCCTGTGCCGTCAGGTTTAAATGTCATTAAAAACCCGTCGCTGACTTATTCGTTTGCCTCTTTTAAGTGATTTGTACAGAGTCAGAAGCTTCGGAGACGACATTCTCTGACCAGTGAGTGGCCGGCATCCCATCCACGTCACCTTTTAGTATTGGCTTAGATCGCTTGGAACCAGGGTAGAGTAGGTACAAAAAAATGGTGTTTGACGCGTAGTACCACGTCTGTGGAAATGCAACACAAACCGAGTAGAGGCGAGTAGAGTAGGGTCAAGACGGGTCAGTGGAAAAGGGCCATAAATTGTTCTTGCTGTGGCACTGGTTAGTACTGTCACAGCATTGTTGAACTAAGATACTTATTTTGTTAATTTAACAAACACATTTGAAAAAAGGAGAAAGAAAATGAGATAAGTTTTAAAAAATATATTTTTAAAGATAACTGCATTATAATTGACTAAAACATCTCTGATAAGAAAAAAGGATGAAAAAAAAGAGAAAAAAAGAGTTGCTCCAACAGAGGAGATGAAGAGAACAAAGCTGTGTGACGTGTCTCTATCATTATGTACCGTACATTCATGCAGGACACAAAGGAAGTCAAACACAGACTGGGAGGCAACAACATGAAAGTCCATTACTGACATAAAACAATAAGTGTCCAAGGACAGTGGACAAAATGCTATTTCCAGCACAGTGATGTTCTCTGTTGTAAAGCCCTGTCTTTCAGGTACACAAAGGATAAAAATTGTAAATGAAATATGACAAACTCATCAGAAGGCAGAAAGAGACAAAAGCAGTCGGAGCAATTGAAATTGCACCAGAACAGAGACAGAAATGCACCAGAGAGTGTGTGTGTGTGTGTGTTTTGCTGCATGTGTGATCTCCATTAGCTGCTTTGCAATGACAGTCAACCAGATTTCAGTAGCCTAAAAAGCCCACAGGTAAGGCAGACGACTTTATATCTAAAAAGCTTTTCAATATTTAATCGACATCAATGCACACATTACCTGCTGACTCGGGATATTTATTTTGCATGCCCATTTTAAGCAAGTATGGTTTTGAAAGTGGAAGTTGTCATCTGTGAAATGGGTGAGGCAGAGTGCTTTCTGCAAACAGGGAGAGATAAACGCTCCTGGTTTATTCAGAGCCATGAGAAATTAATGAAGACACAAGAATATATTTTTCTTTCTTATTTTTCTCAGGATTTCATTGAAAATGTTGGATAAATTAAAAATATATCCTGGTTCAGGGTGAATTTCTCAAACCTGGGGAAAGAATAGAATTTTAAAGCCTTTTGGCAACACAAATCCCCCCCCCCCAGAAAAGCAACACTCTGAACAAGAACACGTTAAGATAGAAAACCTACAGAGCTCTTCCTCTTCACTATCAATGTCCCACATGTGTAGCCATCTCTCGTTCACCTGTCCCACAGTTGGTCCATTGATCATGCGTTGATTAGTTTGTGGGTTGTGGGATGTGAGTTGGTGAAGCAGCTGTGGTTCAGGGGTAGAGCCTTTGTCTACCAATGGTAGGTCAATGGTTCAATTCCAGCTCCTGCAGTCACATGACGAAGTATCCTGAAGCAAGACACTTAACCCAGAATTGCTCTCGCTGGTTTCAGTAGGATGTGTATGAGTATGAATGTGTTTACTCGAAATGATGGTCTTCAACTACAACAGTCTGTGCCATCAGTGTGTAAATGTGATGTAAATGGGTGACAGTGTTACCAAAGTGTAAAGCACTGAGTGTTTTCGGAAAGACGATACTCTGTAAGTTGTCCATTTACAAGTTAACACAGTTTTAATTTTTTTAGTTAGTAGGTTTAATGAGACAAGGTCATCACTAAAACATTGGCTGCCTTGAACATCAGATAGCTACCTTGCAAGCATAGGATCTTGAAATGTAAAGTTTTTAACTCTAATGAAATGTAAATTTTCTGAACAAAACATAAGAAGCTGGCACAACTTTTACCTTTTGAATTTCTTAGTATGAGGAACTCAAAGCTTTGCATTATAGTTCATATAAACTATTGAATTGTTTATATAATATATATCAAATAAGACATTGAATCATTTTACTTTATGTATGTATTCATGTATTGCTTTTAATTGTAAAAAGTGAGTTTTGAAAAATGCTATACAAATAAAATCTATTATTATTATTATTATTATTATTATTATTATTATTAATAATAATAATAATAATAATAATAATAATAATAATAATAATAATAATAATAAGTTATCAAAACAACAAGACAACGTATTAGTTAGTTCAAATGCAAGATTTTTAGTTGGCCTCAAATTCCAGTGCAGACAGCTGACTTGAAATTATAAGTGTATCGAACTGTTTGTGTTTTTAGAGTCTTGCCCCATAATGTTTTAGCCTTCGCATTCTAGTTTTTTGTAGCAGTGACAACATGACTATGCAGGGTTTTTGTTCCTACCCTGGCTGTTGCAACAGATCTTTGAGACATGTTTGCCAATTGTTTCAATTTTCCATCTTTAAACATTATTATTTTCTATTATTTATTTATTGGGGGGGTATGAGAGGTCCCTGTTGTACCGTTTGAGTCATCAACAGGGTTGGGGTGTAGCACAGATAGTGTACTTAAATGTAAATGCAGTTACTTTGAAAAAAAATTGAGTAGATATTGAGCTCTCTCCACTTTCTACAGTTGACTGTGAAGCCCATGGGTTAGGTAAAAGTATTTTTTCCTTAGTCATTCACACTTTTTATGAGAGTCTCATCAATCCTTGAGGAAACTTGCACAACAGTCATGCTGTGAACCGTAGGGGAGCTCTGAGACCAGCCACACATCTCAGCCCTCCTCGCTCCCCGCGGTTTGGCTCGTAATAACACAGCCATTTGATCCTGTGGAGAAAAGAGGCTCAGGCATCTGAATGAGACACTAATTAAGAAATTCAGTCATGTGTGAACACGGCCACGCTTACAGCATTCAGATGAAGTCAACGCTACCTGGACGCCCCCACTCCATCAGATAAAGCTTTGCATCTCAGAGGATGGGACTGTCACAGCAGAGAGGCTGCGCCGCTGACTGTAATTCAACAACTCAGAAGAAGAAAGGTAAAGAAGATATGTCATTAAGATAGTGCATATCTGTCTTAGCCTTTACTTATCTTTTACTGTTTTAGATGTTACTTATAAGGACTATAAAAGCACAATTTTTTCCAGGAGGATAAGAAAGAAAAAGCAAAGTTAGTCTTATTAATTTATGAGAGCAATGCACACAGCCCACTCAGCCAGTATGTCGGCAGATACGTGCTTATAATCAGGTGTGGTAACGGGTACTAAAGAGCCTCAAAAGCTATAGCCTGTTAGCAGGTTGCTACCATGAGCAGTCAAGTATATTAAAATGTCACTGATATCCTGTTTTATATACAGTCTTTAATGTCATCCTGTTAGTTAAGCATTTTAGCATGCTTAGGTTTGCTAATCACACCCAACAAAGAAGACCTGCTGAGGCTGATGGGAATGTGATCAGTTCAACTGAAAAACCAGACAAATTAAAATCTGACCTGATTAATGATCCTCGATAAAATGTCAGGGAACCATTTTGGTTATTATAATTAATCATTAAAAGGACATGAATGCCTGCATCAAATTTAATAGCAATCCAATAAAAGCTAATAAAAGTGACCTATAGCAAAATACATCAACCTCGGGCCTAGTCACTGAAGTATGAAGGTTACTATTATCCTCCTGGGTACAGAAGATGTGTCAATCCTTTATTTGTCTTTGTGCTGTCTTGAACCTTAAGTATATTTAAATATGTGTTGATTTTTTTTTCAGCATCCAAACCCTATGAACACAATCACCTCTTCACAACATTGTACCATGTCATGTCTGCAAAGCCAAAACTCACAACTATCTGGCAAGAGAGATGACTGATAGAGAGACATGTTGGTAGTCGAGAACAATGTGCCACAAGTGTTGGTTAAAAATGCAGATTACAGAATGTTTATCAGTGCAGTCGCTGTTGAGATTGGTGTCATTGAGCAGTAAATAGGGTGTTTCTGAAAAAAAAGATCAAAGAGATGTCCATCAAAGGATACCCTGGAGACTATCAGAGAAGCTGCACACTGCAGTTTTTAACTGAGACAGATGACAAAATAAATATTCTCCAATAATTTTTCTATGCCCTAAGGTCTTTTGCAAAAAAATTTCATCCAATTACTAATCATGAAATGGGAAGATTGTTACAAAGGCTCTTGACCAATGGGGAAAAAATTAAAAGTTGGTTTTGGTTGCTTTTGAAAGCAATGGCATGATCATTTATTTATCATCACTAGGTACAGTTGTGCCCAAAAGTTTACACCCCCCCCAACAGAATTTCTGATTTTTTTGGCCATTTGTCAGAAAATATGAATGATAACACAAAATCCTTTCTGTCACTCATTGTTAGAGGTTGGGGGAAGACATTTATTGAGGAAAAAAATAGTTTACTCTTTTTAGATCATAATGACAACAGAAACTTCAATTTTTAGCCACAACTGTGTTTAGTCATGTTCAGTCAATGGTAAATATAAAGCAGAAAAAGTGAGTTTGGACTGACTACATTGGATCAAAAAAAGAAAATACACAAGGGAGATGACAGACGGTGTGTAAAGAACATCTGGATAAGACACAAAGTCTTGGGGTCCTGTTAGGACCCTGTGGTTAAGGCTGAGCATATTTGCCTGTGGTCTGATCTGTGGAACACTGGCTCTTTGATTCATTTGTTCAGTCTCATTAATAAATTGCAGATGTAAAATATGTCACTCTCGGTCCTTTTGAGATACATGGGATATTTTTCCAAGGTCTCATCATCACAGACTTCAAGTTTTCTTCTTCCTCATGATACACTTCTTTTATTAAGCCTCACTTCACACAGTGGAAGTGAAGTCTCTGCTGAAAATGTCCGGGTCATGTGAAGAAAAGAAGATTCCTCATGTTTGAGGTGGTTTTGTAAGAAACAGTGAGAGTCTTGACTGTGTGCAGATGATCATTCCATAAACTGGAAAAGTATAGGTCAAGATTTTATAACAGTGTGTGGAGTCATTGCTCAAGGACACTTAGACAGAAATAAACAAAAGACTGAACCTCCGACTTTCCTTTCATTAACATTTTCTACAGGTGGTGAAAGACACCAGGCGTCCTTGTTCATTGTTTGTTTCATGCTGTGTACAACAGGCAGCAATGAGAAATGTGCCATTACCAGAGCGAAGCTATTTGGATCCAAATACCTTAACGTACCTCAAGAGAGCCCTTTCTATGGACTCTTTCTCATTGTGTGAATAAAAATATGCTCCTTCATTTGTAAAAAATGGTGTGAAGTGAAACATGACTCAAGGTTTCAGAGGCATTTTCTTTTAATTAATCTACTTGATTAATCAGAATTGTATTTATACAGTTTATATTCTTGTATCTGTAATTGTCATATCCCCAGTCTATTCTTAATCTATTTGTCATTATATCATTAAATATGAGTCATGAGTTATCCTACGCGAAAAAATTGCCTCTGTGATATTCCTGTAACAATAAATCTAATCTTATTCTTCACTGAAATCATTATTTAATCTAATTTTGAGAGTAAGAGCTTTAAAGCTGGCCTAATAAGCTTTCCTCCTCTTTTGTGTTTAAGACTTTTAGGAACAGTTAAATCCATCCATCTCCAGGTGTTTAGTAAATCTTTACAGACCGACTCTGCATTTGGGCATTTTAGCAGTACGTCTCATTTATCCAGCCGTGTCAGCTGTCTGCATCAGCAGGGCTTCTCTCTGTTTGGCTTCTTTATGAGGCAGAAAATGTCTCCTCCATGTAACTGTTTTATGACGCATTTCAAGCTTGGCAATGATCTAGGCGACATTGTGTTAGGTAGTTGTAAAATCAATGTGCCAGGCCGGTCTGGAGCCAGAGCTGATCTTTGGCTGCTCTCCTCGGGCCTCTTAGATCGATGGGATAGAAGATCTTTGATTTAGCGATGCTCTGGTTCATTTAATGTGCCTAAAAGTACAATAAGAAGACAAGCTGCCGTTCTGTGGGGGAATCCGACTCTATCCAGCAGTCTTTTTTAGAGGTATAACATTCACCATTTTGAGGTGGCTTTGTCGAAAGAAAGAAAAAAAATTCTCACACCTGAGAGGCCCTGGCTTCTTCTGATCGTGCGCAGCGTAAACTCCTCCTCTTTATCAAAATTTAAATCATCAAATGGTCACCATGAAAGACTGCATCTTTGAATTATTTCAATGTTTTAGCTAAATGGCTGTTAATATTTTACTCTGAAATACAATGATAACGATTCTCTGGCCAAAGCTTTTCTGTAGTTTCTTTTTGCAATATTGCTTAGAGATAACTGAGCTTTATCCCTGAGCTAAATCCAATATAATCCCTCCAAAATAATTCCAATGTATTAGTTCAATGAATCAACGCAAATTAAAGACGTTGTGATTTTACATTGTAAGTATGATCTTTCCACACTTTTTGCCTTGAAAGCTACTTTTCAAATGACCAAGTCAAAAACTCAAACCAAGTGTGACAAGGCAATGAATTGCAAAGTACAATTAAAGTAAAATAGTATGTTCATCGGCTGATCAAAAGTTTAAGACCACAGCCTTTAAAAGCTAAAATCTGCAAAAAAGTAATTGTAGATTGAACATTATCTTTTATCAGGTATTCACACTATCATGACCTCCTTATGCCAAAGGCTAAAAAACTTTCTTTCTTTGAATGTGGATTGTAGAGCCTCATAAGCAAGGCCTCCCACGAAGTACCATCACTGCTGAGGTTGGACGCAGTAAGATGCCATTTTGAATTTCTTTAAAGATCCTGAGGGCTATGGAACAAAAAAGTGAAGTGGTAGACCAAAAATCATTTTACCAGCACTAAGCCTGAGGCACCAATTGGCTATCCATGAAGAGAGGGGTCCATCCTTGAAATAGTCAGAAAATTCCAATTTTTGGTGATATAACAATCCTCAAAGTGGTAAAATACATGTATATATGTATATATATATATTTCTAACAGGTTTTTAAAAAAATGATTTGTCATGGTAATAAGATAGAGGTCTTTAAAACTCATGTGTTAAAATATGATGCATTTGGCCATATAGGGATAGGGCCAATACTGGTGCTGACTGCAGCCCATTAACCATCAGACAGCATTTGAGAGAGAAGAGCTTTAACAACAAAAAACCTCTTCAAAAGCCTCGTCTCCCTCAGAAACACAAAAATGCTCATTCTGACTTAAGCACAGAGCAACATCCTGGGTGTTCACACTGAGAACGTTTGGGGTTGGATGGCGAGGGAGGGTTACAAAAATGGATGTCAGTTCCAGACAGTGGACTATTCTCCGTGAAGTCATCTTCAGCACTTGGGGCAACGTCCCCACCTGCCACCTAGAATCGCTCGCATAGAGCATACCCAAACACACTTTTAGCTGCTGAAGTTCCTCATTACTGAGCCCTTTTTTCAAACTTCTACTGATACTTTATGGGTTTTTCAGGTTTTGGTGAGCTGTGGTCTCAAACTTTTGATCAGCTGATTAACAGACTATTTCATTTTATTTTTTATGGAATCAATAACTTACTCAAATCCTTTTGTCTCACTCCAATTTCTGTTTGCATTTTGAAACTTGACCTAGAATTTTCTAAAGATCCTGTATAAATTGTAAATTTATGAATTTTTCAGCTGTTTCTAGAATTTTGAACAGGCGTGTATATCACCAGGTCATGGTAAGTCAGACTTTGATCTGAAAAGGTAATTTGACTTTGCAGAATTATTGTAGCCTTTTCATCTCGACCTAGAAAGGCTTCTTCTGCTCTAAACAGGCTGATGGAGCCAGAAAATATGAGCCTACGTTGGTCATGAGTTTGCCAGTGGTTGTCACGTGGGGATGTTAACAGTCGTTGACCTTGTTCCTGAGAATTACCAGGGTCAAAAAACATGTCCTAGGTCACATCCATTACTTCTGTGTCACAGTATGTGGTTGATTTGTGTTTGCTCTCTTGAATGTGGTCAAAGTCTCTCACAATGCTCCCTGGAAAAGATCATTGAAGTGTTCCTTGTCTGAACATCTAACATTGGTTTCTGGATGGTTTAGTCATCTTTTCTGGTGTCATGTGGTCAACAATTAACTACAAATTGATAACAGTTGTCACCCAAACTTAGATAAGTAATACTAAGAATACCTGCTGTGTTGTTTGATGATGCTGTATAAAAAAGGACATTTCTGCCACATAGTCAACAGGAAGGGGTGAAATGGTTTACATATTAAACAAACTTCTGCAGGTTTAATTAGTATGACTGTATGTGAGCTTGTTGTCCCTTGTAATCATTTTGCTAACTAGAGCTAATATTCTTATTGTGAGGTTGTGACCAATGAGAATTAACTATCTGTCAGTGTGGCTGGTGAGTCAAAAGATATGGTAACGCATAAGTGTTGAAACAGTCTCTGTAGCTGCTTTGAAGGGTTACTAATGAACCAGTTCCAGGAGCCTCCTTTCATTGATGGAGCAACAAATAATGTCTTCATGACCTCAATGGCCACTGTAGTGAATGATCAGTGTATTTTCAAGCTGATCAATTGTTGATTTCTTTTTCCGTGCATGCATTGGTAGATAGATATGAAGACAGATTAATGCAGATATAAAGATATAAGTGAGTGACTGATGGAGATTACAATGCAGTGCAGCTCTGATATATTCCTCTGAGCCTTAATGAGTGTGTGTGGGAATAATCACAGTTCCAGCAGCATGTGTGCGTGAGTGTGTGAGTGTGTGGAGTTGGGATGCATGCGAGCACACACTGTGAGCTTCCACTAGATGCTGTGCAGAACAGAGAGGTCTGATGTGCGGGGTGAGAGTCTGAGGCTAAGCTGTAATTGAATACCAACAGGAGCGCTGTTTCTACTCAGACCTCTGAAGGAGGATCTGACCTTGAGACGCTGCCGCTGATAGACAGGCAACACAAAGACCCGGCTGGCTAATTAGATTAAAAAACATGGATCCCAGGGGATGGAGATGTGACAAGCACATTGATTCACTACATCTCCTCCATTTCCACCTCTCTCCTTCTCACTCCCTCCTCCTTTCAGCACATGCCTCATGGTATCCATCGCTCTGTGTTTGATATCCCTGCTCCGAGTGTCTTCTGTTTCTTTCTTCTCTCTCATGTTGTTACGCTCACCCTTGCTCATGACTCCAGGAAACTACATTGAAATGGTGAAAAAGAAATGTCTGATTTATGATCTATTCAATGACCGAACCTGAAAGACTGGCTGATTTTAAAATAACTCCAGTAATGCATCTTTAGGAATGCTACAGCAGTATGTGTGATAACTAAGGTAAAATATTTATACAAAGACTCATTGTGGTCCACAGTAATAAATATTACCCCTGCTCTGAATGTTAACCGGACAACACCAGGTGTCTGATGAAACCAATGCATTTCTTCTCTTGCTTACAGACTAATAAAACTATAGGAAAACAACAGTATAAACTGAAAACACTCATAAACATGTCTGTCCATCTATCAAATGGTTCATTCAGCATTTTATCACAGCAGAAGTTATTTCATGACAATGGAAATATATAGAGCTTATAGTATGGGGCTATATGTCTGTTTTTTTCTTACTTCTTTTGGTTATTGACATGAAATTTTATGACATCAATATACTGTACCTTTGCATGGTCAAGTTGAAAGTGCAACGATTTCTGGCAGCTCAGTCTGTTGCTTTGTCATGCACTTGTGTAAGCTTTTGGACAGGGGTGGAAGTAATTAATTACAAATACTCAGAGTACTGTAATTAAGTAGTTTTTTGGGGTACTTGTACTTTTATGAGTGGATTTTCAAGTCTGTACTTCGACTTGTACTTGCGTAATTATTATGCCATGTAATCTACTTAGTTACTTTTAAAATCATAGTTGAGTACTGAGTACATTTTTATTAAAGTTATTTAATTTTCATTATTATCTGCATTTTTGTAGCCAGTAAGGTGATTTGATAGCAAACAAGCCAATATAAACCGGGACATATGGATGAAAAACAAAACGGTACAAAAAATGTTAATGGATGTTAATGAATGATCGCTACTTGATTTTGTATTAAGAATTAAACCAGTTAAAAATGTATTCATGGCTATTCTATCAATAGTTGTGGCAGCAACTGCACCTCATCTAATTTGTTGTTTGTCTGCCTGAGACCTTTGCTGAATAAGGAAACAAAAACTTAAAATGAGAAAAAGAAAGACAATAAAAAAAACAAAAAAACAATCAAAATGAGCGAAAAACACTTGCGTTCTATCTTATCAGTTATTATGATGATTGATTGTTTGCATTTTAATTATTAAAGCAAAACAAAATTTAGAGCCCTATCTGGAGAGGTGACAGTGACATCACCAGTTAAAAGTAACTAATAATCTGAGTAGTTTTTTTGACGAATACTCTGTACTTTTACTTGAGTATTTTTCCAACAGCAGTACTTTTACTTGTGAGTGAGTAATGTTTTAGCAATGTAACAGTACTTGTACTGGAGTTTTGCTTTTGGCCATCTCTCTGTGCTACATAGGCATTGCATTTTTTGTGGTACTATTTTTTTAACATCTCTGCTGCTTTACCTTTTCTCAAAAAATATAACTGACTCAGCTTCTGCTGTTCACTCATTCAGCCTGACCAGTGTGTATTCTGCTTCAAAGCTGAGTATTAACAACCAAAATACATTCATATTTACGGAAGTGGTTATGTTCGGCTGAGAGTGACGCTCTGCAACATCTTATATCTTAAAGATGTAAACACAGAAACAAGTTTACCTGAAGCTGTGAAGCCCACTTCCACTGTTGACTTTATGTTTGAAAATGGCAGCTTTCCCAATTTAAGCCTCTCCTATCACAATTAGGTCAGAAACATTTTTTTTCCTCCATACGAAAAATTTTATAACGATGAGAGAGAAAAACTGAGAAAAGGAAGCTGTTAGCCAGTTCTGCATATCCAGAGATGGTAGCATTTCAAACCTAGGGGGAGTTAAAGGAAGCGAAACTACTCAACTGAATCAGAAGCTGATTTTGTGTTACAAGGGACAGCATTATTTCTAACATATCTTTCTGACTTTCAGTTATTTTTTTGTCTGACTGCACCCGGAAGTGTTCACAGCGCTTTTTTCCACATTTTGTTACTTACAGTCTTATTCTAAGATGAAATAAATATGATGCCACAAGCTTGGCACACCTGTCTTAGGTTAGTTTGGTCCATTCCATTTCCTCATCTAAAACTCCATCAGGTTGAATGGGGAGTGTTGGTGCACAGTTATTTTCAGATCTCACTAGAGATGTTTTATCAGATTAAAATCTGGGCTCCTGCTGGGCCACTCGAGGACATTCACAGAAATCTCCTTTGATATCTTGGTCCTGTGCTTGGAGTTGTTGTCCTGCTGAAAGATGAACCAGTCTGAGGTCAAAGGCGCTCTGGAGCAGGTTTTTCCAGTATGTCTCTGTACATTACTACATTCATCTTTCCTTCAATCCTGACTAGTCTTCTAGTTCCTGCCACTGAAAAACATCCTCGCAGCATAATACTGCACCACCATGCTTTACTGTGAGAATGGGATTATCCAGGTGATGAGTGGTGACTGGTTTCCTCCAAACATGAGGCCAGCATTCACACCAAAGAGTTCAATCTTAAATGGTTTGCTTCATTAGTGTGAATTAGAGCAAGAAGGCAAAACTTGTGCCATTGACAGTGAATTATTGTATGTTTCACAAAGGGGATAAAGACTGTTTATGAAAAATGGTGTAGATTAATTATGAGTTAGAGTGATTTCCTTTTATTCTCATTTTTTCCTGACAGTTTGTTTTTAGAGCCTGAAATAATTAATCTAACATGATGTTTTTATTAATTGTCTGTTCATGGAACTCAAAAAATGAGAATCACCATTATCTAAGAGAAATTAGAGATAAACATTATGCTGTAGACTTAAAAGTTAAATCCACTTGAGGGGAGTCTTTTTTCTCTCCCCTTTTCTAGAAGAGAAGTTTACCCCCCAGTTCAGTACGAGGTACTGTTCGGGCACCAGGAAGGGCAGAAACACCAATTAACAAGTGGAGGGGAGAAGGAAGTAACCCTCAGTGCATATGTAGGTGGAAAGAGCTGAAATGCATAATCATCACAGTCCCTCCTTGGTCCTGCTCTCTAATTAAGCCGTCTCCTGTTAACAAGGCTTCAGGCCTGGCTCTCTTCAGAGAGATAGACTTAAAGGACACCGAGCTAACGTCTGACAGTTAATCACTATGTCTTACGCATCGATCACACACCAAAGAAAATGTCAGACAAGCAAACAGCATATGCATGTTTTTCAGATTACATGGAGAGGCTTGATAAACATATAGAGGATTAATTTCAAGATCCCAGAGCAACAAAGACGGTTCTAAAGGATTTAGAGTGGGGAGTAGCCATGTGGACAAACTCTAAGACAAAGTGTTGATCTTTTTTTTCAAAGAGAATAATCCTGATAGGACGTGCGCGTTCTGTGATCCTATTTAATACAGTGAGATGAGTAATTCTCCCATCAGCTTAGTGCGTACACCATTCCCATCCATCCACAGAGGAAAGAGCAGGAGACATTCATCTGGCTGATTAACAACTTCAGTCATTGTCTTCTTTAATTACAACAAAGTCAACAGCTCCATTACTTCCCCCTCCTTTCTATCTTTCATCCCCCGGCTCTCTGTGGATTGTGGTGTTGGAAGAAAAACAGAGCTGGCTTCAGCCTCATCTGTAGGCCGGCGAGAAGGTCTGCTCCAGCTCAAGAGCGTAATCAGCATTCAGGAGGAAGACGGAAGAACCCAGACGACCAACTGAAACATATATCCGTGGCTCCTGGTGGTAATTAGCGTTCCTTCTGCTAATTGGGCTCAGATCTCTTCCTGGCCGATCTCTGCTCTCTTTGAAATTGATTTGTTCACCGTCAACCTGCAGCCAAGCTGCCTGACTGGAAACCAATCAGTCAACCAGTTTCTCAACCAGCTCAGTAACACAGCCTGTAG
>RPOG01000489.1:0-196910 GCA_008086565.1 Thalassoma bifasciatum | reverse complement strand
AGGACAAAATCAACAAACAAATAAACAAACAATCAACAAACAAACAAGCAGTGAATCAAATAGCGTGCAACAATAAAAATTAATAATCATACGGACCAATCAAAAATAAAAGAGGAGAGAACTCAGGCAGTGCAAGACCCTATGCTGAGACCATGAGGACTAGAGGTGAGAAGAGTAAAAGAGCAAACAGGAACAATATAGAGGATAAAAACAACAATGAAATATAGTAGTGAATAAATAAGGTAATAAAAGGATAAAACAGCCTAAAAATTAAAGTAGAAATGAAAACTGGAGCGCTCAACTCATTGAAAATAATTGAATAAATAAATAAAAACATAAATAATTAAAATAAACTCGTAAGTGAATGAATAAATAAGGAGGTAAATAGATAAATAAATAAGTGAGTCAGCTCTGTAACAGGGTGGTAAAAAATACAAAAGACGACAATAGAGAGGTGAAGAAATAGACACAGTGATAGGAATAGGAGGAATAGGAAGAAGAGGAAGAAGACGACATCACATAAAAGCAAGACGGTAAAAGTGTGTTTTAAGAAGAGAATAAGGAAATAAAAACTTAAAATAAGAAAAAGAAAGACAATAAAAAAAAACCATCAAAATGAGCGAAAAACACTTGCTTTCTATCTTATCAGTTATTAATGATTATTGATTGTTTGCATTTTAACTATTAAAGCAAAACAAAATTTTCAGCCCTATCTGGAGAGGTGACAGTGACATCACCAGTTAAAAGCAACTAATAATCTGAGTAGTTTTTTTTGACAAATACTCTGTACTTTTACTTGAGTATTTTTCTAACACAAGTACTTTTACTTGTGAGTGAGTAATATTTTAGCAATGTAACAGTACTTTTACTTGAGTACAGATTTTCAGTACTCTTACCACCACTGCTTTTGGCCATCTCTCTGTGCTACAGAGGCATTGCATTTTTTGTGTTACTATTTTTTAACATCTCTGCTGCTTTACCTTTTCTCAAAAAATACAACTGACTCAGCTTCTGCTGTTCACTCATTCAGCCTGACCAGTGTGTGTTCTGCTTCAAAACTGAGTATTAACAACCAAAATACATTCATATTTACAGAAGTGGTTATGTTCGGCTGAGAGTGACGCTCTGCAACATCTTATATCTTACAGATGTAAACACAGAAACAAGTTTACCTGAAGCTGTGAATCCCACTTCCACTGTTGACTTTATGTTTGAAAATGGCAGCTTTCCCAATTCAAGCCTCTTCTATCACAATTAGGTCAGAAACATTTTTTTTCTTCCATACGAAAAATTTTATAACGATGAGAGAGAAAAATTGAGAAAAGGAAGCTGCTAGCCAGTTCTGCATATCCAGAGATGGTAGCATTTCAAACCTAGAGGGAGTTAAAGGAAGCAAAACTGCTCAACTGATTCAGAAGCTGATTTTGTGTTACAAGGGACAGCATTATTTCTAACATATCTTTCTGATTTTCAGTTATTTTTTTATCTGACTGCACCCGGAAATGTTTACAGCGTTTTTTTCCACATTTTGTTACTTACAGTCTTATTCTAAAATGAAATAAATATGATGCCACAAGCTTGGCACACCTGTCTTAGGTTAGTTTGGTCCGTTCCATTTCCTCATCTCAAACTCCATCAGGTTGAATGGGGAGTGTCGTTGCACAGTTATTTTCAGATCTCACTAGAGATGTTTTATCAGATTAAAATCTGGGCTCCTGCTGGGCCACTCGAGGACATTCACAGAAATCTCCTTTGATATCTTGGTCCTGTGCTTGGAGTTGTTGTCCTGCTGAAAGATGAACCAGTCTGAGGTCAAAGGCGCTCTGGAGCAGGTTTTTCCAGTATGTCTCTGTACATTACTACATTCATCTTTCCTTCAATCCTGACTAGTCTTCCAGTTCCTGCCACTGAAAAACATCCCCGCAGCATAATACTGCACCACCATGCTTTACTGTGAGAATGGGATTATCCAGGTGATGAGTGGTGACTGGTTTCCTCCAAACATGAGGCCAGCATTCACACCAAAGAGTTCAATCTTAAATGGTTTGCTTCATTAGTGTGAATTAGAGCAAGAAGGCAAAACTTGTGCCATTGACAGTGAATTATTGTATGTTTCACAAAGGAGATAAAGACTGTTTATGAAAAATGGTGTAGATTAATTATGAGTTAGAGTGATTTCCTTTTATTCTCATTTTTTCCTGACAGTTTGTATTTAGAGCCTGAAATAATTAATCTAACATGATGTTTTTATTAATTGTCTGTTCATGGAACTCAAAAAATGAGAATCACCATTATCTAAGAGAAATTAGAGATAAACATTATGCTGTAGTCTTAAAAGTTAAATCCACCTGAGGGGAGTCTTTTTTCTCTCCCCTTGTCTAGAAGAGAAGTTTACCCCCCAGTTCAGTACGAGGAACTGTTCGGGCACCAGGAAGGGCAGAAACACCAATTAACAAGTGGAGGGGAGAAGGAAGTAACCCTCAGTGCATATGTAGGTGGAAAGAGCTGAAATGCATAATCATCACAGTCCCTCCTTGGTCCTGCTCTCTAATTAAGCCGTCTCCTGTTAACAAGGCTTCAGGCCTGGCTCTCTTCAGAGAGATAGACTTAAAGGACACCGAGCAAACGTCTGACAGTTAATCACTATGTCTTACGCATCGATCACACACCAAAGAAAATGTCAGACAAGCAAACAGCATATGCATGTTTTTCAGATTACATGGAGAGGCTTGATAAACATATAGGGGATTAATTTCAAGATCCCAGAGCAACAAAGACGGTTCTAAAGGATTTAGAGTGGGGAGTAGCCATGTGGACAAACTCTAAGACAAAGTGTTGATCTTTTTTTTCAAAGAGAATAATCCTGATAGGACGTGCGCGTTCTGTGATCCTATTTAATACAGTGAGATGAGTAATTCTCCCATCAGCTTAGTGCGTACACCATTCCCATCCATCCACAGAGGAAAGAGCAGGAGACATTCATCTGGCTGATTAACAACTTCAGTCATTGTCTTCTTTAATTACAACAAAGTCAACAGCTCCATTACTTCCCCCTCCTTTCTATCTTTCATCCCCCGGCTCTCTGTGGATTGTGGTGTTGGAAGAAAAACAGAGCTGGCTTCAGCCTCATCTGTAGGCCGGCGAGAAGGTCTGCTCCAGCTCAAGAGCGTAATCAGCATTCAGGAGGAAGACGGAAGAACCCAGACGACCAACTGAAACATATATCCGTGGCTCCTGGTGGTAATTAGCGTTCCTTCTGCTAATTGGGCTCAGATCTCTTCCTGGCCGATCTCTGCTCTCTTTGAAATTGATTTGTTCACCGTCAACCTGCAGCCAAGCTGCCTGACTGGAAACCAATCAGTCAACCAGTTTCTCAACCAGCTCAGTAACACAGCCTGTAGAGCAGGAGCAAGTGTCAGTCAGTGAACCAACAAAGTGTCCACCAGGCGGGGAGTTCAGAAAGTTAGCTAGCCAGTTAGCCTGCAAATCAACAAGTCATCCAGATCAGACAGCTTTCCAGTCATTTAAACACTGAGGGTGATTTATCAGGGCTGAATCAGTCACTCTCCTCTGTCCTGCGTTATAAAGGCTGCTCTATCAGACTGTGTTAATACCCTGTGGCACCAGGAAGTATGTGATTGATGAGATGACGAGCATAACAAATGATGAACTCCGATCAGCATGGCGCTAAAGTAGCACACCGAGAGTTACGGCGTGTCATTAATGACTGTAACGTTTAACAACAGCTATAATAGTTCTCACAGTGAAGATGAAGCCACATTAAGACTGATACAGATGATAGTGGTAATTTACTCCAGATTATCTCAGCAGGGGAGCACTGTGGACATTATGTTTGATCTAAATCAGGGCAGTTGGACTGTGGAGGTTATAGAAATGGGATTATGATGCAAGGGTCAAAGATCTGAATGAGGAAATCTGTTCATGATCATTTCAAAGGAATTTCCCCTAAATTGTAGCAACAAAGAGCCTGAAAGCTGAAGCTTCAAAGCAGAAAGTTAACCCTAAAGTATTCAAATAGAAGTTTGGAAGACATTAAAGTGCATTAAAAATTCATATTTACTACCAAACTGACTGAGTAAGAAGACACATTAATATGTTCCTTTAAATGTTATCAGGCCGCTTGCAGCATTCAACACTCATTGTCTGTGTTGAGTAAAATTGTACTTTTGACTTAAGACTGTCGTAAAGATATGTTTTTTATGTTATATGTGACATGTTTTTTATTGCACCCTAGAGCGTCCATGTCGTAGGTGCCTGTGTATATTCTCTCTCTCTCTCTTTCATTATGGATCTTGGAGGTGATTGGTCAGACAGACCTCAGTAGATAATTGGCTGGGTCTAAGGGCTTACCCTTAAACCCACAGAGAGATGACTTCACTGCAGCACTCCCTCTTCCTCCAACTGGCCATGTTAGCTCTTTGTCTCTGCACATATTTTATTACCCTTTGGTTGGCATTGGTAGAAATGCATCCCCATTTTTTTAACCTGATATTCTCTTTCATTTTGTCAGTTAGCGGGGAATATCTATGAATTTGGATTATTTGGTTTCTCGGGTCAATATGTTGTAGTCAGAGAAAGAAAATGAGAAACAGTTTAACACTCAGAAGAAAAACTGAATTACCATATGTTTTTATGTATTTTGTTATTGAATTTGTTATTGATCTATTAATGTATTTCTCTCTTTGGTGTTAATTATGTGAATAAGGGGGTAGTGACAACTCTTTCCCATGACAAAGCCTTAAGTCTGTCCCAGAATTGACGGTTAACTACCACTTAACCTTTAATGCAGTTGCTGCCTCTTTAAGGCCCCCTGCCCCACAAACCCCTTCCCTCTTAATGGCCAGCCCTCTGAAGGGGGATGAGCTATGGGCAGACCATAGTGTTTGAAGCCTGCCCCTCTAATGTGTCATTTGCCTGTTGGAAGATCCAAATGTCATCATTTCAGAAAGTCTTGTAAAGTACTCATACTTTCTTCAAAATGGACTTTTCCCAGCAGTTCACTGATAAATTTGGAAATTTCTACAAATTCATGGATACGAAGAGATTTGAAAATATGTGCACATTCAGTATGAAAATTCAGCATGCATGTTATATGTGGGAGTAGTATAGCTGCTCTTAACGTTTCTTTCACTTTTAGTCTTTGTTGGTAATGACAGAGTGCTTTAGACGCTCCCCATGAACTTATTGAACCTATATTATTACCTTATTTTAGGCACAAATTGGAAATCAGTGGCACTGTGTTAAATGCAGCAACTGCAGCAAACTGAATGAAATTAACTCAAAGTCTGTTTTAATTGAAATTTAAGTTCATGGTTTGTTGTGGTGTAAAAGAAACGGTTTGAGAGTTAAATGGACTTGAACAAAAAATACATGGGAAATAAGCTCATAGAGCATCAACATTTACAGTGCAAAATTGGTGTGAACTTTTTATTTTGCATTTTAATTTCAAATTTCAATTTAAAATGTGAGTGCCAAATCATGATGGATTCTTTTTTTCTACAACCATAAAGCCTGAGCTTTTAGATATGCCGTTTATGGTGGAACTTGTGCCATCAACATGTTTTATTTATTTTTTATTTTTTTAAAGGGGGTCAACATTCTTCGGCAGTCAAAGATCAAATTCAGTACAGAGTCAGGGCTTTTGGTAGAAAAAATGAACTGCCAGTAATCCCATCATTTATTTGGCTTGTGTATCGTGCAGTCAGATAAATCATTAGTATCATGTTCTGTATTTCTATAGATGATGAAAGGTAGAAAGATAAAAGGATACATCATCAGGCTTTCCTCATTTATTCAACCCTGCAGGGATTTGGGTGTTTGTGTTCATTTGATGTCAGACAAGTGAGCATTATGTAACGCCTATGTATGGGAAATGTATTTCAGTTGCAATTATGATTTAACAAGAGAAACTGTAAGAAATGGAGGACAGGAAAGGGTATGACTGATGGAGAGAACTCCCAGTATGCTGAAAAGTCTGCCAAGAAGCTAAATATAGAATCAAAAGTTATGTGTCCAGTAGAAAAGTGACCCACTCCACAGAGTTTGATATAAGAGGATTTGGTTGACCAGAGCAACCTGAGTTAAGCAACTTTGTGCTGCGCTGAGGTATAACTCACATGTTTAAAGGGTATATTTCACTACAGTTATTGCAGAGGAAACTTCTCTACCATTTTTCATGCCTCTGTGTCATTACAACTAAAAGCTTCAAATAGTGTAATGCTATGTTATTACACAATACACAGGTCTCCGTGACCTCCAGCTGCAACTAACGTTAAAAAACTATCAAATGGACATTGCTGGAAATTCTTACATCTCTTACTCAGACGCCCAAAGCTTTTAAGCTGCTTCAGTTAAAATCTATGAATCGCAGCATAAAAAGGACAGTGTGGTTTGCTCTCATTCAAAATAAGAAGAACCTGACAAAGAAGAGTGTATAAAAATACATTGGGAGAACTTTGTTTGGATTCACACTGGCATCAAAAAGTTAAACTCTTTTTTTGTTACATCATAAATCAACCTGCCTGAGGCTAGTTGATGCACCTGGAAATGGACCCTGCCTTTGTTTTTTAGTTTTTCCCATTACGTGTATTTATTAGTCATTTAATATATTTGTCTAATTTACAAACATCCAATTAGATTTGGAAAAGAAAGTGAAGAAGTATGGCTGAAAGCAATGTCAGAAGCTAAACCAAATTAGAAAATGACAGCGTGATTCAAAGGCCTCTGGTGAGTAACAATTAATGAACTCTGCAGAGTCACTGTGATAACCAGAGAGCTAATGCTGTGCAGCGCTGCCACAGCAAACAAACACACTGAAACACATTCGACTGGAAATCTTAGGTAAACATTAGCTCAGCTCAAAATAACACCCTCCACCCAGCTGACAACCTCTAGAAAACAGTCTCATGAAACTCTTTCCCTCATTTCCTCCAAATGCTCACGTTTTAAGCTGTTGAACTTATCATAACCTTGATAACTCTTTGAAGGTTTTATGGGTAACAACATCCAATGACACCCTGCAAGATTATCTTGCAATCAGTTTTGGTAGCTGACGAATTAAGTTGTCCGAGCTAGATTGAGTTTGTATTACCCTTCTACTTGGAGCTTTTTGTTGTTTGTTTTTTCAAGGTAGGGTCTGCAGGAATTTTCTTGACTGTTCGTAAACACAACATCCAAACTGGGCTCCTCCTTCATGGCTCAGTGACAGCAGGAGCACATGCCCTCTGCCTCCAATCATAATTGATAGCCGTGGCTGTGTGAACACACTCATCAGTCCAGTGAGCACCTGTAGCATCGCTCTTACACCTGAGTTCCTGCAAGTAAATGAGGTATCCTGCAAATATTGTATCATTCCTTCTCTGTTTTATGGCTGCTATCGTAGCTGCTCGGGATGGCTTCTCCCACTGGCTATCATCAACACAGCAAAGTCACTCACGCTCAGGGCACGCTGTGATTGGCTGGTGTCACCACGCCTTCACTTCACCCAGAAACGTCCACCAAACGTCAATCAAAACATCAACATAATGCAGAGGAGAGGGTTAAGGCAGACACAGACACTGACACACTTGTATGATGGGACATACATGATGACTAAACAGGATTATTCTCATAAAAGATTACATTTTATTCTTTTGGAAAATCCTGCAGATCCTACCTTTAATGAAATAGTTTGAAAGAGACAGGGAATAAGGGGGGAACATGAGGGGGCTACATGCACCAAATCCTGCTGTAACCAGGGATCAAATCTGGGACTCGTGCATCAGAACTGAAAGTGTTTGACGTGAGTTGGCTGTCTAATTAACCAAAGCATGAATCAGCATCCTTTAAATTCACTGTGTAATCAAATTTTTGGAAACTGCACTAGAGGAATGAGAGATTCTTGCAGCTTGCTTGTCACAGGTTTGCACCCTTGATTATATTTATCCCACTAAATATTGATCTTATAAAAAATTCAGCTTCAACTATGGAAATTTGTTATGTTATATATATTGGGTTTGAGTAATGCTGTCACACTCCTGCACTTACTCTTGAAGCCCTACCCAACAAATAAAACAGTCCAACAGGCCCACAAGTCTCTGAACTCCTGCTCTGGAGCTTCACAAAACTTGTTAAAGATAAAACTACAAGTGTTGCAAGAGTTCAAAAATAATTCATCCGTTTCTCTTTGTTCTCCTCTTTATTCCTCCCACTTAGCATTGCCCAATGTGAACTTGTGAATCAGCAGCCCGGAAAGGTAATGAAACGTAATGGGAAATGAAATGGGGACCAAAGAAGCAGCAGTTCTCTGTATTCTAAATACTGAAGCTCTGAGTCCCTGCATTAAAATGGATTATGTGTCCTTTCACTACCTGAGTTTTTGTGTGTCTGGGCTCCTGAGTCAGCTCTCCAGTCAGTTCCTGACATTTTCTAGGGCAGTGAATGCAGATCATGTTTATCAATGAGGGATGCTCTACACTGAGTAAGAAGCACATCAACCCAGCCTCCTCTGCTCACACTGAAAGAGCTGAACCAACACTACATCGCCTCTGGGTCCGACTTCCTGTTGGCACTGCATCTCTCAGGTGAATCAATCGGGCCTCAATTATACAGATTCCCCTAAGCATGCGATGTGATTGTGATTCAGGTGGTCGTTTTCCTGTTAAAGTCTGTTGTCTTTGTCTCTCATACATATTATATGCAGAAAGGGAGGGAGGGGTAAGCAACATCATATTGGGAAGAATAAATATATCCTCAGAGTAAAATATTGTAAGTAGAGCCCAAGACCAAAAATGTAGCTTCGATAAATCAAGTGTGGAATGAGTGCAACTTGAATTACTTGTCCAAACTCGCTTGTAGACCCCACTCTATTATAACGTGTGGATTTGATGGTAAATTAACAGAAAAGTAGAGTAATTGTCTGACCTGTTTCAGCCAGTTATTGGAAAATAAATGCAGCTTTTATCCTCTACACTTGGAAGAATCAAGAGGGAACATCCACCTTTTCATTATTGTACATCTTATGACCTGAACTCCATTATTAGCATGTGTCAATATTCATTAACAGCTAATGCAAAATACTGTGAAAATGAGAGAGTTTAACTTCACGAGTGTCCACCAGACATTTTCTGATTAATGCTGACATCAATGAGCTCATCAGGGTGTTGTTTTCAAAGCACTATTGTTTAGCATTAATGTTCAAAATCAGAATCAGAAAAGCTTTCATTCACAAAATATCTTAAAGAAGAGCACAAGGAATTTGACTCTGGTTTGAATGGCACTCTCTCTGTTCAAACATATGAATACACATAAGATATCAAAAACATAAAGACAGAGATTAAATGAGTGAAAAATGAGAAAAGTTAGAGAAAGTGAGATATATAAACACATTTAAGTTAATTAGTATGATAGACATAAAAAATTCCCAATGGAAAAAAGACTGAACACAGGAGAACCAGACAAACAGGTTGAAGTTGAACATGAGGTAAACACATTATTGTTAGTTGTTAAAATACTTAAGTAAATAGTGATCGTCAATTGTGACAACATGTTGACAAATGCTAATTTGCAATAAATGTGAACTTAAACTATAGTTGACAGAAATAAATAAGCATTTAAGTGCATGATCACAACATGTACTAGATGGATGTAGAACATGATTTATTTCAGATGATAACTTTGGTCAGTATATAGCATCAAGGGAATAATAAACAAAGAGTATCTGGCCCTTAGGGAACAGGCATGTTTGTATGTAAATCATACAGCAATCAAACCACTGTGGTAAATATATCTCTGTAAACGGAGCCACATCCATTCATAGGTCCTGCCGTTGCAGCAGACACGCAGCTCTGATGCTCCCTCCAATATTGATGATATGGGTTGGACATGGCAGTGAAACCACACTGATTATGTTGTTACTATATGGAGCGTTGTTCTGTGTGATATGTTACAGCTCATTTGTATTCATAGTCTTTGATGCATACTATGTTATGCCATGCTACATTAGGCCATAATGTATTATGCAGATATACAAAACATGCTGATCTGTTTGAAGCAGTTGTGTTGGGAGGGGCCGGCTCTTTGTAATGTATTCCAGGATATAAAGACAGGATGTCAGGATGCATAATTGGAGGTTTGTGTTTGTTAGTGAACTGAATTCAGCACGCACTCATTGTTTCATTAAATATTCTGAACTTCAAAGAGCATCAGCATGCTTGTTGTTTATTTGCACTTGTATATGTGATAAGCTGTAAAGCATTCAAATCTCACAAAGTTAAGTGAGTATTTTTCAAAATACTTCTTTACACTGGATGTGCCTGTAAGTTAGGCTGACCTGATAGTGTCAAGTATAAATTCTTCTACCATGTCTGCCGCAACTTCTGCGGTTTTTTACATTCCCACCGACCTCACCATTAGCAGTGTTATAGCCACTCCTGCTACACCCACCATGTCCACTCCTGCCACCCTGGACCATAGACTGTATAATCAGTGGACGTAATGACGTTCAGCTTAAACTGAAGCTTCCAGCAGATGCCCCGACCCCTGGTGTCTGGCTGCAGTATAGGACATAAGCCCCGCCTCCCCATACATTCAGGATATGAGTCAGGAAAACTTTTAAAAATGATGAAACCTGGTAGAAACGTTTCTCTCATCCTTACGCTGCAGTGGTATGACGATGTAATTTGGCTGCATTGTATTCAAGTCTTTTTTTACTGAGAAGTTGGTTTTTCATTAGTTATTGGATGTTGAAAACTATGATATAAGTTTTGTTTTATGATAGTTGACAGCTGCCGTTCATGAGTAGTTTTTATCAGGGATATAAGAAACTTCGGGAAAGAGAGCCAAAAGGAGACTAAACTTTCTAAAGAAGAAGAAATAAATATTTTTATTTCTCTTTTTTACTCTGCTCCACCAGAAATTCTCTACTGCACAGACTCTGGCAGCACCATGGCGGCTCCCGTGACAGGGTTTTTTGGCTTCAAAATCGTAAAACATTGACAGGCGGAGCCACGCTGTCCATTCTATATACAGTCAATGTCCTGGACATGGTGAAGCAAACTATCAGCTCCAGTATGTGCACACAGAAGCAGTGTCACTTTCTGTCTCACTGGACAACATCTTCATCAGAGGGTGAATGCTTCCCTTCAGAATCTGAGTTAGCTATAACTTGACAAAGAACTTTGTCAGGGGTGAACAGACCTCTTGGCAGGATTAGTTTTCTCTCGCTAAAATTTGCTTTCTTGCTCTCTATTATGCTACTAGTCTCCTCGACTGGAGACAGTTTTCAAACTCTATAAACTCCAAAACTTTAAAGAGAAACACACCCACAAATATTGCTCTGATTGAAGTTACAGATGTAGGCTATCTCCTGGCATAAAGTAGTAACTACATGAGGCACCATATTTGCAGCGATGGTTTGTTAAATTCAGTTATGTTGCTTGTGGCACTTCAAGGGTTAATACATAAAACACATCAGCACCAACAGCCCTGTACAGTCAGAGTGAAATTTTTACTGACTGCTTAGAGCTGGTGGTGTGTGCTTTTTAGTGATGTTGGCTTCAAATGATAGGGATCAGTTTAAATGCGCATAGTTTGTTAAAACTACTTTCACATCATCATGCAAACGACAGGTCTGACCCACATACACACGTCACACATACATACTGTCATAACAACTTTTTTTTCATCTAAGCAACCTGCCTTTTGAAAGCTTGCTCCCCAAAGTAAGGTAGATATAAACTGTAACAGCACCATTAAAAGACTCTTTTTCCATCCTGCTCATCTACATAAAGGCACACATGGTACATGGTAACACTCTCAGTATAATGTTGTGTTCACACCAAACCTGAATAACATTTCAAGTCATGCAAAAGCTAAAAGAGTCCAGTTTGGAGGATGTGTTTAAAAACAGTTATCCTTCAGTACATTTTTCTCAAGAGATATACTTGTTTGTCGAGTAATTCTCCAGAGTCAGTCTTTTGTGGAAAAAAATGCAGTGTGTAGTTGGCCTTTTGGCCTTTTTGACACCTTTCAGACTTTCAGAAAATATGTTCAATTTGTTGGCATTAGATTCTTGCCATGCCTCTCTTCTCATGGCAGTTGATGTTTCGGCTGTGACAGGGTCGTAGCAGATGATTATGAATCAAGCAGTAAGCTCCAGTCTAAAAATATGGAACAATGTGTGAGCGGAGCTAAAAACAGCAGCTACTGGAAACCACATACACACCAGGCAAAAAAACCCTCACTTTTACAGCATTAAAAAAAACATATTCAAGCTTGGTTTTACAAAATGGAAATGCTACTTTCTCTTTTGGCACAGAGGATAGGTAATTCTTTTGGTATATTCATTATTTTTTAGTGGTTCAAGGAACATTTTAAATTCATTTAGAAAAACAACTAATTCAGGGAGAGATTAGAGTCCCGATTTTATCAAATTTGCAAAGGTATAGAAGTTTATTATAGCAAATTGGCATTTTTGATTTTTTATCTTGCACCAAATGTTATTGTGTATTGAAAATAAATCTGCCAACCAACTGACTTTATTTTATTTATTTATTCTTTTTAACAGCTGGAGGAAAAACTGCGTTCATATTACCCACGTATACTGTTAGTTGAAAAAAAAAAGTGATAAATGATCTACGGGCTTTTATGAATTTGGTAGCTCTTCCATGATGAAGTGAGCAGATTTACCGCTGTTTCTTTTGCGTCACTTCACTTTTATCTCTCGGACCATTTCCCATTTTTGTTGTTGTTCTGTAGTTGAGCTGATTTATTCCAGTAGGTGTCAGTAATTCAGCTCAACCTGAGTGCCCCCGAATTGACAAACAGCATTAGCGCCGTGCATTGTGGGAAACAATACGCCAGGTAGACTGGTCTGTTGTATACTGAGAAATTTTCCCAGATCAGTAGAACATCTGGGAACTTGTAGCATACTACAGATATCACACGTTTTCCAAACTGCCTACTACATACTGAATTTCAGTCAAAGTAGTAGGCACTGCGACTGTAGTAGGCGGTTTGGAAAACAGCCATAGACTGTCTCTTGAGCCAGTAATTGTTTCAATAACAGGTGGGTGACATCATAGAGACTACATCCAAATGTTATAGTCTATGCTATGAACCTGCCAGCTGCCAATAAAAGCCCCAACTGACCAGCTCAGTTGTGTTCTTCCAGTTAGCTGGAGTTCCCGGGTACATCTTAAATGTTTGTTTACGTTTAAAGTTGCACTCATCTTCTCCTCCATGGTTCATTTACACATCAGACATGTTGCACTGCTCTCTTTTTATCATCCGCTGTCTTCTTGCTTTCCTGTACTCTGGTTCAAAGTGGTCAAGAAGGTCTCATGTTATGTCCATCTTCAAGTCTTTTCATCAGCTTCTTACCACTTTCAGAATCCAGTATAATACTCTTGTTATTGCGTACAGAGAGTTGTGTGGTCAGGCTCTGACTCTGTGCTTCTGACATCTGTGCCAAAGAGCCACTGAAGCAATGAGACTCGGCAATGTCAAAACTTTGTATCTAATGTAATCTCTGTTTTACTTTTTATTGCTTTTGTGAAGCACTGTGACCCTTTCTCTTGAATGGTGCTGTACAAATAGGCCCTATTTATTTTCTGACTGACTCACCAACTAACTTAATCATTCTACTCTTGACTACATTTACTTTCTAATCGTTGAAGCCAAACTCTGGATCCATGGCATCTTTTCCAGGCAGAAAATATTTCTGAACAAGACAGCATGTGCATTAACAGGCATTAAGATCAACATGTGCCCCTTGTTGTTAGTGAGATATTGGGGCATTTTATGAAAGAAAGAAAAAAAAAAGAAAGAAAGAGTCCATTTATCCTTCTTCTGAGCCCGAGCCATTAGTACTTGCATCAAAGTGAAGTCACAAACCCTAAAAAACAGAACTCTTGTTAGTGTGCTGGAGTCCATAGATGCTATGACTTGGTCCAAGACTCTTGTTTATCTCTTCATACAAAGATCAATTAGAAAGCTCTAGTAGACAGTACACTTTCTACGGATCACTTTTACCTCATGTCTCTTTTTATTCATCAAACACTACGTGTTGTTTGTTAGACCATTAGTTGAAACTCCATTGATTGTGTTTCTCTTCATTTGCCGTCTTATTAAATGTTTTTTAAAACTGACTTGGGACTAATTTATTTTGCTATTGATGTTGGTACTGCAGAAAAGAAATAGTGGGCTGTAATTCAATACTCCCTTCCCTCTGTACATCCATTTAATGCAGCTAAACATTTTACTCATCATAATCTCACAAACAAACCATTTATCTTTGAACAGCCACTGCGGATCTATAAGTTAATGGATGCAAACCTGCCAATCTTGATGTCACAGAGCGAACCATCCGTAAAGGCAAGGAGGACAGCAGCAGATTTAATGAGTGGACACTGCAGAGATGTTTTTTATTATTATTTTTCTATGTTAGGAGTGACAGCTTTGATAATGATCCCAATCATCTGAAGACAGAGCTCAGACATGTTTCCGCTCACAAACGTAAACAGAGAACCTCTTCCATCATGAAAGAAATACATGATATCAATGTGTTTGGATCATTTCACACTCACAGGAGCAGTGGGCGTAAATATTTCAACTATGAGAGTCAAAGAAAATGTAAACATCAGGCATGAGCAGATGTGCACTGAACAATGAGTGTGAAATCATTAATTTTGCAAACTTATTATGGTCTTCTCAATTCATCATTTCTGACTCTAAAGGAAATAAGAAAAGTAGTTTATTCCCCAGCTGTGCTAAATCCTTGATTCTGGTCTAAACCTAATTTAATGGAAGTTCATTCTTTACAGCAAAGGTGACATGAATGACAACTTGATCACAAACATCATATTAAACAACCTGTTGAGACTGGTACATTTCACTTCTGCCTGTTGACACTGTGGCAAAAACTTTAGTGCAGCCTCAGTCTGGTTTTAACAGTGAGTAAATAATGAAATTAATCAGGCAGGTGTGAGAGCAGCCTTGGGAGCTACTGTACCCCAAACAACTCTGATAGAGAGAAGAAGAGTAACATCTTGTCCTGTAATCCAGGCACCAGTAGCAGAGCTAGTGAGAACATCTCTGAGCTGCTAACTTAGCCCATGAGCTGTGGTAATAACAACAACAGTCTTCCAAGATTTGCCTCCTGCAACTTTAAAGCTCTGAGGAGGAGGAGGAGGAGGAGAGCTGGTTAAAGACATAAATTTCAACGTTTACACTCCCTTTAAAAGTCCAGTCATTCACCTTGTCGAACGCTACCTTCAAACAATCACTTGTGTGTGAGTTTAACCAATGAACAGCCGAACAGCTCATTCCTGTAATTTCACACACTGCACATGGGTCAATTTCTTTATGACTCTGCAGTTAAGATGATATTAATACCACGTGTTTGTCCAATCAGAGGCTCAGCTCATGCGACTTAGAAACAAGCACCCTGTTGCTGTTAGTGAGGAGGCTCAAAACTTGCCTTGAGCTTGGCATTTTTAATTTGGCTCCTTGGACATTAAGCCTCAAACTCTGCCAAAGACAGTCACCCTCTTAGGTCAGCATTTCAATACGGCCTCCGCCAAAACAAAAACTTCATTACTCTGTTCAGGAACAATTGGGTGACATCACTGCTGCTACATCAATTTATCATTCAGTCTGTTGTTACAATTACAAAAGTTAGACCAAGTTCAAAAAAGTTAAAAAATAGTCTGTAAATGGAAAATTTTGGTTCTATTATTTATTTGTGCAACCCCAGTTCCAATGAAGTTGGGACATTGTTTAAAATGTAAATGAAAACAGAGAAAGATGATTTGCAATTTCTGTTTTAACCTGTATACGATAAATTCAGAACAAAGCCAGATATTTATGGTTCAAACTGATAAACTTTATATTTTTGAAATTTTATTTTATTCTATTTGCAAATATTCACTCATTTTGAATTTGATGCCTGTAACATGTCTCAAAAAATGTGGTATAGGGGCAAAAAAGACTGAGAAATTCGAGGAATGCTGATAAAACACCTGTTTGGATCATTTCACTGGTGAACACGTGAATCGGAAATAGGCGCGTGTCATGATTGGGTATGAAGGAGCATCTCCAAAAGGCTTAGAAAGGGATGGGGCGAGGTTCACCACTTTGTGAACAGCTGCGTGAGCAAATAGTCTGACAGTTTCAAAATGAGTGAATATTTGCACAGAAAAAGAAAAAAGATCAATAAATTGAACAATATCAGATATCATGTATTCTTAGTATATTCAACTGAATATGGGTTAGAAAGCATTTGAAAGTCATTGTGTCCTGTTTTTATTCACGTTTTACACAACGTCCTAACTTCATTGGAGATGAAGTTGAAGTACATGTTATTGACCATTGTTTAAGAGGGCCTATTTGTTTTACTTGTAAAATAAATGATTTTAAATTAGTGTATCGTATTACAATCAAGGGTTCTTAATGTTTGTGTTGGCAGCTGGATAACAAGCAGTATAACAGTGAACTGGTGGTGATGCAATTTCTAATCTCTTCAGGATCTTGCTCACCCCGTCAGTGTTCTAGTTTGCATAAGCACCAATTCACTGTTCTTGATGTCTGACTGAAATATCTGTTCTAGAACAGAGCATGGAACTCGTGCTGCCAGGTAATAGCTATTGCCAGTACTCATTTGTACATGGTATTCAGATTATTGCATAAGGAAATGACCCCAAACAACATGTAACAACATGTTTTTTGATGCATAGATAGATGAAAGCTCTAAGTTACTGTACACCGCTTACTTTGCATGAGGCACATAAGCTGTTACTACAAAGAGAATAAAGTAAAATGTGGCCCTTCATTCTTGGATCATTAATATTAAACAACACCCTCTAAATATTCAGAGTTTCATGTTAAAGCTTGAACAATAATGGAGCAAAACAGCTGTGCAGGAGAAAGAAAAAGTGAAATAAAGTAAAAGAGTCTGATCTCAGCTTGGGGTGAACTGAATGTTTCTGCACTTTCAGGTGTAATTTGAGCAGATGGCTCCTAACCATATGCTTTGGGAGGGAAGAAGTTTGCCAACAACCTCGGGGACGTCAGTTTGTACAGGTCTAGTTTCATTTGAGGTTATTTTTACTGAGTGTTTAAGAGGGGCTAAAAAAGAGGAGATTTTTTTTACTGGTGTGACAGTAAAATATTACTGGCATGTGAGATATGGATGGAAACACACATACAGGTGTAGTTAATCCGGTCCAAATATGACTTGAGAGTTGATGCACTTAGCTGACGGTTTTATCCTTGAGGACTTTAAGAGGGGGTGCAGGGAAATAAGCTGCTATTCTCTTAATGCCATGGGGAAGCCAACAGGCAGGATGGCAATGCTCTTTTTGAGAAACATACATGAAGTATAATCTGCGGAAATGTTTTTGATCCGCTGTGTTAAGCACCGGAATAACCTTATTTCCCCTGAAGGACAAACAGAACATTAGGTAACAGAGTGTTTTATCTGAGTCGAACTGGATTTCTCACTGTGAATTAATCTCACGCCATGTGTACATTTTTGTACAAACCTTTATATAGCAAGACAATTTGAAATATTCTCTTGAATTCTCTGCCATCCTGCTATTGAAGTGGTCTTTGTTCATCCTCTTACATTTGACATTCACTTTTTTAAGCCCTACATGTCATGTCTCTTTCATTTGAAATTAGGCTTTGATGAATATTGTATGAAAAGGAACCTGCTTGCAAAGAGACTGACCTTCACGGCTGCTTTGCCGCTGCGTTTGAAGCATTGTCAAGTCGCGTGGGCTTACGAAGGCACTCAGACTAACAGGAGTGGGAAGAAAAGGACTGCAAAATATTAAACTAACACCACCTTGATTTGAAAAGGCTAGCAGCGAGGCTCAACAGGCGCAGGCTTAATCATCGGGATGGTGGTATTTGAAATGGCACTTTAAATGCCCTTTCTCCTTGTTCTGTATTGGGGAGCTGTCTAAGTTTGCTCATTCAGCTGCATAGCTGTGATAAAGGTTAATCTGTCCATGTCAGATATCACAGTGTAATGGCTGTCTTTGGATTAAAATAACAAACTGAGAAACACACTCACGCACACACATAAACACACACTCAAAAAGAAAAGGGGGCTCTGTCTGCCTCTGTTTAGTATTTTATGTTTTATTTATGTCTCTCGCTCTCTTTTTTTCAGTCTGTTTTCTTTAAAAACATGTCGTGACCGGCCTCCTAGCTAAAGGCTCTTCATGGATAAATCTGACTCGACTTCATTTTTTTTTTTCCTTTTACAGTCTGATGGTGTACTGCCCTGCCAGCCATCTGAAGAGTTTTTGGTAAATAACTACTGACTTTTTAATCAAAGACACTGAGTCTTACGGCTCCACCCTAACACACGCGCATGAAACATCTGGGTGACCAGCTGCTCCTTTCGCTAATCCGATCGGCTCCTTAATGTTCTCCAAGAACATCTGGTAACATCTTTGATTCATCTCACCTGGCAGAGCTTTGCTATTTGGCCTTTACCTTGCTCCGTAAGCATTTTAGAAACACACTTTGAAAAATGTCACTGCATCTGACTAGAATCAATCAACAGAAAAGCTGAGACACACACGCACACACACACACAAGAAAAAAAAAACAGTCTGTGGTAATGAAACTTGTGTTTCTGGAGCGTTCCCTGCAGGGTGTTTGTGCTCACACCACAGCCACAGGTCACGCTGATCGGCATCTCATTTGCTGTGTTTAACGTGTCACTGACAGGTCATACACTCGGGGTTATTTGTAACAGCGGTGTGTTAATATCTGCAGCTCTGATGCAGGACAGAGAGGCTGCAGGCTCCACTGACTGTGCGCTCCATCCTTCACTCTCCTTCACAGCAGAAAAAAAAATGACACAGCCTTGATTGCAGAAGGTGACCAGGATGATTGTAGATCTAAATCAAACTTCTGCACGCGATTACCTTTCAAAAGGATGTATGAGACACACAGAGGATGTCTTCAAGAACAAATGATACTTGTTGGAAATGTTGTGCCACCATTAGTAAAAATATCACAACCCAGGAGGTAGCAGTAATTAAGGGCCCATGTTTTTGTATCAGTGTTGATTATAATTTCAGACCGATGACGATGGAAGGTTTAATAACAATCTGTAAAACCTAATAAGCTCTTCTATTTTGGGTATAATTCAAAACATTGCATGAGTTCAGGGGGTACAGTCTGCAGCTCTGGAGCCCAAACAAACAATAAATATGCTAAATATGAGGACAGACGTCCATACGCAGAGAATTTTGTCTGACAGGCCTATAGGGACGTCTGAGAAGTGTTTGGCCGGCTTCCTGTTCACAACCTGTGCTGCAGGACGTCTGTCAGGGCAGCTGTCCAGACTACAGCCCAATCAGGCCCTGTGCCATCTTTCTGAAAATTCAGTCTCAAGCCGTCAAGCTCGGGAACGATCTGGCGCGCTCTTGGTGGCAGAAACGGACGCTACTTAGGATGAAAGTGAAGTCTCGTTATATTTAGATGGAGTGACGTGGATATCAGCCTTATGTCTGCTGTAGGGTGTCTGTTTGAGCTGCTTCTTTCTATAATGAAACATGTTACAGTCAATGTACTCCTCTGATCAGCTGCATGGATCAGCGGGCAGACATCACCTGCTGAGCCGCTCTCCACCTTCTCTGAGTGGTCCATCTTCTCCTCTCCTCTCATCTATGACACTCTGGGTAAATGAACGCTCGAGGAATCTGCTTTGAATTGTCTTCAGCTCTCTCTAGAGATGTGCCTCTTCCCAGGAGCACGGAGGAATCAGCTGCTGGTTTCACTCAATCTCCGCACTCTTCAAACCCTCGGCTGCAATCATTTTAGCCACTTGAGTGCAGGTTCTTATGAAGTCAACCTGAGCTAATCCACAGGGTGGGGCTTCCGATAGCTTTTTTGTGGAGATATCGTCAGATATCACGCGATAAAACTACATTGCTAGTACTCTGCTATGGAGGGATTTGGAAAACAGGTGAGGTGGAAAGATCAGTTAATAATAGTGGTTTGATCCCCCTTGGGGGCCTGTGCAGTTTCTGTGCAGTAAAACTTTTCAATTCAATAAACTTCTTAGACGTCACTTTCTACTGCAGAGCCACTCTTCTTCTATATGTGCATCAAGAATCTATTCTAAAAGGCACTAGTCCCGTTTTATGCAAAGAGCTGGATCTTCCAGACAGTCAGGTATGAATACAAAGTGCAAAATACACATATAGGACATTATAAAATAGAGCTTTTCTTCCACACTCTCATCTTTTCTGATGGAAATATCCTGCATGATAAAGATGTTTCAGAAAAGTGACAGTAACTCTACTTCAGTCACCACATCTAAACCCACCGGCGCTCCTTTGGGATCAGGTGGAACAGGATGTTCGCCGCATGAATGTGCTGCCAAAAAATCTACACCAACTGTGTCATTTGGCTGAGCCAAAATGGACAAAGATCCCAGTGGAACAGCTTGCTAAATTCATGTCGCAAAGATTTCACATGCATAGAAAGTAAGCACTTGTACTCAATGCGTCAGCAATTCTTTCATGCATTGCGGTAGGTCGTATTTTTCAGAATGCATAACCAACTCAGACGTGCTTAACAGAAACAAAGAGCAGCAGACACAAAGGGTGTAAGGAGAGATTGCATAGGGGGGGAACAAAAAACAAAGACAATGCTTCAGCCTGTTTCCCTCTCTTTCTCTTTGAGCAGCTCTCGGTGCATCGTTTGTTTTTACCTAATTAAGTTGTGTGCACAAGGATGGCGAGGTGCCATTGCAAGGGCCTGTAATGATCTGTCACCTATGCTGAGAGCGGGGTGTGGATCTGATTGACTGTGACACTTCCCTTGGTGGATAACCTTCAAGATGAGGGGGTGGGGGGCAGCTTTCCTCCCTGCAGTACAGTGGGAGCTGTTAAAAAGCGAGACAAGACAAGAAAGGAGGCTTACAGCGACTAATCACGGAGGAAAATCATCCTTGTTGGAGTCAAGCTGACCATTTGATAAACGCCCCCCCATTCATTGATTTTTCTTCCATAACTTTGTGACCACAATTAAGAGTCAGTTAAGCACGGGATTTAAGAGTTGTTGATACATGTAAGTGTTTCAGTCAAAGAGAGCTCATATCTGAAATAACTTTTTTCTAAGAACACATTAGAAAAAGGGTAAAGCACAAGCTAACAGAGGGTGCACCTACTGTAACGGCTGCTCAACATTTAGCATCCCCAGCTAATTCGCCTCCCTCCTGCAGAGGAAAGTGAACTTTACTGCAAAGACACTGGGCACATTATGAACTACCCATGTTGCACTTGTTCTCGGGTCAAAGGTGATAACAATAAAAGGTCATCGCTGCCACTTTCTTGCTTCATCTTCCTCCCCCATGTGTTGTCTCAGAGGCTGAGTAATACTTTTAACGTCAGCTCAAACTTAAGACATTGACAAATTCTACCTGAGAGATGGGCCGTGCATAACAACACGTCAGGTGAAAAAGAAAGTTTTCACAGAGAATTAGATAAAAGAAACACAATCACTGATTGACCAAGATTACAATTAAGAAAACAAATAGAAATAAGTAAAGAAAAATCAAAAATGCATAAAATAATTAAATCAGAGAAATGACAATGGAAAGAATACAATCAAATTTATTGTACTGAAATACAATTACAGAGTGTGCAGACTTTCCCTAAATACTGATATGTCAGTTTTAACTTTAGAATCGATATTTTTTCAGCTCTTCAGTATGGTAGCTTCGTTTCCCCTACAGCACACACCAGATGTGACGTTCTTCCAGGACACCGACTCTATCAGTGGGGCAGTGGGGATTGATGCAGGGACAAATACACACTCACATACACACATATATGAATATTACTTAATGACCATATTTGTCACCAATAATCACATCTACTGTAGCAACAAATTTTAACATATCAAATAGATATTTGATTCCAGTTAGTTGTAACTCCTCGGTTAAATTCTTTGAGGGAATAGATTTTTGTGAAAAATCAGTTTTGAGAATTTCAGAAGTGAGTTTCTTGTATTTCTGGACTGATTCCTCTCCTTTGCAGTTTTTCCCTGAAATGCAAGTTTGAAGCATTAAACATCAAAGAGGTGAGAATGTGCCATATGTAAACATAAAGGTTTCACCCTTCACAAAGCACAGAGCTGACTATGTTTAACTACGTTGAGTTGGCACAAGGGGTGACCAATCAGATTTCAAGATGGACTCCACCATCTTTGGTAGCACCTCTGAATACTCTTGGGATGAGAGTTTAGGCAAAACACCATTTAGCTGCTAAATCCTCACGTTACACAAGCTCTGTCTCTCTTCAGTTCCATTAAAGTACTAAATGTAGGCCAGGAGACCAATCAGAGGGACAATGCAACATAATAACTGTCTGATTTTATAGTTCACAAAATCAGGTGAATGCTATTTGTTTTAATACAAGAGAAATGCTATTATTTATGTTCTGCATGTTTCATGTTCTTTGAAATTGCATCAGTAATCTCAGTGATGTATTAAAAGTTCTGCAAACACTCAACAGTGAAAGGAGTTATCAGCCAATTTTCAGAGCTCAGTGTTAGCTCTACTAGCTTTGCAGCAGTTTGGGTGATGAAATAGCTCAGGCACGGCTCTCATTTTAGATAGAGAAATTCAACACAATATCTATTTAAATTAAAAAGACCCATCATTTCAGATATTTCTATAACTTTCATGTGCTCAATCTGCTTTCATTATTATCATATACATGTTCTGTGCAAAATTAGAAAGCCTGAGAGGTTTTGTAGCAGTGATTAATAGGTGCAGAGCAGAGTGAATGTTAAATTATTTATGGTACAGCTTGGCAGAAAAGTCTACACATAAACCATAACCACAGTATATAGAAGGAAGTGCTGATGACGTTCTTTTTCTCTTGCCAAAATCCTTTCTATTCCTCCTAAAGCTGTAGATACCTTTGGGCTATTTTGAGTCACAGGTCATGCTTGATCTTTCATCTGTCTGTAAAAAGATCTATCAGTAAAAAGTCAGCCAAAGCCACCCCCTGTGACACCTCAAACTGTGGCTGAATGGCTGCTGTATCTCTCAGAGATCACAGGTGATCTGTCATAGCAGGAAGGTCTTTTGTATTCTGCTCAGGGTCCCTCCAGAACAGCATCTGCTCCTTCCACCTCCACCCAATCAGCTGCCACACATACACACACTCTCGCACTTTCTCACACACTCATACATGCTCCATTGTAGTCAGCCGGTGAGTCTCTTTGCCCTCTCCAGCCCTGCTGTTTATCTGCACTTTCCTCAACACAATTCACCCGAACATGGAGGCGACAGAGTCATACCTGGCTACAAGCATTTTCTAAGTAGCAGAGTTTACCCTGTCAGCAGGCCGGCTCTGCTGTAAAGCTACGTGAATGCACAGGGAATCAGGGCAGTAGCGCTTGGCTGGGCATAAGAACAATTAGTTGCGGTGGAGGACGAAGAGAAGCGTCTCTGGAGGTGAATATGCATGCTGTGCTTCTCCACTCCTTGTCATTCGGGCTTAATAAAAATGCACAACTCAACAAGGGGCACTGAGCAGAAAGATTAAACTGGGCTAAGCCACCAAACTGCCTGCATCTCTTGAATTTTACATCTCATAGGCCTTGAGGCACAGTCTGTCCCTCTGACATCCTCCACTGGTCGTTCAGGCAGATCTGAATACATGCACCAGTGTGTCTGAAGCGATACAGGAAGGCTGCTCCAATCTCTTCACTGATGGACTGGAACAATGCCAGCAGAGCTCACCGACACTGCATCTCTTCTCTGTATCTGGACTGGTGTCAGATAAGCGCCGCAGCCTTCAAAAGGCTTCTGAACACGGGTCAACCTGGCAGCGGGACATCCACCAGGTCGTCACAGATGCAGGTATGGATGATTAATCCAGACTCGCAGAGCCTCGCCACTGGCAGTGTCTGGTAACTGTGCTCAGTGGCAGCAAGAAGTGAGATCAAAGACTTTGAACTTGGATAGAAATAGTAAATTAAAGGTGAGGTGATGGCTCTGAAATTCAGATAACTCAATCATGTCTGCCAGCCTGGAATATATTTCTAATCTCACTTTTGACGAACTGCTGTTACAAATTGTGTCATGCACTGCTACCTGTGAGGAGACGTCTGTTCCAAGGAAGGCGACAGGTACAAACAAACAACTCTTGACAATTCTGGACTCACATATCTCTGGACATGTTACTCTTCAATCCAAAATACTGATATATCGATATCAGCGTTGGTATCAGTATTGATCAATGCTTGTGTGATGAGATTGATACTTAAATTTCAGTTTCTCATCTCTAAGTGTGCTCCTCTCACTCCTCACTCCACACTCACTTTGCTCAAGTGCACCCTACCCCTCTACTGAGATCACCGCTGCTCAGTCAGGTCAGGACTGTGACACTCACTGCCTGCTCCATGATGGCAGAAAGGAACATTGTTTGGTGTTATTTTTCATCTAAATACAAAACAATGTAAACTGGGATTAAAGATTAAAACAAATGGGGTTCTGTGGCAGCACCACAAACTTATAGAAACCTATAATAACACATCAAAAAGAGAAATCTGAGCTTCAAAGTAAACAGGAAGACTACAGCCAAACCCCAGGCTCAGTGACAGACGTCACCAGCAGAATTCTTTTTGCATGACCAACATAATCCTGGTACAATTGATTTATGGAAACTAAAGTCAGATTAAGTCATCTCCTACTTTTGTTCATGCTTTTTTTTTTAAAGTGTAGTTGGTCTTCATAGTTGTAATTTAGGAAACTAATTTAGTATAGACTGTTAAGATTGTCAATTGATATGAAATATTTTACTGGAACTGATAATATTTAACTACATAAAGACATAAATGTTAGATTCACAGTTCTATACAAATTTATTTGACAACCACCAGCTTTAGTTGTTTTTTTTTGTACCCCACCTCAAGTGTAAACATTGTAACCATAAAGGGAATTGAGTTGCAGATAATGTGCTGCTCCTCTCTTCCACTGCTTTATTGGTGAGTAGCAGACACATTTTCACATAAGTCAGTAATAAGAAGACACTGGAGTTGCTTATTTTCAGTCAAAAGGGCAAACCCAAGAAGCAACAATGAAAATTATGCTATGAAATGTGTAGATTATATTGCATTAAAACTTTTAATAAAATCCTTGTAGAATAATCCTAATACTTCCTCTTTAACTTTTGTTTTGCAAGCTTTTCAGCAGATTGATATATAATGCAAACACTGAAAGTGGTATTAGTAGTCTGTGTCATTGTAACTGTAGTGAATCTTTGCATAACTTGGCTACAGAGGGTGAACTGGATGCATCACTTATAGACTGGAAGAAGTAGGACACATTTGTGAGCTGCATGTCAAAGAGTCTTCAGATGGGCAGCCTTCATTGCTCTGCTGTGATGCAACTGCTCTTTGAATGTAACCTTTCAAGGATGCAGCCCCTGAAATAGGACACAGTTTTATAGTTTAAGCTTCAAAAAGTCACATGCAAAACACAACATGACATGCAATTTTTGCATTTTTATTCCAATTCCACAAAATATTCATTGCAGCATGAGGGATAGACGCCTTTTTTTTTTAAAAAAAAACAAAGCCTTGTCAAACAATGACAACCTAAAGGTGAGGCATTATGCCAAAGAGTATGTTTTGCTTTATAGCAGCTATAGGTTTTCTTGACCTTTTTTCGACAACTTAGCTAACGCATGACCTCGAAAATGTTCAAGACCCTCTTTAAAATTGGTAATTTCACATAAAGATGTTTTCAATCTTTTTTTTTTTTTTTTTTACATCACCAGTTTTTGAACACACCTCTTTTGGGGTATTAATTCAACCCCCCCTTTAACTTCTCAAAACCCTTTACCAGACTTAAATAATGATCAAACTGACCTTGTTTAATGGTCATTTTTTCATTTATTCATTCACACCTCTCTATAACTCCCTCCTTCTCTGCAACAGTCTGCTGATAATCGCATTTACTTTTTAAGATCCAAGCCACCAGATTTCACTTTTTCATCCGATATAAATAAGTATAAGTAGAATGATAGTTTGCAGTAACTTTAATCTTTTCCTGGACCTAGTGAAATATATATGGAAGTTCAAATAATAGACTGTATACAGAATGGACAGTGTGTCTCCGCCTGTCACCATTGTACGATTTTGAAGCCAAAATAATGCCTTACTGGAGCCGGATTCCGCCGCCATTGTGCAGCCAGAGTCTGCATATCAGAGCATTTCCAGTGGAGCTGAGTCAAAAAAAAGAAATAAAAATATTTATTTCTGCTTCTTTCAAAGGTGCAGCCTCTTTATGGCTCTCTTTCCTGAAGTTTCTTATATTCCCGGTAAAAACTACTCACTAACGGCAGCTGTCAACTATCGTAAAATGAAAGTTATAACCCGGTTTTTAACGTCCAATAACCAATGAAAAACCAACTTCTTAGTAAAAGAAAAGACTTGAACACCATGCAGCCAAATATCATCTTCCTACCGCCACAGCGTAAGGATGTGAGAAACATTTCTACGAGGTGTAATCAGTTTTTTTTAAGTTTTCCCGACTCCTATCCCGAATGCATTGGGGTTGGGGTTTATGACCTTTACTGCAGCCAGACACCAGGGGTCAGGGCATCTGCTGGAGACTTCAGTTAGAGCTGACTGCCGTTACGTCCACTGATTAAACAGCCTATGGTTCAAATACTGTCATTGTTTAGCTTTGTTGGATTAGAAAAAAAAAAAAACAATCACATTTTGTCTGGTAAAATTCCTAAATAGGACTCTGAGTAATGGTGATGGTCTGTGTATAATGACTGGTCAAGGATGTATTTTGGATGACAAACCAAAGTCGTAGTTACCAGTGGACAAAGTAGTAGTCGGAGAGTATTTTCCCCCTTTCCTTAATTTGGCAGGATAACTGAAGAGAGAAATGTGGAAAGTAGAGAGGAGGAGAAGACAAGCATGAAATGGCCATAGGCAGGAGTCATGACAGGAGGTAAAGCCTCTGTGTATGGGGCACGCATTAAACCACTTGGCCAGCGGCGCCCATCTGTGTCATAAAGAGTCTCGGCCAAAAGTAGAACGAGAAAGACAGAAATCTTTCGTGTCACATAAGCACAAGTGTGTACAAATCATTTTGTTGACGCAGGACCTGTCCAGTCATATAGAAGCGATATTTCCAGGGCCTTTAATATTTGTTTAACTCAAACCGTTCAAATATAGTAACCATAAACTTCACAGATGTTGTCAAGTTTGACACTCAGGAAGAAATACCTGCTCTGAAAAGGCTGATTTAAGTTGTTGTGAGCAATGATTCATCCCTCTCCCACTCCCTCATATGTTATAACCACAGTAGCTGTCTGTCAATGTGTGGGCAACCATCTGCTTCCCTTTGCCATTCATCAGGCATCATCATTGCAGTCAGGGAGTCATTCTCCCCGGCCATATGCATCCATCAGAGGAAGAAAGCTTACACTTGATATTCAAAAACCAGCCATGTTACTCGGTCAATGCACACCGTCTGATTTCCAGCTTCTCTGTAATACTCTGATTCTCTCCTGCTTTCTCCTCTGGTCCTCTGCCGCTCATTCCTTTCAACTTTGTCTGGGAGAAGGATTCATTATTTGAATACATCCGCTCTGTTGCTAATTTGTAGGGGAGTGAAACGGAGACTGATGCCCTCTCCGACCTGAATCTGCCGCGTCTAATTATGCCGTCTACCTTTTTTAGGTCACACCTGGTGTCACAGCGCCACACTCCAGCAATGTTAAGTGGTGCTTTTAATGGGTTTTCTGCCACAGGTTCAAGTTAAAAAATAAGGACTGTGCTGTATTAGGGATCAAAATTACCTGCGAGAGGGGATAGACTTATTTAATATCAGGAGGAGAGAGGTGAAATGAAATGAACTGAAGCAGTTCCAGTGTGGTTGGTGTTGTATTCATAATTATTTTGAGGGAACAACTGACTAAGTACTGCTGTAAGTAGTTCCTGTTCAGGAAAAAGCGCATGGTGTCACTCATTTGATAACATAATCAACAAAAGAGGTAAATTTGTTTGTTCCAGACTGAAATTGTTACATAACAGTTTTCATAGAAACTCATTTTATCTTCTGTCTCTTACATAACAAGATGACTAAAGACTGGAATATAGTTGACTAGTTTTCCATTTAATATCTGTCTCTGATTCTGTTTTAAAAATAAGGACTGTTTGTTTTTTTGCTACAGGCTTTCAGAAGCAGCTTGAGCTGTATATATTTATGTGACGTAGATTATGATGTCAGAGGTGTTGATGTAACCAGATTGGTCAGTTTTATATTTAGGACTTTGAAAGACACTTTTTCCTCCCTCAGCTGTACACTAAGGAATCTTTCAGTTTCTTTTTTTATTTTTTCTTTCTAACATAATATATAGTAATTAAATCCAGAGGTAATATCAAGTAAAAATACATTTTTACTTGACCACTTTAGGGACTTTAAATCAGTTTGCTGTGAACTGACACAGCAAACTGTTTGTCATCCATAGTTAGCTCATGTGCTAAACATTCAGTCTCCTTCATCTTGAGGGGTCTTTCCTCTCTAAGATAAATAACATATAGTTTAATACTCTGATTCTGTCCACACTGAACCGTCTCACAGAGGTGAAGTTAATCCTGTGCAAATAGGAGATGAAGATGCATTTCATAGTGGCCTCACCGAAGGTAAAAATCACTTTATCACTTCTCAAAACTCACTTTTGCTGATGGTGATTGTCCCCTCGACTTTTTTTAAAGCAAACAGACTTTTGGTCAAAGGATCTCAAGGCTGCAGAGAAGAATCATGGAACAACATGCTGCTATGATGTCACAGTTGATGTCACTGTTTTTGTGGAACTTTGAGGATCACAGTGGACTCTTACTGTTCAGGTTTAGGGTGAAGGGCTCTAGGATTTCATGGTTTACAGTTCAGCACATGGTTAATTGGTTAAGTGTTTTTTTGTTTTGTTTTTTTCCTTGTTTATGTATTGTTGGGGCTGGGGCGTTACTTAATTGTTTTGTTTTTTTAATGTTTGAGAGTGTTTATTTTTTGTTCTGGTGTTCACTTCTGGGGGAAAATCCATAAGGGAGAGGGGAAAAACTTACCTGGGGGTGCACACCGGGTGGAGGAGTGGAGAGCCGGAGACTAGATTTACTCACGTCCTGAAAAATACCTTCAATCTGGGATTAATACCACGCGGCCTGTCTAACCGTTTGCATGGTGTGCGGTCATTTATTCTTTTTTTTCCTTTTTCTGTGTGTAACTCCCTGAAAGGATTTATGAAAGTTTTGGAAAACAAGGCCAGTCCATGAGAAAGCTCCTTTGGTCTCCTCTGGACTATTTCTTTTTTGTTGGATTAATTGAACGGAGACAGGACTCATGTATTCGTGGAGGGACATCTGTGACAAACAGAGTCTTTTTTATTTTGGTGTTTTGGGACTGAGTATTCTTTTTTTTTTTTTTTTTTTTAATTAAGTATGAGGGTTTCTGCCAACCTCATCTGGGGTGTTTTCTGTTGAATTTTTGTTAATACGTTTCACAAAAACTGAACTGATTCCTGCATTTTCGTTCACTTTTGGTTTATTCATTCCTCTTGATTTGTTTCTATGATGAGCGAGCAGGGGACCTAGTTTAAGCAGCTCCACAAATAATATTGAGTTGTCAGCTCCGGTTCTAGTGCGCTGGTGTGTGATACCTGCCTGCCCTGGTGAGTGGCGGTTTCCTACAATAGCCATTTGGGCAAACTGTTACAAGTGTGAGGTAAGTGAAGATTATCTGCAAGCTCACATTACAAGTATACGGAGCCCCAGACATGACATGGTAAAGAAATAAAAAAATTGTGCCCACAAATTAGTAAATCGTGGCCACGAAGTAGGTATAATGTGCGCATGAAATACTAATAAATAATTATAATATTATTCCTGGACTGCTGGGTAAGCAAATCAATGTCCAAACGTTCAAACATATAAAAAGGACTTTAAAGTGCGGTCAGCAAAAGTTGGACGTCTTCTCTTACGCTCCTCCCACACCATGTGATGCGCTGATTGGAAGTGACGTAAATAGAATACATATTCACTCATAAATATCCGTCACCTACACTTTGTGACAATGGGTACCCAACCTGGTCCAAAATCTGTTCAGTTTCAGCTTGAAATCAGCTCAGAGAAGGGCCTTTCACTGATCATCTCCTTTGACAGTAGCATCATGTGTGTCAGACTCTCAGCTGAGCCGAAGCATTTAGAATGTCTTTGTAGCTCATCCCAAGCCCAAAGTAAACTTCAATCACATGATCCCTGTCCATCGTGTACCTCTAGCCCCTCTACTGCATCGACTTTGGACCAAAGTGCGCTTGATTTGCTTACCCAGCAGTCCAGGAATAGTACTATAATTATTTATTAGTATTTCATGCGCACATTATTCCTACTTCGTGGCCACGATTTACTAATTTGTGCTCACGAAATTACTAATTCATGACCACAAATTAGTAATTCGTGGGCACAAAATATTAACACGTGGGCACGATTTAATTTTTTTTTTTACCATGTCATGTCTGGGGCTCTGTACAAGTGGACATGTCGACTCTGTTCATCAGTGAGGATGGACCACAGAGGATGGATGAATGGTTCAATAGTTTGGTGCTTAAACTCTGAGTCCAGAAAGACTTTGAGTGTTGAATGAAGTGAAGAAGGTGATGAACCTGTGTTGATGCTAATGCTACATGTTTATTGAGGCTGCCTAGCGTCTGCGGCGACGGACAACCCTCCTGCGTCTGCGAGCCGCAGTGGACCTGGCGGCCCTCCTGCGAGACGCTTGCCCCGCTCTTCATGCAGACGCAGACGCACCGTAACAGTTTTTGACTGGAGTGTGTACTTCCTTCAGGAATTTATTATCTTTTGAACTGACACTTAACTCTAATTTATGATTAATGATATACATTAATGTATACATTATTTACCTTAGAGATGAAGGACCTTTGAAGATGAAGGAGCCTGAATGTTGAACTTGATGTATTGCACCAGGTCAAAAGCTAATAAATAGGACTTATTTAAAATCACAGCTTTAATTTTTTTCTTTTTCAGGTTCTAGGTTGGAGTTAGGAAGTCAAGATGGAAGTGGAGGGTCAGGGACGGGGTCAAACATCTTTTTAGCACAAAATTAAGATATTTTGTGCTATGACAAGATTGACGCCAGATAAGCAGGTATATATTCTGTATTTACAGAATTTACAGAATTCTCTATTTACAGAATATATGCAGAATATTTACCTGTAAAATACAGGTAGCCTGTGGCTACCTGAGTATGCCCAGGTAGCCACAGTTGGAGGCAGTGGGCATGCCCTGCCATTACATCTATTTGCCCCGTTCACAGAGCTGTCCCTCGCTGCTGCCTAGCATCTGCCCATGCTAAACCCATACTTGTATTTATACAGTTAGTCTCCTGGCGTATTGATTTATTCAACATTTTATTTTCCAAACAAATTGTAAATGGTTTCAAATGGATTCAAATGGTTTCATTTCCTGAATTGTAGTGCAGGTGTCACACCCTTGGAAATTCAATGTGGGTTTGTGAAATCATTGCAAGATTTAGAAGTATATACCTGCTAATCCGCAGGTCCACTGCGGCTCGCAGACGCAGGAGGGTTGTCTGTCGCCGCAGACGCTAGGCAGCCTCAATAAACATGTAGCATTAGCATCAACACGGCATTATCACCTTCTTTGCAGAGTCAACATTTCCACGTGTAATTTCAGCTTGCTGACAATCTACACTCACCACACACTCTCAGAGTTCCACAAAAACAGTTACATCAACTGTGATGTCATAGCACCATGTTGTTCCATGAACCTTATCTACAGCCGTGAGGTCCTTTGACCAAAAGCATCAGTTTGTGTGAGTTGAGTTTTGAGAAGTGATCATTGATGATAATGAAATGATTTTACTTTGGGTGAGGCTACTTTGAGGTGCATCTTCATCCACAGTGATTAATAATCACTGTGTTGCTTTTGAGTTCCAAGACAAATTTGTTCTGCACATGCAGAGGTTTTTGATGCACATTGGTCAGGGGATCATACTCTGTGTTTACAGAATATTTACCTGTAAAACACAGGTAGCCTGTGGCTACCTGAGTATGCCCAGGTAGCCANTTAGCATCAACACAGCATTATCACCTTCTTTGCAGAGTCAACATTTCCAAGTGTAATTTCAGCTTGCTGACAATCTACACTCACCTCACACTCTGAGTTCCACAAAAACAGTGACATCAACTGTGATGTCATAGCACCATGTTGTTCCATGAACCTTCTCTACAGCCGAGAGGTCCTTTGAACAAAAGCATCAGTTTGTGTGAGTTGAGTTTTGAGAAGTGATCATTGATGATAATGAAATGATTTTACTTTGGGTGAGGCTACTTTGAGGTGCATCTTCATCCACAGTGATTAATAATCACTGTGTTGCTTTTGAGTTCCAAGACAAATTTGTTCTGCACATGCAGAGGTTTTTGATGCACATTGGTCAGGGGATCATACTCTGTGTTTACAGAATATTTACCTGTAAAACACAGGTAGCCTGTGGCTACCTGAGTATGCCCAGGTAGCCAAAGTTGGAGGCAGTGGGCATGCCCTGCAATGGCAGCGGCGACGGACAGCTCTGTGAACGGGGCAAATAAATGTAATGGCAGGGCATGCCCACTGCCTCCAACCTGGGCATACTCAGGAAGCCACAGGCTACCTGTATTTTACAGGTAAATATTCTGTATATATTCTGTAAATACAGAATATATACCTGCTAATCTGGCGTCAATCTTGTCGTAGCACAAAATATCTTAATTTTGTGCTAAAAAGATGTTTGACCCCGTCCCTGACCCTCCACTTCCATCCTGACTCCCTAACTCCAACCTAGAACCTGAAAAAGAAAAAAATTAAAGCTGTGATTTTAAATAAGTCCTATTTATTAGCTTTTGACCTGGTGCAATACATCAAGGTCATTGAGTTCAACATTCAGGCTCCTTCATCTTCAAAGGTCCTTCATCTCTAAGGTAAATAATATATACATTAATGTATATAATTAATCATAAATTAGAGTTAAGTGTCTGTTCAAAAGATAATAAATAGGACTTCCTTCATGTGTGAGGTCAGTTTTTGACAATGCCACGCAGACGCAGACGTGCTTCTCGCCCCGTTCGCAGACGCAGAAGGGCCGCCAGGTCCACTGCGGCTCGCAGACGCAGGAGGGTTGTCCGTCGCCGCAGACGCTAGGCAGCCTCAATAAACATGTAGCATTAGCATCAACACGGCATTATCACCTTCTTTGCAGAGTCAACATTTCCACGTGTAATGTCAGCTTGCTGACAATCTACCCTCACCACACACTCTCAGAGTTCCACAAAAACAGTGACATCAACTGTGATGTCATAGCACCATGTTGTTCCATGAACCTTCTCTACAGCCGTGAGGTCCTTTGAACAAAAGCATCAGTTTGTGTGAGTTGAGTTTTGAGAAGTGATCATTGATGATAATGAAATGATTTTACTTTTGGTGAGGCTACTTTGAGGTGCATCTTCATCCACAGTGATTAATAATCACTGTGTTGCTTTTGAGTTCCAAGACAAATTTGTTCTGCACATGCAGAGGTTTTTGATGCACATTGGTCAGGGGATCATACTCTGTATTTACAGAATATTTACCTGTAAAATTACCTGAGTATGCCCAGGTAGCCACAGGCTACCTGTATTTTACAGGTAAATATTCTGTAAATACAGAATATTTACCTGCTAATCTGGCGTCAATCTTGTCATAGCACAAAATATCTTAATTTTGTGCTAAAAAGATGTTTGANGAGGTCCTTTGAACAAAAGCATCAGTTTGTGTGAGTTGAGTTTTGAGAAGTGATCATTGATGATAATGAAATGATTTTACTTTGGGTGAGGCTACTTTGAGGTGCATCTTCATCCACAGTGATTAATAATCACTGTGTTGCTTTTGAGTTCCAAGACAAATTTGTTCTGCACATGCAGAGGTTTTTGATGCACATTGGTCAGGGGATCATACTCTGTATTTACAGAATATTTACCTGTAAAATTACCTGAGTATGCCCAGGTAGCCACAGGCTACCTGTATTTTACAGGTAAATATTCTGTAAATACAGAATATTTACCTGCTAATCTGGCGTCAATCTTGTCATAGCACAAAATATCTTAATTTTGTGCTAAAAAGATGTTTGACCCCGTCCCTGACCCTCCACTTNTGTGCTTATTGTACTTTTTATCATAAGTATTGGATTAAAATAAATACTTGTATTGGTCTGATAGTCTGAATGTTTGATATGGAGACTTAAAGTCAGCTAAAAAGCTGAAAAGCCGTGTTCTGCAAGTCAGAAGGTGAGTAAACTAAGATGGGTTTATCCTCCTCTATATCCTTGCTGCAAAGTGAATTTTATTTTAACTCCCCTGACACTCAGGCTTTGCTTAACAGGAGGAGTTGAGACAGAAAGCCCAAGGCCCTGAAAATGAAGGACTGTTAAATAATTTTTTGTCAGCAGAGGCGTCAGACTTGGATTCAAGCAGACAGGGCTTCAGAAAAAGACAAGGGATGGTCCTGTGGGGAAAAGTATGTGTCATGCTCAACACCTTCACAACCCATTCTGATCAAAGTCTTTTCTTGGATGGACACATGGTAGACAGGGCCAATTTAATCTGTACCAACACACACACACACACACACACACACACACACACACACACACACGCACACACAAACACACAAGCCTGCCCTACCAACAATGCTAACTCAGATACAGTCAGCATTAGGCAGAGTGTAATGCTGCAAATGTCTGGATTTTAAACTATGGTGCTAATACTAATAAAATATCAATCATTACTGCCAATGACATTGATAAAAAGAAAAAAAAAAAGTTTTTATAACTTACTAAATTTACACTTAACAAAGGCAACATAAATCATTATGATGATGAAAAGCAGCTGCCCCTTGAGACTTGCTGATCTTCCGCCACACACTGCAATGAAAGCGTCACCATCAAGTCTTCATTCTGTGTTTGTTTACTGCACAGAGCTTTGTTGCTTTTAATTCCTCCTTAAAAGCTCCTAATTTTTTTATTGCAACCATTGAACTGATGAACAACTTACTAGAATACATATTGTGTAAAATTTAAAAATAACCTTCAACCTGCAGATAAGGGCAGCTTGTTTGGATGCACAAATACCAATGTTTGTGTTTAGGCCTCCAATTACATTTTCATGTCATAGTTAATTTCCAGTTCTGTCACAAAGACAAGCGAATGTATGAAACTGGTGTTGAAATGACACAAAGTCAGTAAATGAACCATCTAGAAACATTCTGTTGCTTCTTGATTGACACATTTCCCACAGCACCACCTGACTCCAGTTCAAACACCTGCCCTCAGCCATGTTTTGGGAACACGGTCCATGGACACAGACCTGTGATGTTGACCATCTGTTTCTCACACAGAGTTTTGATATCTTAAAACTTTTCATTTAAATTGTTTTTCCACTGATTATGGTTATGAAAAACACTACCCATTCAGTGTGCACCAAATTGATACACACTGTGCAAGTGATTTTTTTTTTTTTTTTTTTTTTACCAGGTTTTAAAAATGTTTACTTCACCTTTTTTTGGCTAGGATTGTATGCGGTTTTCCAAAGTCAGCCTGATGTAGACACTTTAAGACCTCCAGTTTTCAGCAGTTGTCTATCAACCTTATTCTTCGAGGCTGCAGGACTCCACCTTTTCTCACTACATTGTTTACATATCAGCCAGTATCTTGTTCTCTCAATAAGCTGCTGTCACCATGGGGTCCTCATACACACATCGAGCTCCCACATGCTTTCAGTGACGCGCAAAGATGAAGGTGGAGCAAAGCGAGCATTTTTTTTTCTGCTTTGAACACATTAGCTTTGAGGATAAAATGTTCACCTGCTGCTTGTCATGTCCCACCCACTGGCAAGTGCTGTTCTAACAGAATTATAATGTCATTTGTTTCACCTGTCAGTGGTCATGATGTTGTATGTATAAAATCATCAAAGGAGTGCTGTGAGGATTAATTACATCATTTTACTGATACATTTATTTATTCTATCTGAGTATCTTGTATTAAAAATAGTTTCTACTTTTCTTTTAATAAATTATTTCTTATTCTCAATTTAACAGTTATAATTTATAGGAGTTAAATTTAGAAAAAAAATATTTGACAAATCTTTGGTGCATTAATGAAGCCTGATCGGTGTACGATGGCTTGCTCACACATAGTGCACATTGGTTGTTGCTGGTCTGAATCACAGTTAAGGGATTTCCTGTAATTAATGAGTGTCTCCAAAATGTACATTTACTTCCGTGAAGACCTTTTTCTGCCGGATATCACAAGCAACACACCCCAAAAGACTGTGTGTATCTATGTGTGTTTTTGTGCCACTGTATAAATGACCAGGCCAAAATGTCTATTTGAGGATCATGATGAGAAACTTCAATTCTTCATGGATCAGTATAGCACGGCTGATTTTGTCTGACCTGTTTTGTTGATGGTTTTCCTCAATGGCAACCTTAAAGCCGTCTACTTATACCCTCACACACCATCGGAATGATTTTCTCCCTCAGCTTTGTGAAATATAATACCTTCAAATAAGAGTTTTGATTCCTGGGTCAAATAACAGAAAGACCTCCAATCATACCAGCTATGGCTGATGTGAAATATCCAATACCCACTTCAGTTATTGTGCTGATAGGAGTCTGTTTGCAGCTGTTTCCATGGTGTGATGGGAGAAGTGGCTGTGAAGGCTCATCTGAGCTTCAAAGGACTTTACTCACTGATTTTTTTATATCCTTGGAAGAAGTCAGAGAGGAAAAAGTTGAGGTCTGATCAAAAATGTAGCTTGCATTTATTGCCTGGTTTGATTTTAAATATTTCTAAGATTGATGAAAAAGTGAAGGAAATTCAGATATAAGAATAAAACTGGTGGCTGAGGTTAGATTAAAGCTACTGTGATGACGTTTTGGCTGGTTTGTAGTCTACTCTTAAATTTATTTTGATTTAATTTTGTTTTATTTTGATTATCACAAAATCATCATTCTAGAATAGAGACATTGTGACAGTGCACATGTGTAACACCTCAATAGACAGTCACGTGTGTGGATAATAAGTATGCGTCCTCTGTTGTCAAACCTACTGACTCCTTCTGCCTCCTGTCTTCTGTTTTTCTGCTTTACTGAATCTGTATTCTGTTCATGAAGCCACGTCCTGGGTCAGGTCTCCCTGAAAAAAAAAAAAAAGAAAAAAAACGATAAAAACAGCTTTGATCTTGACAGGTCTACTCAGTTGTTAAATCAGGTTAAATAAGTCAATACAAGCTAAACATGAGGTCAAAGAAAAATGATAAATACGGTGCCACCCCTCATGTTTGTTGGACTTTGTCCCATTTTCAGAGGAGTTTGTCTGTTTGATATTAAGCACACAGGCTGAATAAGGAGGGGCTTTAAACTTGCATCCAGTAGCTCCTGTTTAGGAGAGCTTTTAATAAGTAGATCAACAGAGATGTTTTTATCAGTATTAAAGTAGTAGAAAGAATAGACAGTACTGAAGCGTTTTTTAAGAAAACAGGGGATCATGATAGAGGAAAAACACATCATTTTTGGATTCTGCACCCAAAAATTAGTTAAAGCAGCTGTCAGACCTCACTCAACAAAAATTGTGTTCCCCATTGTTATTTCTAAATACTATTTCTCAGCTCCCTGATCAAACAGGACCAGACTTATTTACAGCATGTTAAAGTCTCTGTGACAACACCCCAAGGGCTGACAAAGTTTAAGTGAGAAGATATCTGTGGTTTTCTCTACCGAAAACAATTTCTTGAATTTATTTCATTGTAAAAGTGGAAATCGGAGCTGAGTTGTCTGACAAAAAAGGGCAGAAAGAGGCCAAATGAAGGGAGAGCACAGGCTAAAGGCTAACGCACAAGCTTGTGGCTGAAACACGAGCTAAAGGCTAAAACATGGGTTAAGCTGTCTATGATAATGTTTGTTCCAACCCACATGCAGCAGTTAAACTGCAGTGATCTGTTCAAACTGGAGTCTATCCATAAAATGAAGAGCCAGGTTACATTTGCTCTGCTTGTTGAGGTTGGAGTTGGTAGATGAGCACTGGAAGGACACAGCCAGGACTCACTGATATTATGTCATGGACACAAGAGCACCGGGCTGTGAGTAGAGCTAAATCAAGCCAACTACTAAACTACAGTACAGACTGACTTTGCAAAGCTTGCTTGTTGTCTCGTTTCAAACAGTTGTGCTACGTTACTGTTTAACTGTAGAGGAATGTATGTTCCTCATAGCAATGTATTCAGTAAAAAAGTGTTTAAAAGAGATTTACTCCCTAATTTTTTCCCAAAACAGACCTAAACAAACACTCTGTTGGTAAGGGTCACGTCATCATGACAGTGCAGAGCAAGTGCTCATGGGAAGCAGAGGACTCTTCCAGAAAGTCCTCACAGTCCCTTTAATGATGTTAATGCTAACTTCAGGGCTAACCCCGATACATTTAACCATGGCAATCAGTATCTGAGCTCTTTAGGAGTTTGGGCTCTATTTATACATGCGCATAAACTTGACTATTCTGTTATCATTTAATGTTTTCTAACATTTTCTACTGCCCCTTGCTTGCTACGCCGTCTCTTGCACTCACAACAGTTCACCCCACATGTATGTTCTTTTACATCAATGATGTTGAAGTAGTGCCTGTACTTCCACCCTGAAAACACTAGTTTTAACGTGCCATGCTGCTCATAACTTGTCATTGCTGCATCTATTTCTCTTGTGTGGCTGCGGAGGTTTATCAGAACAACACCCATCTACCTGAACTGTGGCACTGATTGGCTTACCATGAAATAGTACTCTACCATTCACCAATCATCATTACTTGCATGTCCATAACCCCTCACCAAAAGAAGGACAAAAAAAAAATAAATTTTACTTTAAGGTCTCGTCCTGTGTCTGGCTGAGTGAACCAGGTCAGATACATGGTAGCACATCATATTTCACTGTCAGAGCTGGTATCGTCTTTGTACCATTTGAAATAGTAATTAATTAGAATTCCTGTTTCTGGAAAAAGTAACAGTGTTAGTGACGCCGTTATTCCAAACACTGGAGACAATAAAGAGTATTAACCAGAAAACCAATGCCATAATTAACGTGACATCTGCCGTTGATTACAGCAACGCCACGATAATTGAAACAGCTAATAAGAATATCCCACTAAGTGTTGGCATCTGTTAGATTGACACTACTGTGAAAGTGGGTGAAAACGGCTCTGCCTTCCTTCCCATCTATCTTTCCTGGTACCTCCTCCACCAGAGAACCATCCAGAACAAAAGAGACCAGGTGAATACAGATTTTTTTTTACAGGATTAAGAACAGCTTTTAGTTCATTTATGTTTTGAGAAACACAGAAGTAAAAGAAAATAAAGCGTGAATTTACACTGTTTGTAATGAGGGTTTTGCTTTAACTTCCATGTAGTGTCAAAAAGTAGGTCAAAGAAGTATTCATGATAAACTCTGACGAAATGTGTTTTGAATGAGTATTGCTGTTTTTGTTCAGCATAAAAGGTTAAAGGTGTGAGCTTGGACTGGTGTCCTTCATGTAGATATTTTTTTCAGCAGATAGGACCATGACAAGGTATCACCATGTTTCAGACTGAAAATCCTTTTTTTATCTGTTCAGGCTCTCAGCAAACATGGGGCATTTGATGAAGAATGTATGTTATGTGTGAGAGTGACCTCTTAGGGTCATGGCAAAGACATAATTAAAACAGAACATGTTAAAACTGTTTTGCTGGGTGTCTTTCAAGGCTTCCATGAGCTTCACCCCTGGTTTTATAAGCTGGAATCAATTCTTGTCACTGAACTTCCAGTTAAACCAGTAGATGATGGGTTACAGTAACTAGCTCCAGCTCCTCTGCTGATGTCGAAATTGATGGAAACATGAGCAATGTTCGACTGTCACTATTTTTGTGTTGATAAAGCAGCTATTTGTTCAGGTTGCTTGCTTGGTTGCATTCTCACTGCAAATAACCCTCACCAGGGATCAATCAGAGAGCCAAGATTACCTCGATTTACTGCTATTGTCCTGCATCAGAGTGTGATGACTGTGATAACACATGTCCTCATGACCTGAGCCAAGCAGGGAAACAACCCCTGATTGGGGACAAACCCTCCAAATGACCCAGGCGTAAAAGCACCCAAATGTAACAATTTGTCAAAGCTAAAATGAGTTCCCTCGAAGACATGGAGGAGAACGTAGAGATTAACAAACATGTCATTACTGCAAATGGTTGATCTACTATCGCGTGGATTCCTCTTTTTTTCTGTTTTCATTTTTTTCTTATGTGGGGAGAAAACCAATCACAGCTGTGTTTGAACAGATGAGAAACTAATGTCTCAATCATGCAGCAAAAGAGATTAACATCGGCCTCCTATTCTGCTTGGCATTATGCAAAACATGATACTAATGTCTCTATGCTGCGGTCTCTATGATGGCGTGTTTCTGGCTCACAGGGTTCATCCAAACCAGTTTCATACGTGTCTTTACCACATCATTAACGAGTCAACGAGGCGAAAAACTGCAGTAGCCTCTAACAGACTGTAACGTGCAGCCCAGTAGGAGAAAAGGAGGAGGAAAAATTCCACATTTATTCCCTCTGGCTCTTATTTTGCCCAGTGCAAGGGTCTGACTTTCTCCTCAGATGCCTTTTTCAAGGCTTTGTGGCTGCGACCCCTCTGACAGCTCTGCAGCATTTTGATAGCATCAAGGGGTTCTGTTTGTTTTTTACACCCTATTTTTTTCTATCACCTTTTGCCTCTACCACAATCATTCTTTGTATTTGAGAAGATTTCCCACCTGTGTCTGCACCTAACACAACAATTTTTCTCGGGTAAACAGCAGAGCCATGTGGTTCTCACTGAGGGTGCCGGGTTATTTTTCTACTCTGCAGATTAGGCAACTAAGACGAGTGTGTTTCTATTTAAAGCTCCCCTGCTTTACATATTCTCTTTTAAGACGTCACTGTGAGATCTGCAGGGGTTATCTCAGGCAGGGAGTGGATCTGATTCACAGCAGCATCCCAATGACACAATCAGATTCATTATTCATGTAGAGAAAGTGGCAAGCTCAAAAACTCCCATGTGACAAGGACATAGGCTGTGGACTGACAATCATGCATGTTCAGAAACACAAGTTTTGTATGATGAGAATACAAAGAAACTTTTCAGATTTGGAGCCAGGCATGCAGATGGTGAGTGTATTCAAAGGGTATTAGCTTTTCATTAGCAGAATTAAGGTAACATTATGTTGACATCATTTAAAAATATGTAAGTCGCTTTAAAACTTCACTCTGGCTCATTAACAGCTTAATTGGATGTTAGATTAATTTAATTATGCTGTGTAAAACACAGTCCTAATATAATTATGAAATGAATTTAAGTTTATTATTTTCAGTTTTATTAAAGTGCTAATTCAAGAGCAGATTGTAAAAAGATTAAAGGAAACAAGGGGATAAAAGAGATGAGACAGACATGCAGCAAATTACAACCAGACTCTAACCTGAGCCAACACCTTTTATTCTAGTGTTGAGTGACATGCAACTGAATACCAGCTTACTGCAACTTTACTATTTGAAGAAAGTGGTAATGTAGTCAGTTATTTCTGAAGCACAATGGTATTAGTTTAGCGCTTATACTGTGGCATCAATTTAAAAAGCCACAGCAAGAGCACCTGGAGAAAACTCTCACACATTCGATCGGAGAACATGGGAAAAATTACACACAGAAACCTCTGCACTACTGTGTAGCCTAATTACCCCAGTGGTTAAAGCCCGTATACAGTAATAAAACATCAAGCACTGGCTTGAATAACATTTTATCAAGCATCTTTGCAAACATGTTTTTTCGTCAGAGCTCCTAGTGGACTGCAAGCAGCTCCAGTACATTTTTCAATCAATTCAAGGATTCAAGGAGTTTTATTGTCATTCATCACATGTAAACATGGATGGAACGAAATTAGGTTACCCTGGTCCCGGAGCAAGCCCAGTTGTAGAAATGAGAATGAATAAATATATACAAATATACAAATAAAAAAGAGAATAAAAGAAGAACACAATCAATCAATCAGAGACAAGATGGTAGCACAAAGAGAAAATTATTGATTTTACACTCTGGCCCAAAACACTTGGTAAAATAAAGCACCAAATCACAACAAAGCTTTACTTTGACCCTCTGCTGCATAGCGGTCACTGCAGTACAGTGCAGCTATTTAAAAGTCATATTCTCCTCAATGGTCCCTATGGTAAAACTTAATTTCAGTCTCCAGAGTGCTTTCTGCTGCTTCTCTCGTTTGAGTTTTATTCAGTGGTCAGTTGTTGTGCTTGTAAATTTTCTCTGACTCCAAGCTGAATGCCAGATAGTCACAATTGTGGACCTCTAATGGCGTATCCTCTCAATCTTTCTATTCCAAAATAACCCAGTTAACCAAAAGTCCATTGAAGTGGACATCATGCAACATCAAGTATATTTCCAACACAAAGTTATATCTGTGAAAATGTGTTAAAATCTTTGCAAAGAATAAATCAGAATCAGAAAACTTTATTGATCCCCTAAGGGAAATTGCTTTTTTAGTATACAGTTGCTCCCATTCAAAAAGTGTTAGAAATATAAGAAAGTAAAGTATAAGCATAGGTGTCTTACCCCAAAAATTGAAATCCAAGCATATATAAGGTTTTGGGCGCTACACTGCTAAAAGACTGAAGCTTTGATTTTAAGTAACTTAAGCTTCACATTCTGTAAAACAAGCAAGATAACCAAGACTGATCAAAAGACAAGCTCCCCATGTCAACTGTCTTCTGCTTTTACACTATGGTTACTTTCAAAAGTGGCTAATTACTTTACGACACAGTAACTCAGTTAGTTTCAGTAGTTTTCAGTCACTGGCACAAAACTGGTCACGATCTCCAGCAAAGCGGCAGAAGCAGTGTTTCATGCAGAAGTTTCCAGCATGTTTTATTCATAACTTGTGACCTGTAAACTCAAAGGAGCAGTCACCCAGAGTGGCCATGCAGAGAGTACTTTTTTTCTCTTTAAAAGGTTTATTTTTGGTGTGAGTTCAGTAGTTTTATGGTACAAATCACATCACTTATAGAATAAATATTCATGAACAAACATAACTGGCTACACTACTCTTCCTCTTGTGAGCGTCACACACTCTCTGAATAAAAGCAAGTTGTTTTTATAGGTGAGTCTTCCAAAAATACATGCAGGTCAACGTAAAATTTAAGTCTCAAGTCTTTAAAACTGGTTTTATGTTTAAAGTCAGCATTTTTCCCGTTTTTAAGTCTAACTTCAGCTGTGTGTCTTTGGTGATAAGAGGGTTGTTGGTTTTTTTTTCACTCCATCAGTTAAACATGATCACTCGTCACACATGTCTGTTCATAGACTGAAGATCAGAAACAACAATAAAAATATTTGTTGACTCTTTTTCAGTAAATCCCACTAGAGAATATGTTTTTAGACAATGCAATTAAGGGAACAAGATAATTGTATGAACTTCTGATAAATTACCTAAAGCAGGAGCCAGCCTGGGTCATTCTTGGATCTAATCAGCATGCTTCCCATCAACTCCTCATGGAGATATTCTGAGCATGTCCAACTGGGAAGAGGCTCCAGGGTAGATGCAGCAAAGTTGGAGGAATTACACATCAAATCTAGCATGAAAAGACTTCATCATCCCTGAGGAAAAAGACTGTAGACAGGGATGGGAAAAGACATTTTGACTGACAGCGCCGTGTTAGTGCTGCAGAAATGTAATGTTGGAAAATGTCCTGTGCTGTTTCATGGAGACATCTTATTAATGGAGTGTGTGGGGGGTTTAATTTTTTCATCATTTGGGCTTTGGGTCCCACCTGATCTAATGGATGACTTGCAGAAACTTTGAGTATGTTATCCAAAGCCCAGTCTGGAAAGAAATCCGGAAAAAAAAATCAACTCCTAGAAATTGCCTCTCTACAGCAACACCACTTCAATTCTCGGGTTGCTAGTTAGGCTGTAAATAAGAGCAACAGAGGTAAAGAACTTGTGGCCTTGACTTACTTTACCTCAGTTGCTCTTGTTTACTGTCTAACTAGTAACTTGAGAGTTGTCTTCAATACATTTAACACACTTAGTGCAATGTGTTTTGGTTAAATGTAAAAATAGTAAACCAGCAAGCTTCAGCATTCAAATAGTTTAATTGGCCACATAGTCTGCACTTTCATGCACAATCTCAAAACACAGGTTAGCATGAAACCTTACCAAACTTGATAGTTTAAAGATTAAGTGTTCTGCTTCTCTGTATTTTAAACATGAGTATAACAACTTTGGTGTTTATACTAATTTGTGAAAATCTCTGCATGTGTCATAGAAATCCATAAACTACTCAAAATGGTGTGATCTTAAAATAGCACAATATCTTTACAAAATGTGCTAAAATGTTGGGGTCAACACATAAAGATGTCCTCACTGCTTCATGATACAGTGGAGAGGCTGGCCTCAAACACCAAGGTCTGTCAATGGCTTTTACCCCAACAGGCCACAAAACGTCTGGCCAATCAGAGGGAAGAGGTTTTTTTAGGGTGGTGAGCCTCAAAGAGACAGAAACTAAACAAAGCATTTCAGACTGAGGCTATAACACCAGTGGGAGGAAAAATTGGGATTTTTTTTTTAACTGTGAATAACTTGACGCTATGACAGGGTACTGGAAGAGTAGTACAAAGCCTCAAAAAAAAAAAAAAAAAAGCGCAATATCCCTCTATGAATTGTGAAGGAAGAGCTTTTAAGGGACCAAGCAGAAAGACACAAACAAAGGTGTATGGGTAAAGAGCTCTTTTTATTTTTATTTTATGAAAATAAGCCACCAATATAAAAACCCCAAACAGTTGTGTCAAAAGGCGAATCTAAAAGAGTTCAGTTCATCACTAAAGAACTAACGTAACAAACAGAATCAAACACACCTAACCTAAATGAGACAAAAAAGGGGCTTAAATACACAAAGGACTAATCCAGGTGAGAAACTAAGAGAACTACAAACTAAACATCTAATAAACTCAGAAAATCAACATAAACTCAACACAACTATTTACAGGGGGAATAAATTACACACAATTAAATGAAAAAGAAAAAAAAAACAGAAATATTTGGTGAAAAACCCAAAACCAAATATCCCCCTCCTTCCCCCTCGATGGTTTGTTTCACTTCATGTGGGTGGGCTTAGAAGGCCATCTTGAATTGGCCACCAGCTTTTTGGAGGGAGATTTCAAACAGAAGAGAAGCAAAGAGCAAAGGGTGAGTAACTTTGAACTTAAACATAACAGCAAATTAGAATAAATGTGGAAAATTAAACCATGTGACAAATTGTTAACTAAATAGTGTGCACCCAACTCCTTCAACTTAATCAAACTGTGTTAAAACCCAAACTAAAGACATACTAACATGTGGTGGTGGCAGTTGGAGCCACCACAGAGCCATTGCTCAAGCTGTGTGTTTCATGTGGATATAGTTTGTGACCTCAACATATCTGGCTTGAATGATATTTCATTGTTTTTTATGCAATCATTTATTTGTGTATCTGGTATTGGTTACCGTGACCAACTGTAGTCCTGCATTTTCTTGCAGCATAAGTGGTTCACTTGTCAGTCATGTCATGTCCAGTGTTTCTGCTGCTCGCCTAAAGTGATCGTTTGATGGACTGCAGTTTTGAACATTATCACAATGGTTTTGTATTTTCAGCCTGGAGGTTGCATTTTTCTGATTGGCTGTTGATTGCAATTCATTGGTATAGATTGACACAGCTAATTTTCTGCAGCAAGTAGTATCTACTTTTTTTTTTTCTAGATCCAGATCCTAAATTGTTTTCAGTTGTCCATTTTTAAGCCATTTGAGACTCTGGCTGGTCAGTACTGTCCCCCTTTTTCTCTTTTGCTATTCTTTAAAGCTCTGAAAGCTTCTTTTGTCTGCGATAATAGGCATCTCCCATTGGCTGTTATTCTTGAGAGACTCTTGCTTTGAGAACTCGCTTATTGTCCAACTGGTTAATCAACCACACGAGTAACGATGATAACTACCTGTTAGCCAGTTCTCTCTTTTTCTCCCATGCCACTCTCTCATTTGATTGAGTGCAGGTTTGGATTTAAAAAATTACAACATGCTGACATTAAAAATTTCAAACTCTGCTCTTTTAAACTACAGTCAGTAAGCTACATAAATGGGAATATATTCCTTTATTCATGTAGTCTTAAGGTTTAAACCTTGAACATTATGGGCTGGCTTCTGTAACTTCATGGAAAAGTGTGCCCATAAGAAACTGTCCAACACCAGAACCTCATCTGATCAAATATGATGCTTTTTTTCCTCAAATGAATAACCAAACAGTGCCTACAGCTTCAAGTCAGCAAACATTTAAAGTTGTTTTCCATTGTCTCTGCAAAGCCACAGAAAAACGCTGCTGCTTACTTTCAAAGACGGCAGAGTGTTTAGTGTGGTTCACCTCTTCTGAAAATAATAAAATATGCAGCGTTATGAGGTATTGTGCCACAGAGAGTGTGATCCATGAAGGAGAGCGCATTATAAAACCATCATGGATGGAAAAAGGCTGCAGATAAACAGTTCCTAAACTATGATGCTTCTCTTCTACCTTCCATAATCATTGAAGAAAGTGAGCATTACACAGCGTTCAAACACAAAACAGCACAAACACTGGCTTCTTTAACCTTGACTTAACATCTTATTCCACCGACAGAGGATTTATGTTTGCTGTGTTGTCCAGTGGAGAGGAAAGCAGAATGTGACATTTCTTCCACTGTTTGTCGAGAGATTTAGAGAAAAGAGGAAAACAGGACGTTGCATCAAACTGCACGCTGGCATTATTGAGTTTAATCTCGTATATTCATANAAAAAAAAAAAAAAAAAAAAAAAAAAGCGCAATATCCCTCTATGAATTGTGAAGGAAAAGCTTGTAAGGGACCAAGCAGAAAGACACAAACAAAGGTGTATGGGTAAAGAGCTCTTTTTATTTTTATTTTATGAAAATAAGCCACCAATACAAAAATCCCAAATTATTGTGTCAAAAAGCAAATCTAAAAGAGTTCAGTTCATCACTAAAGAACTAAAGCCCTAACGTAACAAACAGAATCAAACACACCTAACCTAAATGAGACAAAAAAGGAGCTTAAATACACAAGGGACTAGTCCAACATAACATAGGTGAGAAACTAAGAGAACTACAAACTAAACATCTAATAAACTCAGAAAATCAACATAAACTCAACACAACTATTTACAGGGGGACTAAATTATACACAATTAAATGAAAAAGAAAAAAAACCCAGAAACATTTGGTGAAAAACCCAAAACCAAATATCCCCCTCCTTCCCCCTCAATGGTTTGTCTCACTTCATGTGGGTGGGCTTAGAAGGCCATCTTGAATTGGCCACCAGCTTTTTGGAGGGAGATTTCAAACAAAAGTGAAGCAAAGAGCAAAGGGTGAGTAACTTTGAACTTAAACATAACAGCAAATTAGAATAAATGTGGAAAATTAAACTATGTGACAAATAGTTAACTAAATAGTGTGCACCCAACTCCTTCAACTTAATCAAACTGTGTTAAAACCCAAACTAAAGAAATACTAACATGTGGTGATGGCAGTTGGAGCCATTGCTCAAGCTGTGTGTTTCATGTGGATATAGTTTGTGACCTCAACATATGTGGCTTGAATGATATTTCATTGTTTTTTATGCAATCATTTATTTGTGTATCTGGTATTGGTTACCGTGACCAACTGTAGTCCTTCATTTTCTTGCAGCATAAGTGGTTCACTTGTCAGTCATGTCATGTCCAGTGTTTCTGCTGCTCGCCTAAAGTGATCGTTTGATGGACTGCAGTTTTGAACATTATCACAATGGTTTTGTATTTTCAGCCTGGAGGTTGCATTGTTCTGATTGGCTGTTGATTGCAATTCATTGGTATAGATTGACACAGCTAATTTTCTGCAGCAAGTAGTGTCTACTTTTTTTTTCTAGATCCAGATCCTAAATTGTTTTCAGTTGTCCATTTTTAAGCCATTTGAGACTCTGGCTGGCCAGTACTGTCCCCCTTTTTCTCTTTTGCTATTCTTTAAAGCTCTGAAAGCTTCTTTTGTCTGCGATAATAGTCAACCAATAATAAACCACACGAGTAACTATGATAACTACCTGTTAGCCAGTCCTCTCTTTTTCTCCCATGCCACTCTCTCATTTGATTGAGTGCAGGTTTGGATTTAAAAAATTACAACATGCTGACATTAAAAATTTCAAAGTCTGCTCTTTTAAACTACAGTCAGTAAGCTACATAAATGGGAATATATTCCTTTATTCATGTAGTCTTCAGGTTTAAACCTTGAACATTAAGGGCTGGCTTCTGTAACTTCATGGAAAAGTGTGCCCATGAGAAACTATCCAACACCAGAACCACATCTGATCAAATATGATGCTTTTTTTCCTCAAATGAATAACCAAACAGTGCCTACAGCTTCAAGTCAAACAAACATTTAAAGTTGTTTTCCATTGTCTCTGCAAAGCCACAGCAAAACACTGCTGCTTACTTTCAAAGACGGCAGAGTGTTTAGTGTGGTTCACCTCTTCTGAAAATAATAAAATATGCAGCGTTATGAGGTATTGTGCCACAGAGAGTGTGATCCATGAAGGAGAGCGCATTATAAAACCATCATGGATGGAAAAAGGCTGCAGATAAACAGTTCCTAAACTATGATGCTTCTCTTCTACCTTCCATAATCATTGAAGAAAGTGAGCATTACACAGCGTTCAAACACAAAACAGCACAAACACTGGCTTCTTTAACCTTGACTTAACATCTTATTCCACCGACAGAGGATTTATGTTTGCTGTGTTGTCCAGTGGAGAGGAAAGCAGAATGTGACATTTCTTCCACTGTTTGTCGAGAGATTTAGAGAAAAGAGGAAAACAGGACGTTGCATCAAACTGCACGCTGGCATTATTGAGTTTAATCTCGTATATTCATATTCTGCCCTCAATTCTGAAAGTTACATTTGTTGCACTTATTGCAAGAGCTTCAAATTATTCTCATTAAGTTATTTCAGATTAAATTTTCTTGTTTTTGAGTGTATTTTCTCTTTCTCACAGAGTTGTACTGCTTCTGGTATTTTTAACACCAACATAATGGGGCAATCATTTCTCAAGCATTTAGATTCCGGGGAAGCTGCATTAGGCAGCTCATTTGAGCGTTTGAGTAATTAGGGCAACTCTGCAGGGTCTCAGAGGCCAGATGGAATTCTTTACTTTATCATTAGGCTGATGATTGTAGTGCTTCATAAAGAAAAACAAATACAGCACAGATTCCAGAGTGGAAATTGTGTTTAACTGATTAAATGTGCTTCCTTTTCTATCAATATTGATACCTTGATGACTTACTACATAAACCTTCTAAGGGGACTTTTTACTTGGTACGACACAGACTGCAATTAGTACAGAGAACTTAGGGTTCTTTCATACATAGTGAACAATGAGCATTTCCATTGTAGCAGGATTTGGAAGTGGACTTTAAATATCAACATTACTGCTAATTTGTGTTAATTTTACTGAATTTAACAGATGAACTGTTTTCAAAGCTGAAGTCTTGTTGACAGATCATAAGTTAGAGGAGCTACATTTTTCAGCAGCTGTGCCTGACTCTTGCAGCCACATGAATGGAGGCATTACAACTTCTTTTTTACTTTCTATGCCTTTGTTTGGTGAGCGCCTAGAGGTAATACAACTTTTGAGCATTTCTCTCTCCTGAGCATTCTCTGAGTAAGTTCTGCTTATTTTACTCTAAACACCAGTTCAGTCCTTTCTGAATTGCCTGTTTATGTGTGAGTATTGAAATCTAGCAACAAAGTTTGACTTCTGAAGGGGCTTGATGCATGGCCCAACCTAACCTGAGAAACTTTCAAGAATAAACTCTGGTGTTATGAACTGAGCCAGTTGGGAAGTGCTAAAAACTGCAGGTCCTTGAGTTTTAACTTTGAAGATGACTCCAAAAGCCCTGAAATTTTACCTTGTACCTATTTTAGAATTACCTGGTTTGTGGCACAATTAATTAAGCATGCTTACAACCTTTGCGTAAACAATTGTGGTCTGAATAGTGAAGCAAAAGTTTGATTTACTCATAATTTATATTTAAAAACAACTACAGTTAGCCACAGTGCTTTACAAGTTAAAAAAAAAAAAATCTGATGATTCAATTTGTAGTTTTCACAGGAGCCTTTTTTGTTCATCCATTTTGATACAAACTAATACCAAAAGTTTTTCAAAAATATCAAAGTGTTAATGAATCTCACTGACTGCTGTAATTCTGCAAGGTTGGCTTTTGTAACACTCTACATTTACATCAAATCATTACCTATCAACCGTCAGATTATGTGCTTTTTTTAAGGAGCTCTGTTGCAGTTCAAACATTATTCACGGTATTAGTAGCCCACTTTGCAGGCTACCTGTTTATTTAATTCAATCCTACAACGCTATAGATTCTGAAGAAGGAGATGGTCTAGACAATTTAGTAGGAGGAAGTAGAAGGAAAAAAAAGCTATGTGGTGATTTTACATAATAAAGATATTGCATCAACAATACGTAGATTAAAAAAATGTGATGAAAGGATACGGAAGCTTTTTATTATCAGATGAAATAAATAATTTGAACCTGATAACAAAGGGGTGAATAATTTGGTACTGTAACAACTATAACACATATAAGCAGATAAAAACAAATTTAAAAAAACAAAAAAACATCAAGACAACAACGTACAGTAGAAATCAAAATGCTTTTTTCTGCTGGTTACAGAAGGCATTCTGATCCCTCTGTTTCACACCAATGCAACAAATTTTAGCAGCACAGCTAATGCCATTTCAGTCTTTAACTGTGAGGTAGTGAAACTGATATATACTGCAAAACAAACTCTCAATTAAAGACTGATACAAACCAGATTGAGATTTGTATGAGAGCATATTAGTGGAGCAACTCCAAGAATCCGTTGGTGCAAGTAATTGTGCAGGTTGATTTAAGCCACTGACTGTGCGTCAATATGGCTTAGGTACTTCCATCTTCTTTGACTGTAAAGGATACAGTTGGTGTTGGTGACACATTTCAAGTCAAGGCATGCGTTAAAGTAATCTGTCTGATGGAGGCAACATCACACCACTTCTGCTAGCAAAAAAAAAAAAAGAGAAAAGGAAGAAAGAAAAAAACGCTGAAAACATACCACAGGATCTATCCACAGCCGTGAATGGTCCGCAACAGAACAGATTCTTGTGTTGAGGAGGATAAAACATGGTTGTGCTGGGGCTTTCATTTATCAATGGAGCTGTCAATCATGACATTATGTCCGTGTTTAAATCAGAAAACAGCTTTAATCACTTGACAGAAAGTACAACAAGGTATAAATGTTTGAAATGTATTAGTCTGGTGCTGCTGTATGAATTTAAAGAATTCCTTGCAGTGACTGAAATAACATTTTGCCTCCAAACTACTGCTTTCTTGTTCTTCTATCTTCGTTATTGATTGGTGTAAAATGCTTTTGCATATTAATGACTGGAATTTCAAGATGTACCCATGTTTTTTTTTTCTTTGTAGATTTATGATATGCTTTAATATAAAAAAAAATACATTAAAATATCAGCTGTAGTTCTGAAGCTGAAAACCAGAGTAGCAAACTACAAAACAGACCCAACAGAAAAGTCATGGTGAAATCAAAAGCAGTGAGCAGTGCCAGCTACCTACGATCACGTGTAGTAGGTAGTCGGGGGTTTGGAGAACAGCCTCATCCTGAAAGACAAACAGATTTTCCTGTCTTCACGTTACCAGAGTTTTACTCAAGAATTCATTTTTGTTGCCGTGGCACCAATCCTAGGACCCGTACCATTACAACTGAAGAGGCAGGTTTCATCCTACTGCATATTGTTTCATCTTCACTCGACAGCACATACCGTGTGTGCTCTGTGTTTTTGTGGTCCAGAAGTGTATCACACCAAATAATTAAATTCCTCATAGCAGCCAATCTACTTGACACTATGAATTTATTTCTCAGTCCACCTGATCCATGGCAACTCTCTGAATACCAGTTGTAGCTCTGCACACTCCAAAGATGGGGTGTGATTGCGATTGAAGGAGCGGAGTGAACAGACAGTCTGGTGGCTGATGGTCTGCATAGGTGTAAGTGAGCTGTAGGAGGCTGGCTTTGAAGGCTGCTGCCAGGCCAACCGTCTGCCTGCTGCTGGCCTGGCAGTGCCAGTCCAGGCTTCAGATGAATAACAGATGTTGTCTGACAGGCAGGACCATTTGTCATTTAACCGTCTAAGCAAAACAAGCTGGAGGGTGTCACCATAAGTCAATGTCACAGGCTCGGACGGGGAGGGAGGGATCCAACATTTCAATAATGTTTAACCCCTCTCGGCTTCCACCGTTGCGTCTCTTGCAGCCAACGTCACGGCTCGGCGTGACCTGCTGTGAGTTGCTCTGCCGCCCCTGCCCTATCACAGAGGATTCCTACTCTTCTTCTATGATATGATAAATGGTTGGAAGTCTCATAGATCTGGAGGTCTGTCCAAAACAGAATTGATGGAACCTCTGCCGTCCAATTTGTGCCTGTTTCTGATCTGAAAAAGTGGAGATACAAGGAAGATTTGACAGCTAAATTGCTATATTAAAATTGATTTTTTTTTTTTTGTCTGCTACACCGTTCACCTTTCCCACCATCACTGCTGTAGAGAGTTTGAATTATATCACTGTCACTCTGTTATTGCTTTCTCTTACCACCTGGGGGGAATGGGCATGTGTGCAAGATGACGCTGATTTTAACAGAGCGATGATTTTAATGCGTTTTCAAGCAGTTGCTTCTTACAACACGGAGATTTACCATGGCTGTATAAGCCACTGAAATGAAACCTATCTATAAATCGTGTTACAAGCATGAAATGCATATGCAGTAAAATGAAATGTTGCCATGCAAAGTCCTCACCCAGCCTCCAACTCTAATAAACAGCCGCACTGCCCGGAGGTAGTTTAGAGCCACAGCAAATGTCAAATTGACCATTAATAGTCAGCGGTAATAAAAAGCTCTGTTGTCTCATGATGAAGAGTATTTCAGTCAATTCATCGGCAATGTTTTTATAAATGTCAGAAAGCTAATACAGGAGAAAAGCTGTGAAATGCATTAGTGGGTGGTCCATTTCTCCATGTTGTCGTGGTATATGCTCAGTGACAGCATTGTTTTTGATGTTCTGTGGAGACTGATGGCTCCTTTTATTACCAGACAGCAGCACAACAACATCCCTCATGTTGACAGGACTCCATATTCACCTCAGCGCTCAAGGGGCTCAGCTCGACCATTTCTTCTGGAGCTTGTCTCAAGGTCAACGTCTCTGCTGGCACGTAAGCCCCCTCCCAGTGCGCTCACTTCATCTGCAGCTGGATGCACTTTCCTCACAGCGTGGTAACATGTTGTTCTGTGCTGCTGTCATGAAACCGCCTTTGAATAACTGTGACAAAATCCCCACCGGAAGGAAGCATGAAGACATCAAGCCGGAGGAGTCCATGATGCGAACAGTCAAATCCCAGTGAGACGGTCAGCCTCGCAGCCACATGAATCACTGCATCAAACACATGCATCTAACAGCTTAACCTAAACACAACTACCCCTCTTCTCCACTTATATTCACCCCGACATGAATGGAAAAGGAAGAATATTATCACTTCACAGACAGCTGCCAAAGGAATATTGATATAATTCAATTGCAGAAGAGATTGGACACAGAGATCCTGTTGTGTGCGGTTAATAAGAGGCCAGCTCAATCCAGAGGGCCGGCTCTAATGTGGCCTTACGAAGGAGGAGTATATACAAGAGGAAAAAGACATTCACAGTCTGAGCCTTCTTCTAATGTTGATATCCTGGATGACATGGAAGGAAAAATGATTAAGAGGAAGTGATTGAGAGCAGGATAGAATGACGGAGCAAAGTGAGGTTAAAGAGCACTAAGTGAGAGAGAAAATGAGAAGGAGAACAGCAGATCTCAGCTGGGAAACAGATGCTTCCTGAGGCATTCAGAGTGAGGAAATCTTTTAACCTTTGTCTATTTAATTTCTCAATTGCCTTTATTGAATTAGTCAGATTGTTTTGGCACATGTCAGGCTATAGAAAGCTTTCTGATTAAAGGGGCTACAATCTTCCCCAGACACAACTCCAACTCTCAGAAACTGAAGTATGTTCTGATATCAGGTAATAATACTATATACTCAGTGTGCATTCATATGAACCACTAAATATTCATAACCTGACACAGCCCATCTGGGTAAGGGGCGCCAGAGAGAGCTTTCAGAGGCGGGACTTAAAAAAATATATATGTAGCAGCCGGTCATTAGAAAACTTTCCTGCTCAAGACGCTCATCACAGTCCAATCCACACCAAGCCACAGTATTTGTAGCCTGACACCAAGTAGAAAGGTCATATATCTGCTATGGAGGTGTTTCACTAGTCCGGTTTTGCTCTTTTCCCGACCGGTGAAGAGCAAAAGCATGGTTCCCCGTCAAGAAAGCTTTGAGTGATGTTCTCTGTTCTTCTTTGAAAGAAGAATTTGAGTCTATTTGTGATAAAACTGCAGATATTGCTGCGTACACAGAGACCGCAGCCATTGTTTTCAAACATTTAGATGCTTCCCACTGACGTCACGTCTGCAGCCCCGCCTCTCTTCTCTGATTGGGTCGACCACATCTCTGCAGGGTGAAATCGGTTGTGCTTGGATCTTAGCAAGATGGATCTGCGGGATTTCAGAAAATGAAGCTGGCAGGTCCATCTGCTCTGCAAGGTTCACATATTCATGTCGTAGAAAGGAGCAGTTTGTGAAGCAAGGAGCTAAAAGAAGCATTTCACACTGAAGATGAAATAAGGTAATCCATGTAAAGCTACTACAGGAGAAGGGGACAGTGGGGTAAGTTGGGCCAGTGGGCAAGATGACCCACCCCCTGTATCTTTGCAATGGAACACATTTGTTATATGACCATAAATCTTGCAGGCATTCTCATTTGCCAACCTTGTGATTGAGAGAAACACAAAGTAATGTTTAAGTATGTTTTTTGACAAAAAAGTGCTTTTTGCCTGTCAAAGTATTTTTTCACATTCCAGCCATAATAAGTGATGGCAAAATTTCCCTGGTCTAAAAAAGTATATCACACATGATGATTTGCCAGCCTATTGAACTGTGTAAACCATTCAGCTGAAGTTTAGCCCTAATTGCTGAGCTTGGCCATTTTTCCAAAAATGGTGCCTGTGTGGTAAAGAGACCCAAATGCCTTGGGGTAAATTGAGCCGGTGGTCCTTCAGATGTGGAGTGGAGTTAACCTCATCAGGTGGTGTCAAACATGTGCTTCTCCAAACCGGGGCTTCAAAATTACAGAAACTTTGACATTTAACAATTGCAACATGATTTATTGGTGAGGTTATAGCTTTCCCTTCCTTTCTGATCACAGCATGATGAAGTGACAGATGTTCAGGTTCAAAACAAACAAACCTGTTTCTACATCATTTGCTTACCCCTGCACTGGGGCAAGTTGAGCCACAAGACAACATTTTTTTTTTTAAGAATTCTTATTTTCATTTCCTTTTGTCATGGATGGATGAAAGCATTTTCATTAACAGGAAACATCCTGAAATAAAGGATGTTTTTTTACTTCTGTATCACTTTCCTTTGTCTTGAAAAAAAAAAACACCAAATAAGGAAAAATAAAGATAGTAAAATTCCCAGAAGCAGTAGATGTTTCACTGAAGAACACTGAAGTGAAAAGGTGTTTTGTAATGTTTCACTCTGCATGTTGGTGTGGTTTAATTATTGGTTGTCAAAGCGTGAATGTGACCACATAATTGACCACATTACTATTTTGAGCCATGCCTGTTTTCTTTGAAGCTACATGTTGTCATTTCCATGGGCTTTTTTGTCAGTAAAAAGCAGATCGATTTCCATTTTTCTCAGAGCCAACACAGAACACGCTGCATTTGTTTCAAAATGTTCTAAGGAAGCAATCAATATCCTTTTAGAAATGAGAAAGACAAAAGAAGCATGATCACTGAAGAGGTAAAATGAAATTGTTATAATTCTGTATTGAGTAGTGACACAGAGTAAACTGGAAACAGAACTTAATCCCAGTTTGAGGAAGAAATACTGATCTCAGTGCAGCAATAAAGGCGGTGTAAATCACCTGAAAGCATTTATAAGCAGCTGGATGAACACTCACTGAGTATCGGTTTGGAGCGCACCCAAGTCCCAGAGCTCTTCTCATTGAATAAATGTCCATCCAAGGTTTACTTGTGTTGCCACGATTTTATCACAGTCCCGCCTCGCCTCTTTGTCTCCTTTTACAGCTCTTTGTCTCTTGCAGGGGAAGGTTTTGACTACAACTGCATTTGTTCCAACATCCAGCAATTTAGATACCTGATGTGTCAGGTATAGATCAACTTGATACCTCTGTGCTGTACAGCCACAAGCCCTGGTTTCGCTGGCCTCATCCACTGATCCTTATATTTGACCACAGCAGAATGCTACACTGTCTTTAAGCTCTAATTAGGGACTGCTATAAAATGTTTGAAATCTTGTGACTTTTTGTGCAGTAAACATCACAGACAAAACCTGGGGAGGCCCTGCAATTACAAACCTGATCAAAATCTTAAGACTAATTTACATTTTGTACAGTTCAATCTAAAAATAGATTCTGCATTGTGCTTCAAAATGCAAAAATGAGAAATTTGGAAGAAGACAAAAAAGAATTGATCAAGCAAATTATTAATAACAACAGTTAAAGTGAAATAGTCTGTTCATCCGCTTACTAAAAGATTAACACCACAGCTTTTAAAAGTTGAAATCTGCACAAAAATGTGTACTCATTTATTTAATGTCAGGTATTCACAATGTCACAATTTTGTGACAAATGACAAAAGCAAAAAATTGTCTCTCTCTGAACATGGTCGGACTGTTTAACTGCATAAGCAAGAACTCTCACAACAAACGCTCCATCACTGCAGAGGTTGGACGCAGAAAAACGTTCTTTCCAATTTCTTCATTTTCTTCAAAGATCCTGAGGATTATTGAACAAAAAATGCCCAAAAAATGTCACCAGGCCTGGACCTGACGATCTGATTGGTTGTCCATCAAGACACAGGACGATCCTCGACCCAAAATTAAGGTTGTTACTGGAGCCCAATAACCATCAGACGTCTTCTGAGAAAGAAAGGCTTTAAGAACAAAAAAACCTCTTCAAAGGCCTCTCCTCCTTCAATGACACTAAACTGCCTGTTTTGATTTTGACAGAGAGCAGCAAACATGAAACATTAAGAGGTGGAATAAAGTTTTACTCTCTTAGGAGAAAAAATTAACCTTGATGGCCCTGATGGCATCCAATCTTACTGGCATGACAAGGAGATCCCACTGGAGATGTTTTCTATGCGGCACAGAGGAGGGGACGCCATCATGTTCTGCTTTTTCCTTCAATGGAACAATGGAGCTTCAGGTTGAACAGGGACGTCAAACGGCGGGTGGCCATGTGGAGATGTCGCAGGGGGCATCCTTCGTGACTGGGGGCCCTGGTCTGGGTTATTTGCAACAGGAAAATGCTGCAGACCATCTTGCGTGTTCCCCTGATCTAAATCACAATGAGAACATTTGGGGATGGATGGCAGGGGAAGTTTACAAAAAATGGATGTCAGTTCAAGACAGTGGATGAGCTCTGTGAAGCATCTTTGAGCAACTTTCCTACTGGCCTCATGGAAACACTCACATCAAGCATGCTGAAGTTAAATTTACCATCAAGGTCTTCATTAATGAGTCCTTTTTGAACTTTTATTTCTATTTTAGGGAAGGATACAAGCTTATTTTAAGCTGTCTTAAACTTTTGAACCTCTAATGGACAGCCTTTTTCACTTAAGTTATTATATTCAATAATTTTTTTTACTCATTTTTTTCTGTCTCATCCCCATTTCTTTTACTTTTCTTTTTTTTGCATTTTGAAACTCTACTTAGAACCTTTTTAAGGTTCAACAAAAATCAGCTGGTCTTCAAATTTTGATGAGGAGCGTATATTGCAGTAGCAGTAGCAACTTTACTGAAAATGTATGCTTTTTAAAAATCATTGTCCATTTGCTGTAACACAGGAAGGGGTTTCCATCCTTGGTTTTGGTCCGTGGATACATTTCCTGAACCAACCCCAATGAAATATCAAGGGATACATTGATTCTTAGTGCTATGAACAGCTCAGTAAAAGAAAGCCAGATAAGTTAAGGCTCTGTAAATCTAGTAAACCAGTTGCCTTAAAAAATATAATAAGATAAGAGAACTTGTGTTGACTTCACTTTTCAAGTTGCCAAATATTTTTCCTCTCAGTTCTGCTTCATATTACATTCTGTATCAACTCACTTTTATTCAGTATTTGGAGAGATCTGTCCATTCTCGCCATTCTTCCCCTATTGCACAATCCTCAGCTTATGAAACTCTTTTTTTTAGCTACTGGAAAGTCCTTTTCACTACTCTGAACAGTTTTCACCTTGGGATGCTCAAAGAGGCTGAGATGAGTAACACTTACCTTTGCCAGGATCTAGTTTAAGGATTTCAGGACTCTATGGGGATACTGTGAGAAGATGCGATGTTTTCAAGAACAAGCTTCAAGAGTGGAGCAATTCTTTGCTTATAACGCTCCTCTTTCTCTTTACAAGTGAGGTCAAATCACTTTGTTGTACATTGAGCATTCATGTCCTGTAGAGAGCCTGGATGCAAGTGAAACTGCATAACAAAACATTGCCTCTAATGTGTGTTTCTAGATATTGTTTTGTGGAGTCAGCATTCACATCAATTGAAGTTAACAAAAAAGTGACTATTGCCTTTTTAAATAGCTGCTCTTCATTAAACAGATTCATTTCATAGAAATCCTGTGAGTCTAATTTGGCATGCTGAATTGTTTTCACTCTTTGGTTGTTTAATGTTTCAATGCAGTTTGGTGCTTAGTTAATTGAATCAGTGCTCAGTCAGTGTATTGAGTTAATTATTGTTTGCTGTGGTAAAAACATTTGCTGCTTTTGTCTTCAACTTATCTCCCTCGGTTCGACCAGGTCACATGGTCTGTTCTAAAAGTTTCCTCTCTGCACTGCCTGTAGAGAAGTGAGGCACAGCACAGCATCTATTACTGCAGCAGTGTCTCTCTCTCACTCTCTCTCTACTCAACTTCCTTTCACTCATTGACCTTCATGTGGAAAAAGTTGCAGAAGTCTGTGAGATTCAGGCTCGAGTGAACAAGTATCCCAACAGGCCCGGCTGTGAGGAGACAAAGCAGAGGGAAGCCACAACAAGGCAGAGGTCAGGACATGAAACAAAAGCCAGCATTATGTACACACTTTGGGGAAATTATGCAGAAACTTTAAAGTTGTCTTGCAACTCTTTTTTTAGCTGTAAAATAGTGAAAGCAACAACCAAAGGCGAGTCTAAAAAAGTAAAACTGATTTTGCAGGGGTTGATTAGTTTTGGTGAGTCTTGTAGCTATATTAGACACAGAGGGCTTGGAGGAGTGAGCTGCAGCATCAATCATCAAGAACATAAAACCAAACACACACCTCCAGCTGAATCCCTGTGGCCTGTCATATCCTGGAAACACTGCAGTCAGAAAACATATCTTCACTCAAGTCTGACTGTGAGCATGGCCAGGGACTTCTTTACAGAATTTGCATTTAAATGAGGTTGGGAATTAGTATCAGTTTATTCTTGAAAGTAAGCATTACTTTATTGAGTGTATGGAGTAATTGCATGTTGATGGCATGTCTCAGGATGGTATTTGAATCGTTCTGGGCTCTGAGAGCTGTGCATCATTGCACAGTCAATATCTGAACCGGGTCCATTTTGTTTTCTTGATTTTGTGCCAACAGTCATCTTTCAAATTGCATTTCCTTAACCATTTACTCATCTGCAGTGATTACCATTTGCATGTGTATTAGCAGTTGGGCGGTCAGGAGAAGGTGCAGGTGCTCGTGCACATCAGCAGAAAATAGCAGAATGACGTTTTGTGCTACTTTATGCACGGAGATGACAACCTGCTCATTGAATCTTTTGCTTTTCATCACTTACAAACCAATCACAGCTCTTTCTTGGAACAGGGGGCCCATTTACCAGACCCACTCTCTTACTGATCCTTGTGTCATTATTACTGCTCACACTCTGCTTCTCACCACGCTTCAACTCCATCTCCCTTACCGTCCTTCCTTCTCCAAAAGCTTTGTTTTAACCCCCAAAGGAATATGTGATGCACTCCCTGGAAAGCCATAAGATGCTGATTGGTAAAGCTAGAGACCATCTGAGCTGTAGATTAGTCTGGTTGTAGATGGTAAACTCAATCACAAGACCATGCTGTGCAATTAACACAGGAAAACACACTTTACTGGTGTAAATAAAAGCCTCACAAGGGACAGAAATCTTGTGACTTGTTTCTGACAGCACCTTCATCAAGAGGATTGTAAAAAGCCTACCACAATTGAAAGTGGATTGTTTTGAAATAAGCTTTTCAGATTCAAAGTCATATTACAGTTCAAAGACCTAAAGGTGCAAAGATGACAGTGAGTAGTCTAAAAAAATTCATTGAATCTGAAAAATGTGGTTGTTGCTTAACTTTTCATTTACATCTGTGTTTATGAAGGTTGTCATGTTTCTTGAAGTCCCAGATCTCAATGCATACATTGATCTTGTTGTACATTTTTGATGGTTGCAGTATCCGAAATCCAACACTGTAACATCTGTGTTGACATTAGAAGCCTAACCAGAGGGAGGGATTGTAAATTAGAAATTTTTAGATACATGTTTAGTATCTATTTTGTGAAACAATGTTCCAGGCATTCGTCCCTGCCAAAATAACAAGTCAATTTCTTTCTTCTTTTGTCTCGTGACAAACCTAATATTTTCTGGTTTGAAGTTTATCAAATCTGAGGACTGCGTAGTTTAATTCATTGGCAGTGCAGCCCACCACGCTGCTGGGTGGTGGGCTGCAGCTGCCAGCGAACAAAAATACAAGACACCCACACTTCAAACCAAGTCAATGGAGAGCTATGAATAGTTTCCCCCTCTGCTGTGGGCGGTACTTAATATCAGTTTTTCTTGATGGATAGAAAAGAGAAAAGAGTCCATAAATAAAAATAATATGCAAACGAGTCCGCCAATTTTGACTGGGTATAAAATTAAACCGTTGGAAGATTTAACACTGAAATTAAGAAAGTTTGATGAGGAGAACTTCTCTCTTATGTAACCAGATTAAACTTGAATAAACTAAAACTTTTTAACAGTCCCACAGTGCTAGTGTCTTTATCTATCCTATAACCTGACAAGAAAAATCAAACTGCACACAATATGACTATAAATCTGTCAAATAAATAATTAAATTAGACAGGGTTTCGACAGAGAAAGAATCTCCAGAGGTAGATTTAAAGATTAAATTCTGGAACAAAAGCCCACATTGAAAGCTTACTGTGAGTCCTGTGAATTAAACCTCGAAAAAAATTAACTATATTTAGTGGAAACATCCACTGAGGGATAGAACGTTGAAAATCCAAGAGAACAGGAAGATCCAAACCAAAAAACACTACAACAAACACTCATGGTCAAAATAAAATCCACAAACTCTGCTTCAGGGTCAGGACAGTGATGAAAGATAACTGAGAGACAAAAATAAAATCAATGCAGAAACAAGAAGGAATAATACATGATGAGATTGAGGAGTGTACTTCATAATATAATTGAAAGGTAAGGTACAGTGAGCAGGTAGTTATGCAGACTGAAATCCTAACAAGGTGAGCAGACAGAAACTGGGTGAAGGAGTCTTTCATAATGAGCAGTATCCCACAAGATCAGTTTGTCTCCTTGTTTCATGTATTTGTCATTGAAAGGTTTTATGATGCAAAACACTTAGAAGATTCTACTTTGATAAGTCTAATGAAAACAAACATTGTAATCCATCCATTTTCTATACCGTCTATCCTGCTAATCAGGGTCGCAGGTGGCTGGAGCCTATCCCAGCTGTCATTGGGCGAGAGGTGGGGTACACCCTGGATTGGTCGCCAGTCAATCGCAGGGCTGACATAGAGACAAACAATCATTCACGCACACACTCACACCTACGGTCAATTTAGAGTGATCAATTGACCTAACGTGGGCATGTTTTTGGACTGTGGGAGGAAGCCGGAGTACCCGGAGAGAACCCACGCATGCACGGGGAGAACCAAACATTGTAATATTAAATATATTTATCATTATTTCTCAAATACGTTATCCACCCACCTGCCTGACAAATACAGATGCAAAGAAGCACAATATTGATTAAAGTTGATTTATTAATTCATTTATTGTAAATTTTACTTATACAAAGTTTTTTGATGTACAGACACAAGCAATTATAAAAGAAAAAATAATAATAAAACCACAAAACAAAAACAGACAAGAAAGGCAGCACTTATCTGTTAACAAATAAGGAAATGAAAAAATATGTCAATTCAACATAATGTCCCAGAATTCTGGAAAGTCTGGAAAAGAGTCCAGAGATTGAGTCCAGAGGGGCTAAGCAAGAGTGGAAACACATAGTCTCATCATGTGGATATATGAAGAAAAACAAACATGACGAAAAGGGGGGCAGATCGTTAAGGTAACAGTTATGATTTATTTGTTCAGGTACAAAAAGTAAAGTTTTATTTTGAAGTCAAAGTGAAAAGAACTCCAGAAGGAATATTTCTAACTTCAATTAAATACAAGTCACAATGTCACAGCTATTAACTCTTCTTTGATCACAAAGTCTCGTTGCTTTAATTAAATTGCATCCATCAGAAGCTGAATTTTGTTCTCACTCTGCTGCCTCTCTCAGGATTACAGGACAGGATGTTGCTCCTCTTTTCTCTATCAGAGATGGTGGGAGCCCAGGAGCTATGTGTCAGGCTGCTATAACATCTGTCTGACATGTTGTGCCTTGACAGGCAAAAACATACGGTTCATATCTGCAATTGCCTATTATTATTGAGGGACAGGTTGTTCTTGTTGCTACCTCTGTTGAAAGTTTTTGACCAATTAGAATCAAGCATCCACAGAGCTTTGAAAAAGTAAAATGGACAAAGTCTTCCTGGGATGTCTTAAAATGTTTGGCTGTACCTCTGGTGCATTATCAGTGAGCTTCAGTCTGTGATTAGCATCAGATATGTCCTGTCAGCTCATCCAAGCTCAGAGTTAATATTTCAAACTCGACTGTGAAATGTGTTGGAGCAGACTGCCACCTAATACCTAGCAACTCAGGCGAGCTAATGATGGAAACTTTTGAGACAGATCAAAACATAAGAAGTGTCATTTCCAATTCTCTGTGTGTATTTGTGTGTGTGAGTCTGATTTCAAACTCAGATCCAATCAGTGCCTCCCTCACTCAGCATGGTCTCATTGCGAAACATTACATGGTGAGAATTTCTGCACACGTTTGGGTCAGGAGAGGACATGATCACACCGGGCAACAGGTGGACTTTAAATATGAGCTTCTTTTGAATTTATTTTCCAGCAGCAATGCCAATGATGACATAAAATAGTGAGATAAATCGACTCTCATCTGTATGTGGTGTGAGCTACATGAGAGCAGTGATTGATTTCTCCTTCTTCTGGCAAGAAACTAATGAAATATGTGATGCCTTACAAATGCTTCCATTATGTGAGACATCACCTTTTTCTCTGTGTCCCAGGTGTCAGTAAGTGGTTTTTGGCCTATGGGAGCCATCCACAGCACTCATTAGAAACCCAGTTGTGACCCTATCTTAAGCATGTCATCAGAAAGCATGCATTACTTACAGTGCGCATTGATTGCCAGCACAATCACTCGGCCTCTGACAGGCAGATGGGCCGATGAATCCAGAGGACCCCGGACATCCTGCTGTTCAATTCCCTCCACACCAGCGCTTCAGTCAATAACGCTTTCTATCGATAGGGCACTGAGGAGAGATATAGCTCTTCCTCACCTGCTGCTACTGACAGCTGTCAGCATCACTCAACATAAAATCCAAAGAACAAAACAACAGACTTTGTAGAAAACAACACAAGTCAGACCACACAGGAGCCACAGCATATTGTTTTCCAGTAGGTGGGGTTGTAGTTACTCACAGCTGATTGGTTGATAGCCATGGAGTCAATAGGAATTGATCATTGCTGATTATAAGCAGACTAACAGCAGAGGAGTCAACACCTAACAAGATGAGCCACTGGTAACCAGACACAAAGTGACTGGAGCTATTAGGACAAAGTTGTCTGCTTTACCCAGAGGCAAACAACAACTATTTTAAAAGAGATTTAAAAAGAGATTAACAAAAAAAACAAAAACAAACCATAATTATTTAGTTTCTAATGCTTTATTCAAGGAGTGATGTTGTGGATTCTTAAGTATCTCCTTTAAAGCTCCTGTGTTAAGTGATACATCTGTATATTTATTCTGATGTCTTAATATGACTTAAAAGATTATTGATGAGATTGACAACTTCCATGAATCGTCAAAGTTATGCTGCATTTTCTCCTTTAAACTGGAAGAAGCATGTGTGTTGAAACACTTAAATAAAACAGTTCCCTGCAGCAAAGGATCTAGTTGCTTTTTGTTCATGTTTCAGGATCATTCTTCAAATGGCAGACTCACATTGTACAGAACTCTGACAGGAGCATCACTTTTTTAGAGCAACCAGTGCTTCAGCTCAGAGAGTGACGCTGCCAACTGGTCCATTTCAGCCAAGTCCATCAGTGGTAGTGGTGGTTACAGCAGCTGTTGAAAACAGAAAGAGTCCTCTGGAATGCTTCCTAGTTTCCTTTTTCCTAACAGATGCATTTGGCTGAAAGTTGCCAATTAACAGGGTCACTTTTTAGCCTGAAATGACTGGTGGCATCTGTGACTGAAAGCTATGAAATTATTCACTCTTTCAAACTTTGGTCTGATCAGGTCTTGACTTTTAAACAGGGCTGCTGCCATTAATCTGCTGAACAGGGTGTGATGAAGGGAAAATAAATGCATCCTTTTTGGCACACTTTAGTGTAGATACCACAGAGTTGCCTTGGTATGGTAGAAAAATTGTCCACTGCACAATGAATGACACCTTCACTTTGAGAATAAAGTGCCTGCCATGTGTAAAATAGTTTGATCTTTGGTCCAAAATGGAACTTCATAATTTCAACATCACTGAAGCACTACAGGTTGGGCTACCACCTGCAAGCAGAACATACAGGTGCAGCTAATTAAACTTAAGTCAACTGGCATCTACATTAGAGAAGTCAGAGCCAAAAAAAACTGAATGCTCAATTCACAGCTACATCATTTAACAAATAGCCATCCCAGCTAGCCAGTGACGAAAAATGATAATTATTCTGCCAATTATATGCAGTAGCCTGTTGTATGTATTTTTCAGGATTACTAATTTTGATTCAGGCCTTAAACAGAGTGGTTTTGTGTGCTTGTTCAAAGGGACTGTGAGGACTTTCTTAGTGAACTTTAATTAGCCTGATATCCAGATACATACCTGATCATAATCTCCAATTAAAAAGGACATTCTCAGCACTCATTCTAAGTGCTAACTCTTAGCTTCCCAATCAGGTCAAACTAGACCAGACTGAATAATGATAAGTTTCAGTGTCTATGACAACCCCATGTCGGCTGACTAAGTTTAGCAGCAAGAAGAGAAATTTTTTTTTTTCTGCTGAAAACGTCTGTGATTAATTTAGCAGTAATAGTGGACACTGGAGCTGGACTGGTGATAGAAAAGGGACAGAGAAAAACTAAACAGTAGAGCAATAGAGCATGGGCAAAAGGCTAAAAGAGTCCATCAATAAAACACAGAGCCACATTATGTTTGCTGTACTCCGTAGATCAGCACTGGTTGGTCATAACCAGAATTCAAATAACTTGACAGATTATTGCACTATGCCACATTTGTTTTGACAAAACATACAGCCGTGGTTATGAAGAGCATCCTTGATTACAAACAGTAAATGGGTATAAACCGTAGACTCTTTTAATGTCTGTAAGCATTGCCACAGTGGAGCGTGCATTTGTTCCCACATTTCCTTTTTAATAAATTTATATCAGATTCTGTATCCTTTTCTCCAAATTTAGTAACAATTAAATAGTACAGCAATAGACTGCAGATGAAAGGTAGCTTTTGACTAATTCTGGTGCACCCATCTCTTTGTTTATCACAAACATTTTTTAAAGAATTTTTTGTTGTTTTGTTGCCCTTAAGTAAATGTACTACGTGTATATGGTTGCGTGTTTGCGCTTATTTGGTTTTCTTCCGTCTGATTTAGGGAAATGTAATCAAGGGTTCAGCATCTATGAACCCTGCTTCAGACAAAACCCTTTTGGATCAGCCTTTATATCTTGTTTTGTTTTGTTTTGTTTTCTTGTAACGACTATGATTGTGACGATTTCTGTTTCTGATGATTAGATTAAAATTAACTAATTTATTCAATCATTCATTGACTATAATCTGCTTCCTAAGATCTTGTTGGATGAAAGAGCTTGAATTGAAAGGAAATGTAGGAACACGAGACCAAATTCTGATAATGTCCAAGAAACGTGGGAACATAAAGCTTTGGGACCATACGTCTATGGGAATATAAGGCTGACTCTACCACACAGGAATGGTGCCAGATAGAGCATTAGAGGTGAAATCTCTTTGTGTGCTTTTTCGTAGCAAAGCTTTATTATGGGCACGCTTTGACTTTTACAAAACAACAAAATATGACTTTTATTCTTCTGCATGCAGAACGAGATATGCAGTTACAGCGCTTACTGCTTTATTCACAGAGATTGTTGCAGAGATCGACACAGAATGAGAATTCCTCACACTGGCTTGAAGTAAACATTGTTTTGTTTTCTATCTAACACAAGGATTTGTGTGTTTTCAGTTTCCCCCTGTCAAAGATGAAAATAAAAACCTGACCTGCTTCAGAGGGTAGCACTGTTCCCGTGTGCTCACACAGAGTGCAACTGATTGGAGGAAAGTGCCACTGATGGAAAATGTTCCAACTGCTGAGGGAAGAAAGCAGTAGATAAAACGGGAGAGATGGATATCCCATCAGCCCCAGGCATGGGATTTAATTTTCCTCTATGAGCAGTGTGACTCTAGCTTGGGAAATGGACCATTTATATTCCCATACCAGGTGGAAACGTGGAAGAGCATGTGTGCAAGGTGGTGTGTGAGCCTGTGTACTCCTGTGTGTGAAATTCACATGTACATGTGACAGAGGGAGAGGTGGAGAAAGAAAGGGAGCATAACTAACCACAGCCAGCCCTGAACAATGATTCACAGCAGTGATACAGTTGTTACTCCGTTAAATGATTCAGCAGTAAGAGGATAAACAGAAAACAAAACAAATATCAAACTGACAGTTGGCATTGTAGCCTGGGAAAACCAACAGACACTGACAGGTAGATTAACTCTGTCCCAAAGGCTGTTTAGCTCCAAGCAATAAGATGATCATATTAATCATGGCTCCTGATTGACCGCCACTCCTCCGAGTGACGTCTCTATCATCAACTACATGCTGTATGCTACACACACAGGCATGTAGCCCCTCCTGTTTCATCCTCATCACCTTTTTTGTCTTTGTGTAAAACATCACAAGCTTTTATGTACAAGATTGTAGACACGCACACATACAGGGTGTTCAGTCATGTCCTTGTCATCTTGCTGCTCATAAATAGACATCAGTTGTTCCTGGTGGGCTCTGTGTACGCCGCTGTACAAAACAATCTCCTCAGCCACACATGGTGACATTAAGATCACTTGACAACAACACACAAATACTCCCACGAGGCACAACATGAGAACATATTTGCATTGACTCGACTACTCAGCTGTAATACCTCTGAAAGCTTTAGGGCCCTGCTGGGAGGCAGAAGTGCTCAGTGTAGGTTTGAGATAATGACCTTGTTTATTCAATGGTTTAAAACAATTTCACTGCAATGGTCTGAAAATAATTCCCAACACAAACAGGAAGTCAAAATACCTGTTACTGCACTTGAAAAACTCAATGAGTATGGCCTTTGTTCTTTGAATCCAAAGTGTTGGCACAGTAAATGACAGAATGGTGGAGCAAAAGTATGAAGCAAAGCAAAAGAGGTGTAAGAGACTGAAACATAAACATGTAAGTGCTGTAAATAAAAGGTACCTGCAATGAAAGAGGACAAATGAGACAAAAACATAAACCTTGAATGTGAGTGTGGTTGCATCTTAATATTCTGTTGAATATGTATCTTTGACAATGCATGACAGACAAAACTTGTCTTTGGTCAGTCTGTCATTTGACTGCAATTTCTTGATGCATTGATTCCACCTTTTTATCTGGAGCCAGATGAGACTGAAAGAGTGGTGCCATTCAAGACCAGAGGGCAATCAGCAAATGAAAACTCATTATTTGCTTCTAACTTTTCTTTGTAACACCATTTATTTCATTTCATTCTTATTGTTTAAAGTGACTGTAAGGAGAATCCATATGAAGTGGATTGCAGTGACTTCCTTTTTGCAGAGGGACTCAAGCAAACTGTCGTGATGTATTTGTTTCTAAAGAGAAAGCAGATTGGAGCTACTTTTTTACACTACATTTCTTTCAAGATGACTTTTTACTAGCTACATTTTTACCAGACAAGGTAATGCATGTATCAACAGTTAGGTAGCACTGTTCAAAACGTGACAACAAGCAAACTATGTGAATTTGTACCGTAGCTTAGTAGATATGTTCAGCATTACTCACAATACTCTGAGAAGTATCCGTACCATGTTTGTGAATCCTGGTTATGTCCTACCAGTACTCATCTACCAAGCAGAGCAAATGTAATCTGGCTCTTTATTTTGCTGTTAGACTCTCAGGTTTCAACAGACCACTGCAGTTAAACTGCAGCCAGTCGATATGAATATTTTTACAAACAGCTCAGCTTGTGTTTCAGCCTTTAGCTAGTACTCCATCACTCTCTTGTTCAACTTTCTTCTGCTATTCTGTCTCTTTTCTGTCAGGCAGTCAAGCTCCAGTGTCCACTATAGCTAAAAAAAATCACAGAAGTCATTTTTAGCAGAGAAAACTACCCATCTCTCGTCTCACTGCTAAACTTTGTCAGCTGGTGTGACGTAGTCATAAATCAATCCACTCCAGTCCAGCCAAGGAGAAGCTAGGAATTAGCATTAAGAAATAACCTATTTTAGCGCTGATAGTCTCATTTTAAATTTGGGATTATGATCAGGCATACACTGAGATATGAGACTTTTTCCAGATGACTTAAAAAGTCCTTACAGTCTCTTTAAAGCTGGGGATCAACTCACTTTTAGAACCAGCCTCATTTGGCCACTTGAGGCACTGCAGGTTTTGGCACTTAACTGTTTTCAGTTCAAAGATTAGACTACAATATCAAGAGATGAAATGTGAAGAAAAAAAATGCAACGACATGTTAAGGTCATTAACACACCATGTGTTAAGTAGATGAATGTTTACTCTTTCACATTTTTAGTATTTTGCCACTTTACAGACAAGGAGAGCACATTACTTCCAAATCTTTCATTTGGATATTTGCTTTACTATTTATGCCAAGGCTTTCTTCCAGGAGGGAACACTGTGAGAGGCACAGATGTGAAAGCACTACTGTGGTTTCTCACACATTAATGAAAGCAGGGAGCAGCAGTTCAGAGGAAATGTTCCCTTGAACAGCAGGGCCAGAGAGGAGAGGATCTCCACTGATCTAGGGTTTCTGGAGGAAAAAGATTAGAAAAACATCTCTTTTCTGTAAGAAGCATAATTTGTCTCTGCGTCTTCTGATTCTGATTCAAGTGATGCCCTGGGCGGCTGCTCCCATGAGACAGACTCCTGGGGAGCTGGGCTAATCAGATCGCTTCGTTCTAAATTAGACCTCCAGGGAATAAAATGCCCAAACAAACCGAAACATTAAGTGTGTTTCTCCCAACAAGGGGCGACGAGGAAGATTCCCCATAAAGTGCTGCAGGAATTGGACTACCTCGTCTCCTTCTTGCTTTCCTCTTATCTTGTCCTGGAAATGCTTTTGGTACATTTTTGTCCCCCTGTAACCTACTTCTTTCTTTTACCCCTTGAAAACACAGTCCTGTCTTGTCAAGTACAAACAGAGCAAGCTCCCACAGCTCCGGAGGTCCATCATCATCAGCAGCCTCTCCAATCAGCTGTCTGTCTTTGCACTGCTGATACCATCTGAGGAGTCTGCTTTCCACTCTGCCGCTGCGCTCAGAGGAAGAAACCATCTCAGAAACCATCTCAGGCAAAAGGTGCAATTAGCTGCTACAAATCGCAAAACCTCTTTCTAATCATGTATGAATTTTTATCTCCAAAAAGGCTCACATATTAGCGAGGACTAGCCGATGTATTACATATATTAATGAGGTCCAAAAGTTACTTGTTTGATTTTTATGCAGAACTTTGCTAAGTATCTTTGCAATGCTAATCACAAGAGGTCCTGGACAACATACAATTTAAATAAGATGTCCTAATGAGGGTGGGGTGGGGCCTCTGTGATCCAAAAAACCTTCAGGGACAGAGCTGTATTATCTTGTGCAGATAAATTATAAATGACAGGCACAAACTGAAGCCATTGGTATTTTTAGTTAATCGAAACTGCAGTCATGCTGTGGATCATAAAGAACTTCTATTACTAGAGGGAGATTTTGCTGAGTTGAACTGTGTCTTCACTTAGGGAGGTCAAGAATTAGAAAGAACCTGAAATAGACCTTTTTTGGGGAGAAGATGGCAGTCTCACAAACTTCTTTTTTTTACATCACCTAGCCTCTGTTGCAAACCAGCAAAGGAATATAAGAACAGGAAACATGGAATCTCAAAATATGGGGACATTATTAAAGAGGATTTCTTGCCAAATGGATATTTAATCGTAATCATTTGTTCCTGAGCGCATAGTCAAAAAAAAAAAAAAAAAGGAGGAAGAAGAAAGAAAGCCGTGCAGTGAAATCCAGCACCACAGTGCCAGATACACTGAGGCACCGTTGGCGTTCAAATAAAGCTGTATCAGCTTCATGGCACACGATCAACTTATAACTGAATATTTGATCCATGTTATAGTTCACTTATTTCAAACAGAGAATAAAATCTGTTGACTTTACAGTTTTCACAGCAGTAAAGCTGCATATAGAGACAAAAAGGAAGAAAAACAAACAGAGGCAGCACCCCAGAGTGAAGTTTTGTAGTTTGTTTACATTCTGCCTGCTGTCACCTCTTTGTGCTTCCTCTGAACCTTGAATGACTGAATTTCACAGCTTCTTTTGAGGATGGAGCTGACAGTTCATCTCCTGACCATCACAACTATAATGTGTTCATTCACAATAGTCACAACAGCTTCTTAAATGTCAGTCATATGACATGAAACATGTTGTGAGATCATTGGTTTGGTATGAGTAATCTGTAATTATCTGATGTCACTTCAATACAGCCCGTCACTCACACACACAGAGAACTGACCCCTGTACATGTTAAGTTTTATTCTCCGTGCCGTGTGACTAAAATTAAAATGTGCATGAGACACTGCTGCCGTCAAAGACACGCAATGAACCCTCAAGCACTCAAGCAGTGTTAAGACCTTGTATTCTTATCCTGACACTTGCCCAACTTTGTGGGCACACGTGTGCACTGTTAACGTGATCACTGAGCATTTATTTAAAGTCTCCATACCTGAAGCCCGAATATTACATGCAGGGTAAATATGACTCAGAACATCTTCAAGAATTGTTAATGACTTCTCAGTAAGTCAGATCGTACTACTTAAATTTGTAAAGAAACGTGTGCCTCCACCTGGTCTCTCTGCTCTGTCTGAGCTGCGATCATAAATTTGGACACAGTGTGGGCTTTAAGACCCAAAGAGTGGGGCTGAACTCAGACTGCCCACTCACAGTTTGGTTCAGGTTTGAATCTAGCCTGTGTCATCTTCCATGCATGCTCCTCTCTGGGGCTGTTTCATGTTCTAGCCACAGCCTGTCCTCTAATTAAAGGCATAAAAAGCTCAAAAGAAACTCAAAAGGGATCCAAACAATGACAGATTCATCCTAATACAGAATATTTTAACGTGTATATTAGAAAGTAACACATTGCCTTCCTCTGTTATACAATCATGTATAGTTTTTTGATTTGGCTATAAAGAAAACATTATCTTTTTTTAAATTATTTTTATTTCTTCTAATTTTTGGATAATGTTAAACCATTTGGATGTTACATTTATGTTCTATGTTCTCATTTTCATATTCTCAAGTCCTACTATCTTTGCCAGAACAACAACAAAAAAACAAAACAATTTCAAACCTAGCTGACTGGCCATGTTTGGTCGTATATGACCTGCAGCCTCTATCATAACAGCCACTCACACATAATTTGATTGTCCAATACATAAGTTTACTCGTAAATATGATAAATGTCTCAATACACTTACTGTGTTAGTCGTTGGCTTTGTTTCAACAAACTGGAGGTAGCTAAATCAGTGTGTAGCAGAAGCTCAACATGTTTCTCCAGAAAAGGGAGAATGATAAAGCTGTTTGACTCGTTGCCTTGCAGAGGATTGACATTTTAAACTTTTGTAAATATATGTAGTCTGGGGTAACTGTTATTTAAGACAGGACCAAACAGGCACAGTGAACATCAGCCAGTGGCTTTCAAAAGGCAGTTATGGTTCAGTGGGTCATCTGTCAGTCCAAAGACTAACGGTTAAATCCTCACCCCTGTAGTCCACATGTAAAGATGTCCCTGACAGAAACACTGAATCCTAAAAAACTCAAGAGGAGCCTGATTGCTGTATGATCTGATTAACTGAGACTGCTGGACACAGCATCTAATTTTTCTATTTAAAAACAACTTTTTCAAAGAGTTAATCTAAGCCATATTTATCCATCATAAAGCATCATCAAGACTTAAGTCTTATTCAGGCACTGAAAACCATCACATGACCCAAATTGTTTGAAATGAGTAACGAGAAAAAAAAAAAAAAAGAAGAGAGAGAGATAAAGAGAAGCACCAAGTGTCTTGGGAAAAATTTTCCAGTTCTCTTGAAATATAAATGTTGTCTCAATTCATTTTCCCATCCTGCAGGCAGATTTTCTTTTTACTCATTACAATAACGCAGGTTTAGTTTTCTGGCTCAATTTCTCTTAATTTTGCAGATTTTCTGGGTTTCGACAGCTCAGTGTGGTTTGTTTTTGACTGAAATTCATTTGTTACTTTTAAGAAAGGGAAACATTTATGCATTTAAATTTGTTTCAGATATTTGTAAAGTTTGTGCACTGGGGTGATTGTGACATGTAATGTTGAATATGTTAAGTGTTCATGGGTTTAGATAAGTGTTCAAACACAGTTAGAAAAACTGTGAAGAGTTTTCATGTGCTTATTTTGGTGATATTTTTAGACTGAATTGGTTGTGTTGTTCGGATATGAAGACTGAACTTCCCATGAGCATCATCACCCTTTGTAATGAAAAAGAACCTCTTACCATAACGTGTGTTTGTTGCAGAAGCCACAGGTGGGTACAGGTCTTCTTTTAATACAGCTTTTATTTTGTTAGTGACAAAAAGCCTGCAGAGTGATCAGATCCAGTATTGATTTGTCGCAACCTAAATTTATTTACTGTAGCAGTAACTAAGCTGGTTTAACAGGAAAACCTTCAACTAGTCAAACTATAGTTGTTGAGTGTCTGTTGAATAATCCTTTATCAAAAACGTGTCTTCTTTTGCTTCTTCTGCTCCAGTGTCAGCCATGAAGACTAAATATCCTGTGTAAAGAAAGCTTCCTTAAATGTGAAAAACTCTCAAAACTTGTTAGTATACTTCTTACTGCCAAACTTCACCGGTAAAGATCTGAACACAGAACCGTCAGAGTGAGTGCCAAATGCTGACTCACCTTTTTCCATAAAATCGACCAGAGCACAGGAACTTAAGATTCCTGTTGCTGACGATCTTATTTTTCTATGTGGGTCATGAAGAGGCCTCAGCATAGTGACACTATTTGAAGTCAGCGACTAACTTCTGACAGCGCCTTTAAAGATAGCCCAGACTGCTGTCTGCTCTGTATTTGCAGTCTGTCTGGTAATGTGTTGTTTTTGCACCGAGGATTTAAGAGAAAAGAATGTTCCATATGGATGAACGAGTTCCTTGAATTTACATGTCCCAATAAAAGGTGGAGAAATCACGAAAGCTGTGCGTGATGTCATGGCGAACACTGGTGCTTGGTTTACTAATAAATGTGGAGAGGTGAACATTCAGTTTCAGCATTTAGCTGTGGTCATATATTTACACAAACAACAAAAACTTACTTTGTGTTCAGATAAATTGTGTTCTTCAGTTTATCACTTTATTGGTGTGGGGTTTTTTTTTAGAGCAGCACTGAGAGAAGTGGATGCTTTTTGTGACAAAAAAGCCCTGCAAAGCCAGTTAACATCTGATGATTCATTGTAATCAATGGAATTAAAAAGGTTCAGATTTATTAAACAGAAATCCAACCTGATGATAAAGATGTTTAACTGTCTCCCAAACTTAAACTGACCTTTACTACGAAGGTTACTGAGCAGCAAATACTTTCTCAATGCCTCCACAAATAGCTTAGGGAAGAGTCATGGGTCGTGTGGTGTTTTTTGAGAAGATGTCAAGAAAAGTATTTTGTCCTCTAGATAGAAGGACCAGTGTGGAAACCCAGACAAACCTTTGACAAGTCAAGGATCAAAAGGTTGACACTTCCTGTGCTGCTTTCTTCCCACAGGGCAAACCTGCTGCTGCTCTGGCACCAGACCCCCCCGTCCTGCAGATCTACAGCCACCGACCGCAGAGTTTCCGTGTATAACCGAGGTCACGACAATGCCTCGGAGGTTACAGGCTTAAACATTTGGGAAATTGGCCTTGCTGCTCCATGCATAATTTACATCACGACCTGTGTGAGGACAGATATAGCAAGGAAGATGAAAAGGTCCGGCTGCTCTCTCGGAGCCTGGCTGAAAAAAAAAGAGGACCCATAATCTCAAAGCTAACAGTGGATGTCAGAGACGGCTCGAGCACCTTGATCTTCATAATACTTACCTTTTCTTTTTTTTCCTGAATCAGTGGCTTCGACGCTCACTCCCCCGAGTGTTCAGTAGAAACCAGGTTTGATATGATAATTCTGCAGCTCGACTCTCCAGTCTGCCATATGCCCGACCTCTCAGTGGGGAGAGACATGCAGCTGGCTCTTCTCACTATTAATCAGCCTGATGGGGGAGTTGGAGGGTTGTGGTCGTGGCTGTGTTTGGTCGGGGAGGTACAGGCTGCAGCCGGATGTTGACCAGAGTTTGTGTACACACACTCACACATGACAATGTCTGCAGACAATCAGTTTTGCTTCCTCCTTTCCTCTTCTGTTTCTCAGTTTTTTCCTTTTGTTCTCTCATCTTCCCTAGCCCCTCATCTCCTTTTTTCTTCTATTTTTAAAACCTGAACATCAATCACCCCTCAGCTCAAATCCACTGAGCATGGCGAGCAGTGGTGAGGCCCCAGCAGGGCGAATCCTCGGAGTGGACAAAATATGATGATATCAGGAGCAGCAAGTGTCTCCATCAATCAGCCTGCTCAGGTGAATCCAGGTGATAGCTCTGATCTCTGATTGATTTACCTGTTAAATCCACCTCTCTCATGAAGGAGAGATGGAGATGAAGGGGCTGAGACAGTTTAGAGAGAGACGGATAAACCTTGAGGAAAGTGACATAGGGATGATACCACACTGACTCACACATATCAGGCAATAAGCTTGGTGGAGGGAAAACATCAATGAAATAAATTAAAACTGGAAGGATAACAAAATCAGTGAAGAGATGAGAACAATGAAAAAGAGATCCTGGAAACAACTTAATGATTGTCATTCATTTCCTGTTCATTTGAAAGCGCTGTGAGGAGTCTGTGACTCATTTTGAAATAGTCTCACCCTCATACAGAAGTCTCTTCATGACCTACACCACAAAATAAGATTATAAGTCACAAGACTTGTTATTTCCTTATGCTGAATTTTTAGTGCCTGGTTCATAGTTTGATTTCCTGCCAAACTAGCTGAGTCATTATTCAGCACTCAACATCAAATGTCTTTATTTAGATCACTGCTGGTTAAGGTTGGAGCAGGAAGAGCTTCTCTTCTTTTTAAGACAAGTTTCTTTTGACATGTTTTGCACTTATGAGTGATACGGGAGCAGGGTTAACAAAAATATGTATTTTTTCTGTTATAATATTGTTTCGGATGGAGAAACTATCTTTGCACAGTGAAGGAGCAACATAGCTACGCAAATGGTCAAATGTCTCTTTTAAACGAGCTTAACTGGTCACCTTTGTTATCTAACTGAGTGATAGATTGATCTGCAAAGTTGTTTTTTGCTTTTACATTACAGTGAGTTATGTTACATAGCTACAAATCAGTTTATTCACTCATTACTCAGCTAAAAAATATTTTAATTTCTTTCATTTGCTTCCACAACAAATGCAGTATATGGCAAAGGGAACATCTGGATATGGAGTGGTGATGGTGTTTGTGAGCCTTAATGGAAAAAAAATGAACCTGAAGATGGGCTATTTTGCTTTTTAAAGCTTTTTACTACTGCCCCTCTGGAATCCCATAGTAGCTTCATGTGATTCAAAGCTAGAAAAAAAAGCCCTAATTTTCTAGCTGGTGTTTTAAAAAAATCTTTACGCTTTGGTTTTGCTGCTATCCCTTTAAGACTCATTGCTCCCCAACCTCCTGTCTCTTTGATTGGCCAACCCTCTGGAGGACTTTTGGAGGCAGAGTTATAGGCAGACCTCAGTGTTTGAGGCCCACTCCTTCAACATGTCATGAGCCAGATTAGATGTGAAGAAAAAAAAAGTCTGAAGTCCTTAAAATTATATTTGCATTGTACTGACGTGTGAAAGTAAATTCAGAAGTCCTTGCAAAACTATTTCCTCTATTTGAAGGTCTGCATTTTGGACGATACAAACATTGAATGTTGAACAGTTTGTTACCTGCAGAAAGATGAATTCCCTTTACCTGATTACCTCCGTGTTCCAGCCACACGTTTCCAAAAGCATGTTAGCTGTCAGCGTGTGTGCCTTTGTGTGTGCTGGGGTGGGGGTCTGGGTGGGTGATTGTTGAGTGGAGGCAAAGTGGTTGGGGGCTGCTTTTAAACATGTAAAGCACTTTGCGCCATGTTTTTTTAATGTATGAAAAGTGCTGTATAAATAAAATTTGATTTGATTTGACTTGATTAATGAGGCTCTTCTGAACATAGAGTCTGCTCTTTATAAACAGTCCAACAGCTTTGCTGACCTGTGTTATGCAGAATTGAGCTCATCGATGCCGTTCATGTGCGTACGACAAACTACAAGTGCTTCAGGATCCTCTCAGATCCAAGATTGGATTCACAGTGATGAGTGTTGTATGAGGAAGATTTGTGTTAAAATCTCAAACACATCCAGAAGGAGCAGATCTCACCTCTTTGTTTCTCACTGAACTCTGTAAGCACTGTAATCAGGGCACGTTCTGTTATCCTGTGCCGTAATTCCCACATCATATTTCTACACTACAGTCTTTGTAACAGAACAAAAGCTGGCTTTAGAGACATGCAGTTTTACTCTCCTACAGGGATGGATCATCAGTAGCAACTGTTTGAAATAAGATCATTTCTCAAATAACCCACAACTCTTTGACATTTACAGGCACGCGGTGGACCGAATGGGTCATGGCTTGATCGTAAAGTCACGGCGGGTGATTCAGTCAATTTTGCGTAGACATGCAAAAAACCAAATCAAACTTCTTGCTGACAACATCTGACTCCACTACGATAGGTGGCACTGTGTTCTTCTTTGTTAAACGAAACTGTGTGTGAGCTTGTTACCGTTCAACCGGAGAGGAAACAACATTCTAACAACGATGGCCAAGACGGATGTAGCCGTAGCTCTTGATGTTTGTTTGCTGTGTTTGACAAAGTGACCATATTTATCATGGTTATCTTCTTCTTCTTCTTGCTGAGATCTGCTCGCCCTGAACACCCGAGGTGTACTGAGACCTGTCAAATCCCTCGGAATCCAACCGCAGCATGACAACAACTGTATTATCAACATGTGTCGAACTAGCTATGTTTAGTTGATAAGGACTTGATAAGAATCATTTCTTTCTGATAATACCTTCGGAACACTTTTTTTTCATCTTTTATTGAAAAAGTAGCCTGTTTTGGACTTCTGAGGGTGTTGGTAACTACCTTTGAAAAGCAAACCTGTTTTACTTTTGATATATGTTGGGCTAATTTCACTTGAATCTAACAGTTAAAAATTACTGTATAGATTAGAGTGCAGTGAATATTGTATTCAACTCTAACAAAATGCAGCATCACAGTGATAAGGTTTTATTTCGTTGCTTTCATTACTTAACCTCATAATTTAGAAATCACATTTGACAGGAATTTGGGGTAAAAAAGTCTAAATTTCACAAAGAGGATTTCGTTCTGTCATAGTCACTGAAAGGCAAGCGCTTCACAGCTGATCGAAACTCTGAATAATATCTAGCTTAGACCAGGATAGCTTTGTGATGTCATTATGCTGAAGGAAAATCCAGTTTAAGTACAATAAAAAAAACTCATTTAAAAATCAGGGGACACAACTTTTCTTTCTTCCCTAGCTGTTTTTTCTTAAAGAATATTTTTATCAGCTACCTTCGAGTGCCCTCTTTTGGTTTGACCATTGACTCCACCTACTATTTTATCAAGTGCACACCTCCATTTACATTGACCTTGGCCGACTCTGTTGATCTTTGACTCATTAGCTGGACCACTTGAATCCCATCCCCTCTATGGGTTTGTTTCAACCAACAAAATAAGAGACCACATCTTTTCAGGTGGCCTGTAGTTGTCAGACAGACACTCAGATAAGTTTTTCAGCTTCAGCTTTTTCATTATGCACCTGCATTGGAAAGGTGTGTTGTTATCAGTGACTGAATGTGAATGTAAATGGGACTCTGAGTAGTAAGACAATTAGTGCCAGGGTAAAATTAATATCTTTGGTCTTTGCCAGCACATACTGCTTGTTACTTTCATTCTGGTTGACACAAATCCAGTTAAATGAACATATGCAAGCAAAATACTAGCACAGTGGGGTCTTGTTAAATATTTCTAGTTTATGTCTCAGTAAAACCATAAGAGCTGATTAAACATGTCACAGACTTGATAAATTATTATGGGCATGCATCGCCTGGTCTGGCAGTATTTGTGTTTTTATTAGATAGACATCTTGTTATGTCTGAAAATCTGCTCAGAGTCAGTTCTCCAGAGGCCGTCCATGACGAGGCTGGATAGCTGCAAAGCAGCCGCACAGCCTCTATATGGATGAAAGAGAAATGCAGAACAACAGGGATATTAGTGTAGAGTATGAGAGGCTCCATTTCAAAATGATTGAAATTGAAAAGAAAATTACATTTGGAGTCCCTCGCTGGTTTTTATGTTTTGTTTAATTCAGCTCCTGCAGCCACGCGAGGGTCAGTGCCAGCCTCAGCTTCAGTATATAGCTGACAGCATCAGAATGGATTCAGTCAGCTTTTGAGTTCATATTGTTCAGACAGGCTGACAGAGACACAAGACAGAGGGACAGAGCTTTGGATGCCATCCACAAGCTTTTTAAAGTGCTCCCTTGTGTTTTACTATTGGAAATATTTGCTTGGGGAAGGTGGCTTTTAACAGGAGGACAGAGCGCCAGCCTCAGGGTACAGACGATGACAAACAGATGGTCTGCTGTGATTTGTGTCTTGGGTGTTGGTGTGGAGATACCATGGCTTTAATGGGATATGATAGGATGAGATGATAGGGAATGTAGATAGAAGCTGATAGCAACACTTCACTGTATATTTATTCTTTTCAAGCATACCCCCCTGAGTTATTACGGTTGAGGTTAAACTTATTTTCCAAAGGGGTTTAAAGGTTCATAAAACTTCTCAACATAAAAGTCTAAACACTTTTTCAATATTATGTTGAGGTGTGTCCTTTGATAATCTCAGATGTTTCCAAGATTTCTTGGACTGAGGCAAATCCATATAATTTCATACATAAAATTTGATTGCTTGTCTTTTTAGCAAACAAAGAGTAGGTGGTCATTCTTTTATGGTACCTTATGCTTGTGATTCTTTTCAATCAGTTTTTGCTTTGTATTTTATGCTGCACTAAAACCATAATTTGGTGCCCTTGGATAAAAAGTCTTGAATTTCTGCATGCGCACCAGGTGTGTTGAAAAATCGGATACATTAATATTATCTCGGCTTAATAGCAGCCTAAAATGGCACTTTTACTTATAAATAAAAGTGTTGTTGCTGGCACAGACTGTTATGTATGTAAACTTGAGGTGTTTTTTCCTTCGGACTACTTTTTCTCTTTTGCCACTTCATTTGCCAATTAAAATGTGTGCTCTTACCTTGATGCATTTCTCACAATTCTTAATTCCTCTATGATTCGGCAGGGACACAATGATATGAGTTTGGTGTATTATAACTGACAACAGGATAAAGGAAAACTGGTGGTTGAAAACAGAAGGACGTAGAACTAAAGTATCACGGATGTCAACAAACAAAACTCTGAAAATTGAGTTAAGAAGAGGTAGAAGAAGAAGAAGATTAACTCTCCAGCTCTGTTTTGCTACATTAAATGTTACTCTGGCACTGTCTCTCTTCTACTAACTTAACCACTCACTCACTACATAGCCAGAGTCAAGTAACAGGAAGGGGGGGTGCGGGGTTTAAATGTCACAGCATGTTGTTGGCGAAAAAGCAGTTTAGTCTCTCCTGATTGTTTTAGAAAAAGTAGCTAGGGTAAAAACATAGACCCTAGGGTGATTTCTCCAAAAACGACGCTGACCAATAAGATGTGTGTTGTTGTTTGATCAGAGCACTGCACAACCAGGAAAATAAAAAGGGGAGGGAGAAAGGTGGGTGGGGGTGGGGGGTAGACACTGCACTGAAAATGTGGTTTACTATATGAAAAGCTTTTGCAAAATTAAAATAACCTTAGGGTACCATAAACACACTGAACCTGTGCTCCACCTTTGATCATTAGTCATTAGTTTAACGATAGCATGAGATGCATGTCTCAAATTACTCCCGTCCAATATGATGCACAATATATTTTGAATGTAAATGAGCTGCCAGCGTGCATTAAATACCATCAAATCAGAGGTTAAGTATTCAAATTATTCCCAGAGGAGAGCCTCTACCACCCTTGATCTACGTAGAAAGATGAAACGAGTGGATTGGTGATGTACAGTTTGTGCCAGAGGAATAGAAATAACGCTTATAATGAGTACATAAACACATGTTTACATTGATAAGTTACATCTAGCTTGGAATCGTGTGCATGGTATAATGGTAAAGTTATGATATTCCAAGTGGAGGTAAAGAGGTGTGTATTTAATTGTTATGCTTGCTCTGCTCTGATAATTCTGTATTTTTATGTCCTGAAGAAAAGCCTCAATTTCTTGTTGCTTTTGGCTCATTAACTGATATACGTCTTTGTCTGGGGCCTATAAACAGAACACATACTCAAAAATGGTTGTAAACAGCACAAAATAGCTTTCTTAATTCTCAACAGTATGAAAACTTTCTTTGTGTAAACATCATTTACATGCACATGTACTTTCAATATTTTAATTTAAAAGAACAAAAATGGTAGGATACTTGACAGCCTACTTTCACTTTCACCAAAATCATATTATAGATGTTTTGGGTTTTTTTTTTACAAACATAGCTTACAGGTATGTACACACAGCTGCATTGTAGTAATGTCTGAAAGTTGAATCAACCTTAATGAAGATTCAAATAAACATCTCAACACACCTGTTAACAGAAACAAGTAGTTTGTTTAACTACCTAGAATAATATAGCCGAGCATTTGTATTTGAACTAATCCAGCAAAGCGCCAAGATTAATCATTTTATACCGTATAACCCCTCTGAAGGTCAACTCCTTAAGGTGGCAGATGGCTACTTAGGAATCCAAAGGAGGCACATTAAGCATCCAGACATGGTTGGTATTCCTCTCAGGCACTAAGATATGAAATATTAACCTTGTTTTCAATCCTAATTGGCTGAAGCTTCGGCGAAGGTGAGAGGTGTGGTTAAAAAAAGCGCTTTGAACATAAAGAGAAAGAAAATAGTGGGCGACATTCCCCATCAGCTCAGAGAGAGCAATCACATTTAATGAAATTGGGTTTTTGGTGCAGTTCACGCTCTTTATTCATTAAGCTGCTGCAGATATTTCACCATCACCAGCCTCCTCTGCCTGTGCAGAGGCGTACTAGAGAAAACTGTAAGTTCGGTTCATGATGTACAAATATTAATGTCAGAAATGATTCATTAGACAGTCAGATTCAGAAAAGCTCCGCAGGTTATATATTCAACTATTGTGTTGGGATTAAAATAATAGAAATAAAAACAAAATGTTGATTCATTGAGTGTCAGTATATTGATTCTTTTTCGACTCTCAGGTCTGAGTTATTTATTCACGTCACACAGGTCAAGAGCAAACCCACACACACACAAACTTTGAGAGTAAACACAACGCCCACTTACACACGGTTCATTAATTTAATTTCCCTTTCTTGTTCTGCATCCAGATTTTGTTTTTGTACTGCTCTCCTTTGGGTTGACTTTGAAAATCTCCTGTTTTCCTTTGCCCACTGATCCCTTTATTTTCTGTCTTCTTCCTTTTATTGCCTTTTCTTTGAGGTTTATCAGCCTCTTGGTTCTTTATCTGCCTGTGGAGTGGTATTTCTTCCCTTGTTTTCTGTTCAGGTCCGTCTGTCTTCTGGTAAAAAGGGTGAAATTTCTCTTTAAATATTTACCCAAAGATCATTTTCTGTTTCAGTACAGCCAGGAGCTGTATTGTCTCTCAGCAAACATCTTGACATAAAGACACAATACAGCTGACGTGAATGGGAGAACTTTGGGTAAATATGGTCTCAAAGCTTTACTTTTAATTGAATCTTTCGTCCTCCTTCAGACAAAAACCTGAGCAGTGGCAGCACCATTTATTTCTTGTCCTTCATCGTGAATTATTACAGGGGGGAGGGGGGAGCCATTAATTAGACAGGGATGTAAGATGTCTCAATGCCAACCATTTGTCTTGCAAGTGATTACTTAGAGAAAAGCTTTTTCTTTGATATGTGGCAGAAAGCCACAGTCTTTCAAAGAGTCATACAAAACTGAAGATGAAGGTGCAGCATCGTTTAAAACACATAGAAGAAAAGGCCAGGGTCAGTTCATGCTCATTGACCACTGGCTGATTTAGTCAGTGTGTTGGAGAGTAAACACATTTGGGTCACAATTCATCAAACATCAAACACATTTATCAGATATCAAAGCATGCATCTGAGTCTGAGTCTGAGCAGAGGACCTGGTTGTTCTCCAGTTTCCCCCCACAGTCCAAAAATATGATCATCAGGTTGTTTCGTGGCTTTAAACTGCTCTTCGTAGGGGTGTGTGTGTGTGTGTGTGTGTGTGTGTGTGTGTGTGTGTTCATAGTTGTCTGACTACATGTCAGCCCTATGATGGTTGGCAAAGTGCTCAGTATTTCACCCAATGACAGCTGGGATAGGTGATCGGTTGATAGGTTCATACTCAAAAACTTTTTGAGTAACTAACTTCTCACTCTGAAAAATACACCTATGAGTTTTCATATCCATTAAAAACAAAAAAAAGTAAGTAGCTAATTACAATAAAAATGAATCTGTACATCTCATCTATAAAATAACCCTTCCTTACTGCAACAATATAAGAAATCACACAAGACGACCAACACCAAAACTAAAATCTTATTAATTAAACAATGTTTATGTAAATAAAAAACCTCAAATGGTGAATGAAAAAATGGTGAACTCTAAGCCTAACTGTTAACAAAAACAAAATAAAGACATGAAAATTAAGCATGAAAGGAAATGACAATGATCAGCATCAAAACACAAACTTATTTATCCACTAAAACAAGCATAACTTACAGAACAAATCACAAACTTACTAATGAAAAGTTTTTAAATTAACTCAAAGATAGTTTGATGGCCGAAGGAGTGGCTGCTCTGCTGCCCAGTCCGCTGTCAACTCTGCGTCTGCTGCCATTGTTGCCCTCTTTGTTCGCTGCCTCCAGCCAACCAATCAGGTGTGCCAGCCAGTCCTTGACCTCCAACAGGAGACTGGCTCACTTCCACCACAAGGCATGATGCTTTTACAGCAAGAGGGAACAAAACAACAATACACAAAACACAAAAACGGTAGCACTCAATTCAGCCGAGGCAGTAACATGAGGCTTTGCAGCTTTGAGGCTTTGAGGGGTGAACTTTTCCTTCCTTCTTAGGTTAGAAAATTTATGGCTCAGTACCTTATCATACAAACAGCTGATTTTCATCTAAAAAACAATCAGAAAAAAACAGTCTTTGACTTTGGGCAGTATGACTCAAGTTTTCGAAATTTTTTAATCAAAAATTTGACTTTTTTTCTGGTAATTTTGACTTAAGACACATGCAGACATAGGCTTAGAAACAGGTGAGCTTCCCTCTCCACCCCCTGTATGTTGAATCACATATTACAGATATGCACAACTGATCAAAGCAGACAAATGTGTTGGGTCCAGAAATAGTGCTTAACAAAGTGGCTCCCAAATCCTGAATATCACAAGCACATACACCACCATCAGTGTTTGGGTCAGGCATTAAATTAACTGTATGACACGGTCAAATTGACCTCGTCTGCTGCCGTAGACAGCCCAGCTGGCTGAATGATTAATAAATAGCTTTTCTGCATCCTGTACGTCATGAACACCAAATTGAGTTTGAATTAATTTAAACTTATTATTGGCAAATTCCACTTCAACAAAGTAGCCTTGCCTCTTTTTTTATCTCAAATACCATCCTCTTTATAAATCAAATTGATAAATCAATCAAATTATAAATAAATTTTCAGTCCTTACCCGATCACGGCTGTTTTCCACTTTGTGTTCTTGTTTACTGTCCTGTGCTAACATCTTATTTTTAGACTTACTTAACCATCAAATGAGAACAAGTACATTACATACAATGTAAGCATCTGTGTGATGTATTTCCAACTAATCATACATTGATTAGAAATCGTGCATTTCTGCACTTTGATCTAGTCATGCATGTAGATTCCCCCAGAATCTATTATGTTCATCATTTCTATAGAGTGCTTTTGTCTCAGTCTTTGTGTGTTCATGTGTAAACCCCTCTGTCTGCCTGAAATTGGCTCTCTGGTTATGATTATGAACATGGGCTCAGCTACAGAAAAGAGAAGTTATGAGCATGCTAATCCATTCAGAAACATGGGTAAACATTGGTATTACTTTCTCAGACACGCAGACGATGTGGGGAAGACAATAAGGCTGTGGAGAAATGAATAGCTGGCTTTGTTGCGTGCAAGATATCTGGGATACCAGCCAGCTTGCCAGGTTTTTCCACTTTTGTTTCACTAATAGATTATTTCATTTCCACTGCTCCTTTAGACCTTCTGTCTGCGTCAGTGTCTGTCTCTGAGTCTGTCTTCTTCTTCTTTTGCTCTTTCTCCATCCCTGTCTCTGTCTGTATCTGTCTCTTTCCCCTCTCATTGCTGTATTGCTATCAGCACCAAGTCAGAAATGTTCCCGTTATTGATGCACACCAATGCACAGCCTGTGACAGGAGCAGACAGCATGAAAAGAGAAGCCGCTGAAATAAATACATATGTAATGAGGGAAAAGGGGCCGCCAAATGGCTTGCCAATTTGCGTTTGTCAAAGGCTGAGCCGGGGTTGCATTGACATATAGATCTATAATGGAGCCACTTCTTTAGTCATTTAGAGGGTCTTCATGAGTCTGCACAGGTCTCTTTGGAGAGTCTCTGGATTAGGAAGGTGCCCAATGTTCTTAATTATAGAAAATTGTTTTGTTCAGAGGAGACTTGAAGTCACTCCAGCTGTCATCATGAGCGAAATTGCATGCCATTTCCACCACCGGCTTTGCAAAGCTACAAGATACTACAAGCGGGAGCTGCCAAGTTGAGCATTTCAGCAACAAATTTCTATTTCACTCACAGCGAGGCAGTGAATTCTGCTGAAACCCTCATGAGGAGCTGCTTACTATAGAGCAACATGTCCAGTAAAATAGACTGCTATGTTTTAATCTGTGTTGGTTTAGCCACAGTGTGAATATAACAACAAGCAGTATGGAGTTTGTGGTCCTAATTTATGTGAATGAACTCAATTTATACCTAAAGTTTTATGTTGTTTTGCCAAAATCTACAGCTGTTTCTGGCTGTTTCTTGCCTTGGTCACATTTACACTTACTATGGTCTCATTTTTCTCTACAAAGTGAAGTCCTGCACATCTACAGATTCAGGAAAACCACAGCTATAGGCTGATGTAGCTCAATTGTGTCTTCAGGTGCTGCATTCAAACAATCTACAAATTTTGATGTTTTGAATATTTTGCTCACTATTTTCTCATTATCACTGCAGCATGAAGTCCTACATCTCTATGGATTCAGGCACAATTCAAAGGATTTCTGTGGCACGATTACAGGGTGTATATATGTTACTCAGGGCTTCTTGATAGCAGTAATGAAGCAAAAAATTTTGTTTATTATGAAAGTTATCTGGTGCAAAAAAAGTATTCTCTGCATTTTTTCAAAGAAAACAGGAAACTCAAAGGGATGTTGATTAAATTCTGCCGTCTTTGCTGGTGTCACTTGTCATACATCCAGATACCCTCTCAAACCTGGAACTCTGCCTGTAATGCCATTATGTCAGTTTAATTAAGATTAAACAAAGGGTTTTTCATTTTAAAATAAGTTAATAATAAGTTAATAACTTTTTTCAGAAAGTTACAAACATGTTCACTCCAAATGACTACATTTGCCTTGAGTATTCAACATTAACCGTATGAACTTAATGTAAAAAAAATAATTAAGTGGTATTTTTTGGTCATTTCATGAATAATAATCTTTTTTTGGTTTACAAACATTTTTAATGTATTTTAACACATTTCAACTTTATGTTGGAAATATACCTGGTATATCATGTTACCTCTTCAGTGGACACATGGTTAATTAAACAGTAGATTAAAACTATTACTTACATGTTAATTAATAGTTGTTGTTTTTTTTACCTCTAGGGTTCTTTAGAGGAGAAGGTTCAAAAGGATTTGCCAGCATGGGTCCAGAAATGTGGCTGTCTGGCGGTGATCTTGGAGTCGAGAAACTTTACTTGCAGTTATACAGACTAGTCACTGAATGAACCTTTTAAGACATTTGACAACACTCATGACAGAGTCTTGCTTCCTGAACTGAACTAATCTCTGAACAAGCCATAAAGTTACTGATGACATATTAATCTAACATAATATTTTTTTGTGGTTAGTACCAAAACTATCACACATCCCAGCCCCAAGGTCTTCATTCGGGGGTCCCACAGGGCTCCTTGCTTGGACCCTGGTAGTTGACTTCTTGCCTTGTGCATCAAGGCTTGATCATGTTGTTTGTCAAACACTGTCCTCTCATAGACTTTGAGGGAGATGTGTGCGACACTTTGTACATTACAACCAAAACTGGGAGCTGACAACATTTCAAAATAGAAATGCAATAGAGCAAAAATCTTTGGAAAAATGGCGTATCCTTTGGCGTAAAGATAAGTAAAGATATGGGTGTGATGTCTTAATGATGACACCAATTCAATTGAAAAAAATAATCTAAAACCCTGCCCTTAATTCTACTTAATTTTCTGCCCCTTTCGCTCGTATTCTTGAAACTTATCAAATTTTAACTCATAAAAGAGTGATACATCAACATAAGCAGAGGACATGGGCTTATTTTTGTGACAAAGATGACTATTGGTTTAGTAAATGCTTTTCTCCTTCTACACAGCTTCAAATACCCACTGGAATGATGGGACTCTCTGTCATGCTGTGAAGGATTGAAGCAGGTTAATTACAACCACATCTGAAATGGTTTCTAAACTGAAGTCATGCTCTGGGGTCAGATTAATTCCACTCATGAGATCAGGTATGCAGGAAGTTTGCAAGTTTTAATCAACACAACTTCTCTGAGGCAAGTGCCATTGGTGATATTTACATGTATTTACAGTCAAGGATACAGTCGGTGTTTAAAGATACAGAGAATAAGATTGACCGGAGAACTGTTGCGTAAGTTCCCTGAGAGATACGAGACATTCGATTCTCTGTGCTAAAAAGTCATTCAGGCTATTGGGATTTCTTGAAGCAGAGCCTTTTCTGTTTGAGCAGCAGAGAAATTAAAACAAATGAGTAAATCTGTGCTATTTAATCAGGCAGATATTTGAGCATGTTTGCTGCACTAACTGTTTGAGAATGTACCACTGATGCAAGTGATGAATGCAAACACACTCCAAGCATCTTTTTCCACATGTTTACTCCTGCAGTCTGTCAGATATCAACCACAGAAAACTAGAAAGATTTCCATTTTCACTTCTGCAGGAGAGCCAGAAACCACACAGGGATGTAAAAGTAGTGAACAAAAACAAGACACAGTTTCCCAGTTGCCTCAGCTGCATTAATGGATCTGCCAACACTCTTTAAGCACGGTCAATTTAGACTGTGTACCTGGATTAACAGAGCTGTACAGTACAAATAATGCCTATTCTCTACATAAACAGACACCTGAACATTAGCTCACACTGTCTCACTTCAACATGTTGTTCTCTTTAGCACTGAGAGGGTTCAAGGATTCACATTTTTCCATCACAGAGAACATTTCTTACATGTGAGCAGAGAAATATGTCACTAAACATGCAACAATGCTATGTTCTGTTTACTGCCAGGCCTTTGCATGACTGCTTCCTTCACAGTTTCTGCACAGATACACTTCACTCTTTCATAAAGCCTTTGCATTCCTGGCTATTCATTAATTCTTACTTTTCATAAGCAAGAAGTTTAGCTGACAAAGGAGAGAATTTTCTCGTTTCAAACCATTTGCCTCATGAATGAAGTCAAATGCAGCTTTGCAAAAACCTCACAGCAAATGTGGCTACTGCTGCGTCTGTACATTATTGAATACTTCCTTCCAATTCCCAGACTTTTTTGGTGCAGAGCGGGATTCATCCATTCAAACAGAAGTTTTCCCATTGGTTTCCTCAACTACAATCATCAGGAGCACAATTTTACATATTTCCCCTGAATCAGTCTGCAGCAACACATGACTATGACTGCAAGGAAATGACCAAAGCTGCCAGAGGAAATGACCATTACGTCTCCCCTGTTTTCTACTTAAAACAACAAAAAACTGTAATTGAAATGCAGAAAAATGTAAAGCTGTGACTGAGATAAATTATCCAGAGAAAAGAGCATCTATGCTTTTGTAGAAGTTGGATCAGAGCAGACAAATTATAGAAAAGAGTTTAATATCCTGAAGGTGATGAAAAAATGAGTCTTTTCTCCTCTTTTAAACACTTGAGGTCTCATGGGATAAGTTTTTTTGTACTGTACACAGAAAAAAGAAATGGTTTAGGAGCTTTTTAAGAGAGCACCAGACTTATTCCAATGTTTTGTTGAGTATCACCATTGCAATATGCACCTGCGCTATATTCATATTACTAGGTATATAATATATCATGGTATGTTTGAGCCTTTCAATTAAGTTTATGTAGCCTTCCTACTTCCAATCAAGTTACTAATAGGTGTTAAAGAGCAACCATTTATACATCTTACTGCATTAAATGCAACAACTCATACAGTTAAAGCACCTTCTCTGTCATCTCATGTGCTGTATGGTTTGATGAGCTGCGTACAACTTGGAACAGTCGTAGTTAAATCTCTATGTAATGTGTTGCTTACAGTTTGCTTAACTTACTGCAGAAATTGCTCTTTTTTCTCCTTCAAGCTGGACTATCTTCACAAAATGCATTATGCTTACTCTAGAAATGTCTCCAAACACTGATTTTCTTTGATTCACTCTGGCAAAAGAATATCCAAGTGTGTAAAACTGCAAAATGCAGGAGGAGGACAAACCCTGTGAGCCACTGCATGTCTGCTCAGCCTGTGCCCACTCCCACTGTCTCTCTGGCTCTGGCATGTAGCCTGGCTAGGTGCAAGGTTATATAAATATTATATCAATATTATTTTGTTGCTGAGGAAAACTTAAATGATGGAACCTTTGTGCAGGAGCATGTTATCAAAAGTTTGACCCGATGTGAAAATAATGACTTGCAATTTCAATTTGATCAATAACAGTTAACAGGTATGAGCATGATTAAGACCTTTTAGGAAAGGTAGCTTTTTTTCTGATAAAGTTACTTTCCATGGCTGTGACGTCAATATCATGCAGCAAAGTGACAACAATACCTGGAGATGAGCTGATTGGTTGTGATCTCATGTAATTGAATGTCTTTAGTTATTGAATAGCCCCCAATTTCACGCACAGTTCAGAGTTCAGATTTATATGATAATATTATTGGGGTGAAACAATCCTCTCCATGGTAAACCCTGTGATCAATACGGCTTCCTTTAAAAAAAAACAAAAAAATAAACAAGCTAAAAGCGTGATCCAGCGTCCTCGGAATATTTTCTGAAAAGACTTTACTGTCAACATGGAAGTAATTTTAATCACTAAAAATTGCTTCAATTATTTTTAGTAAATCAATTAAGGAAACACGCATTTGTTACACAAAGAAATCAGCTGAAAACTGGAGCTGTTTTGTGACATCACGCACATGACTATGTTTACAGAAACAAACATGACAGCAGGCTGTAGTCTTATTTACGATCTAGGCAGCTGGCAAATTTGTGAGCAGGTTATTCTGGAAAGGAGGAAGAGGAGAAAAATACTTAATTCCCGCCTCTATTTTTTTTGATTGCGACAGAACTGTGACGCACATCTGCTACAGAATGAGGTCAAAGTTTTATGTATCCGATTCAGTACCACATTTGAAAGTGACCTAAATGTAACTCGATAACGTCAGATTCAGGGAGACCCGCGCTGTTCACACTCTCAGAAATAAAGCAGATATGGGTCACATTTGAGCAAAAAAAAAGGATTAAGGTCACTTTTAAGGACAGTGTGAATATACCCAACAAGCTGCGCATTCATTGGATGAGATAATTAGCCACAGACGAATCCTAGCAGCACCAGACTCCCCTCTGACAATAAATATGGTCTTTAACTCAGACCTGGCGTGAGATTTAAGTGTAGGAACTGCCCACTTACAGATTGATACCGATCTGTGTTTAGATATGAGCCCATTTTGGTCCCACACAGGTTTGATAACTGAGAGCCAGTGTGAGGCAGGGGGTTCAGTGATGGGTGAACTGAAGTCAGTGGATCAGATGGTCTCAGGTGGCCTTCCTGTTTCATCAAAGTGATGTTAGTGACAAGAGGACATTTTTGATATACACTTTGCATGAGGAACACGCACATTCTGTCTCAAAGCTTATTCCTGTTCAAGCTGTCAATATCCACGGCTGATGGAAAGTGTCTCACAGAAACGCCTCTCACAGACTGGCTACAAATGAGCTGACGGTGGAGTTACCAAGACAACCTGCACCAAGATTCCTGATTGATGAACCGCAAATGCAACCCAAACATCGGGAAGTAGCTGCTGCTACATACACACCCACTAAGAGCTTGTGCTCCCCCACAAATGTGCCTGCAGCTGTTGTCCATCCCGAGCATTCAGATTGCTTGTTGCTTTGGTGCAAATGTTCTCTCAGAGTAAATACAGTGTGTATTTATAGCTTGTGGATAATCAGTGAATCAGAGAAACATTTTACAGTTTTACGCTGCAGCTTGATCTGTTTGGAGATTTGACTGTGAATGCCTTACAAACAACTTCCACTTTGCTTCTGGGAACTAGATCCCTGTAGACGCAGAGAGTGAGAGAAAAATCATGCACACATCAAGTTCATATTTTAGGCTGAGCTAGATAGCTTCCATGGATGTTCCCTTTACGCTAGCTGGAAGGCAAGAGAAATAGAAAAACCCTGGTAGCATTTTGCAGCTGACGTTATTACTATTCCCCTCTTCTCTCACTCTCTCACTCTCTCTCTCTCCCTCTTTCCGTGTTTCTCTCTTTCCTTCTGGCAGTCTGGTTATCCCTCACTTTCTCTCTTCTTGTCTCTGTCTCCTCTGACATCACAGAAGCATTGCAGCTTCACCAGTAAGCCATGCAATAATGTTCACAGACTTGATCTCGTGCCAGTGAACCTCATCACTTGAGGAGACCCTGTCAGCACACACACATCACCACACACACACACGCACACAAACACACACACACACAAACACAGACACATCTACTGTGATGTGAACATGGGCTCTGCTCTGCTTCCCTTTTACCCCGCGTTGTCATGCTATCCATCACACGTGGAGTGCAGGAGGGAGAAGAGAGCATTAAAGGAAATCTGGGACCAAACTGTCTTCACTCATCCCCTCTGCCCGCCCGTAAAGCCCAGGATGTTGGTGAGAGTCTCTGCCTTTCTCTCTGCATATATTCCTCATCTTTGTTTATCCTTTTCCCTCCCTCTCTACATCCTTTCCCGGTAAGTCGCTGCATTATGCGAGCAGCTTTCTAACTCCGCCGCAGCCCTTAATGGCAGCAGAGGCCTTCATCTGGCAGGGGAACGAGATCCCATCTCCAGAGCTGCCCCCGGCTACAGAACACACAGACATACATTAAAGCTCACAAATACAGCAAAAGAGGACGCGAAATGGAATTCAATTTAAAAGTAGCTCGCAGAAAGACAAGGGAGGGTCTGTGTGTCCCTTTGTTTGTTTCTCCTCCTGCTGGATATCAAAATTAATAAGAAAACATGATCTGCATTATGGTGGTCCGTCTATGAAAAAAACAAAGAACAAGTCTGCAGATGATGAGCAGAGACACAGCACGGCGTCAGCATGTACAACACACAGCAATATGTCACAACTTCCATTCAAATTTAGACGTGCCAGGCTAAAATGATTGGCTCTTTAATTAATTGCATTATCATCAGCAAACACAGTGATTTTCTCCCAACCCTGAAAGCTCCTGAGAGAAGACAGATATAATGTTGCCGAGGCCACTCCACTCAGCTGCTGCAGGAGGGAATCAACAGGCGCGGGGCTGCCACAAAGTCACAGTGACCCCTACTGGCTGACACAGCACCCACACCCAGCATAAAGCATTACCCTTGGCACTTCATCCAGCAGCAAAAAGCCAAGGGGTGGGCATTTGTGCACGCAGCCATGGGACTCTCAGAGAATAGCATCCCTTCAGAATATGAAAAGGATTTTCTGCCAAGTGTTTGGCAGTGCGTGCAGTGCTCATGCATACTCAATTTCAGGGTTGCATTTGATAGAAAACAGCTTTACATGATAGAGGGATGTGAATGTGTACCATTGAGATGGAAAATATTCATCCTCCCATGTAAAGCATTTGTCGGCTGCCAGGGGGAAGCTCAGAAATAGAGCAAGAGTGGATCCACGTCTGCACCACAAAGGTTCAGAGGTTTACTACACACAGACTGGAGCTGTAAGAGGTTTGGCGTAGTTCTTTCCCGACGTCCTCAAGACTGTCCACATTTTTTTTAACAGACGAATGTGAGTATTTACAGTTTGTTACTTCTTCGTGACTAAATCCAGCCTCAAGGTGGACTTACACGCCTTTCCATCAACAGAGAGACAGATCTGCAGCGAGGTCGTCCAGAGACAGACGCTGAAGACACTGAATAATGGAAGAACTGCTGGGACACTGTGTCAGCAGCTGTGAGATTTCACTGAGGTACAGGGACATTTTGTGATTCACAGCTGTCACAAGATGGACTGGATGTCTCGCACCAAAAAATGGTGAGGCAACAAGTCTGTCAGGAGCTTCACTCCATCTTGGATTTAAAAAAAGTGGTTTGTCATCCTTGTTTGAGTGTAGGATTGGACATTTTCACATCTTTGATTGTAAGGGCACACTTCTCCCCATGTACTTCTTATTTATCTTCTCTACAAACTTTTCAAACTCTCAGTAGGTACAGCCAGAGGTTACACAGATGCAATATGTTTGTCATTTTTAATCTAACTCTTTGATAAAAAAGCTTTTTAAAATTGGGCCCTGATTTTGGCTTTATCCACAGCATCAGCGCACCGCTGCTGTGAGGAGAATAATTAATGGACAAGGGCTCAACAACACATTGTGATTTACAGATGTGCAGGCATTTATGATTCAGACAAAAGTTAAAACAATTTTCATTCAATTTGTGTTCCATCCAACGTTAGATTGAATTTTTCCTCTGTGGAGTTTCAAGTTTGCTTACTTCTTTTATCACTATTAGTCCCTTCACCCTGCTCCTACTCTTCCACTCTGAACTAAACTAAACCAAAAATTTAAGAAATAAGTAAAAAGTGAAAAGCAAGCTGCCCCAACCTTCGCACACTTACAAAAGAATGCTGAGAGCCATGGACGAGGGTGGCTACCAGAATAAAGCAGGATGGAACTTATTTTGTCAAAGGATGAAAGGGGACACTACTTACTCATGTATCTTTATCAAAGATCAAAAATTTCTTTGTGCTTCATCCACCGGGGGCGCCAAAACCAAGGTGATCTGTAGGATGCTTTAAACTAAATTGATTTTTAAGCATATATGATGAGGCAAATGTTTTATAGTAAAACGCTTTCGATTCTTTGTTTTTCATATTTTTTTGTAAACCAAATCTGTCTCTTTTGCTTTAACAGATTTAATGCGAAACTTGTTATGCTTTTGTCTTGGTTGGAACTACTTTGTTAAACAGATTTTATAACTCCAGGCAAAATATTCCTCTTGAACTCAGAGTTTACACAATCTGTTTCAATAGTAGGACCTAAATTTACAATCCAGATGAATGTTTTCATAACCTCTTGAGAAGCTTTTCTGTGCTTTCGGGTCACGATTTAACTCTGTAAAATCCTTTGAGAAGGACGCTTGTAATGCAGATTTGGAGCGAGTTTTCCGGTTAACCTCTGCCTCACAGGCTCTGTTTCAAATATAGCCACTGTCCACATTAATACTGCTGCAGCGGGCTTGCCAGACACAGACTTGTTGTGCTAAAGTGATGCAGTTTGTTGGGAAACGGCAGCAGCAGAATGGACATATGGCTGAACTGGGCAGAGCATATGTCCCCGGCATTCATGCTCCAGTCTTTCTCCACAAACATGACAGACCCGGGCCAACATCCCCGGGCAAAGAGTCTGCTCCTTCCCTCTTCTTTCAAACGACTCCTGAGCACTAAGAGTGTGCGTTACATAACAGCCTTTGGGGTGAGATAGAGTAGAAAATCTACAATCAGGAAGCTTTTGTGACCTGGAGTGCTAAATGGAATAAACATCATGCACATCCTAGAGTGTTTTTTCCCCGATTTGCTCACCAGAAGATCTACTGGTGTTACTGCAGGGCTGTTACATCCTACTCACAGCATCTCTTTTGATGTGAATACCTAGTTTCTCTGGTGGGACTATATTTTGAATTGCCTTTAAAACCCTCTGGTAACACTGATCTTTAAAGTTAAAGTTAGAGAGTAATCGTTGGAAAGTATCCACTCGTGAAGGATGGGCTCATAACACCCATCTGTTCTCCACTGATGACTGAGAGCATTTATAAGCCTGTGGAGATATATTAAAGAGATGCACTCACACTATATGAGCTACATTTACATCAGTGGTATTAGGAAGTTGTCTGGTGTTTAATAATGTCCTTATTACCTCAGCTGGAGGAAAGATTGCTCATGATAGATGTTTCCATTCAATATTAGAAGTTTTTTTTATTTAGCTGCATCATGAAGACAGGAGGTAAAAGCTATTTGTATGTTTGTGTGCATCACTGAGTGGGTTTGTGAAGAGACATTAAAACGCAGGGTTAGTTTACTGTTGGTTTTCTATGGTGGCCTAAAGGGCTCATCAATCTACAAAAGACCAAATAATCTCCATTACACCAGCTGAGAGGAGTTTCTGGAAAGCTAGAGTTAGCACGAGCGTTAAAGACTCAGCTTCCCATGAGCCTTTGCTCCCCACTGTTGTAATGAACCAAGGCCTGTGTTTGTTTCAGTTTGTTTTGGGAAAATGAATGGTGAAAAGATCTGTTTAACTCTACTTCCCTTTGTTCAAAACAACTTTTACAATCCAATGAGGTAATGTTTTTATCAAAATGTAGTCCTGTTGTTTGAACATGATAACAGTAGCTGGAATGTAAGGCTTAGTCAGTTTTCAGTACACCCAAGGGGGAATGTTCCCTCAACGTTAGATCTTGGTTTGGTTCAAAACAATAGGCTATTGTTATTTTTACTTTCTATGTTGATAGCAAAGCAAACTTTGTGAATGCAGCGTGTGCCATAGCTTAGTACTCAGATTTAGTGCTACTCACAGCTCGGTGCTCTGAGACATGTTATGTAACGTAAGTGAATCCTACCAGTGCTCATCTACCAAGCAGAGCCTATAACCTGGCTCTACATTTTATCTCTAGACTTTGAACAGACATCTGCAGTACAACCACTACATGTGTGTTGTACTGTACATTATGACAATAGTTTAGCCCGTGTTTTCGCCTTCAGCTACTGTTTTAGCTTCTAGCTCGTATTTTAGCAATAATCCCATGCTCTATCACACTCCAGTTTTGCTTTCTTCTGTTCTGTTTCAGACAGTCCAGCTCCTGTTTTGAACAATTTCTACTAAATAAATCACCAAAATTGTTTTCATCAGGGAGAAACACATATCTCTCCTCTCTCCGCTAAACTTTGTCAGCTGGTGTGGTGTTTTCATAGAGACTGTGGCGTGTCGTAAATCAATCTAGTCTTGCTTGACTCGACCAGGAAGCTGAGAGTTAGCATGGTAAAAACCTTTTTTGGCGCTGATAATCCAAGTTTGTTATAGGTTATGATCAGTCATATAACCAGAGCTGAGACTTTTCGAGATCACTCAGAAAGTCCTCATGGTCCCTTTAAGGAAACATGCAGCAAGATGTGGAAACTGCTGCAAATCCGAAAACATGAATCAAAGTCCATTAACCAATGCAGAAGCAGAAACATTAAGCAAATGAGAAGCAACAGGATCCAAAATAACAAAACATCAAAAAGAGTTGAAAATGTATCATCCACCCTCATCATTGCAGCTGCTTGTTGAACTCCTAGCCTTATTTTCTGCTGAAGATCATTCCTCTTCTCTTTCTACTTCCAATATTCCTGACTCTTCCCAAATCTTCAATACTGTGCAGGCAAAATGTCACAAAAATAACCCAACAAGCATATTACAGAAATGTGTTCATCCTGCAATCAGATATGTTTCCCCCAGGAGAGTCTGTTTCTCCTGCAGTCAAAGAGAAAACATTTCCTCATCACTCAGGTGAAAGAATTCTGTCTTCATTTCCCTAATTTTCAAATGAAGAGGGAGAAAAAAAGACTCTTTTAATTAGCTGTGTTTGTGCCACACATGATAGCTAAACGTTAGTGTGTCTACGCGACACATCAGGGAATGAAAGCAGAGACACTTCTATGGTTCGCTTTGACTTCGACACTTCCTTCTATTTTCGGTGACATCTCTTTTTATCAGCTTTACACACCTGATAGGGCAGATATAATCAGCTCTGTTTCATCTCATGCACATCTCACGTTGGTCTCATATTTTTCTTTAATTGGATTATCACAACTTCATTTTGTTTGACAGAGCTGCTCTGAGAATGAGAGAAAATCAATAATGGATGCACATGTTTTAAAATGCCTCAGTGGAAGATGTTTAGTAGTGGATTCTGATGTGGTTCAGTCAGTGTAGTTAGAGAGGTGCAGATGGTGTCTCCAAAGGCAGAGTTAGTAAAAAACACAGGTGGGATGCTGTTTGAGGACAGCACAGTTTGCTACGACTCAGGGAGGACACATGTCAAAGAAGCCCACATACATGCATATTTTTAAGGGTTCAAAATGGTTTACCTTTGTTTTTTTTCCCTTTAGAGGAAGTAAACAAAGAATAATGTCTCCATCATCACAATAATGAAATCACTGTGCAGACATCTTCGAGGCTAAGCAGACCCATGACAGCTTCAATTGTCATCAGTTACATTAACTTAAGCTAAAACTGCATTTCTGAGTTTCAAAATGAGCAATGGTGGTAAAACAGGGAATAAACAACACAGGTGTGAATTGTGCATCAGAGAAACCAAACTCCTGTTCACGCATGTACCGAGAACTTTACCCAAACAAGTATTATCATGCCTTTTTTTGCATGACTAAAAGTGTCTGACTACAAAAGACACAATTCTGAGTTATCTAAAGATGGAAGGGAGCACATTTAAAGTAACAAAAATGGTGAATAATTCCTCACAAATAATTGCAGGTAAGAAAATAAGCTCTGTTACTACCACGCATTTGCTTTAAGAAAACCTCACAGGTTTGTCCCAAAGCTTAAACCATGACGGTCAGGAGGCTGTTGCTCTTTATTCTGCTTGATGAAATGCCTTCTCATCTGAATTTTTATTCACATGAACCCACATGGTAATGTACTCCATCAAACTGCACTTTACGACAGTAGTAACACTTGTAGAAGCAGGACACGTAAAGCACATTTAACCAGACTGATCTATTATAAGCACACAATGTTTCAGGAAAAAAATTGTATTCTTAAAATCTAAAGCAAAAACTCCATTTGTTAAGCATGTATAAATACAAAAACACTATGAGCGAATAATAATTTCATATTGACCTGCTGTTCTCTATGGTTCTAACGATGTAGAGGAGTCACTTTATTTCTGACTTCAATAAATTAATTTGTCTTTGAAGTGCAGCATTTGAGGTATTTTGCAGCCAGAAAATCAGTGGTGAAAACACCTGTAGTCTGATGTAATATTAACGGTGTGAGTATAGAGAATATTGTAATGTATGAGTGTAAATTGCTGCACTTACAGTGAAACTTGTGGGTGAGAAAGTGCACCATCCGGTGTACTAGGTTGTACTCCAATATGCAGCCATGCAAAGCTGATTTTCCTTCATTTTTACATTTCTATGCAGAAAAATTTGTGTCAATATTATGCAATCAAAAATATGAATTTGAGACAAAAAATTTTGCAAACAAAATTGTGATTTCAAAAATCCAAATTATACCAATGAATAAATGAAGTATATTTATGATTTAAATTTTTTCTTGTTAAATCCATTTTTTTTTTCAGATCCAAGTTTTCATCTCACAAACCACAGATTTGTTCGCGTGTCCTGGATTAGCATTCACGTTTCCAGATTTTGCTTTCACGCTTCATGAAGTTTGCTTTTGTGTCCCTTCATGGTTCTCATGGGCAGGGCTTCCTCTGAAAGATGCAAGAAACCTCTTGATTAGTCAGCATCACTCATAGAGACTGTGTGACAACTTCTGCTCAGAGTGAAAAAAACTGAAAAAAGTTCAAGTCATGCTTCTGGATTCTGTGTTTTAGTGAACTACAATAGGGTGATGTCAGTCGGCAGCTCCACAAGCTGATCCTGGCACGACTGACGATTCCCTACTACTGACTTCTTTTGACCTCACTTCTCTTTTCTTTTAGGCTTTTACACGAATGGTGAGACGCCTGTTGTCCATCGTCATGCATTCAGTTTTGTTATGTATAATCCAATGGATACACCTAAAATCCAAGCCTTGATCTATTTTCTACCATAAAACAACTAAACTGTAAGGTGTATTGTTTCTTGGTCTGTGCATTAACTCACAGCAGTAAATAAACTAAGATGTCAAAAAGAAGAAAAAAGAGGAGTATGAACCAAACACAGGACAATACATTTTTCTGGTCTGCTGCACATTGTTGTACATAATAGCTCTTTAAATTGGAGTTGTCTTCCAACAAAAGCACATGTTCACGTGAAGCCAACAAAGCCACCAGGATCTCACACCTCCTCCCCCCTGGTTGAAAGAGGAGCACTGTCTCTCCCCTGTATGTTCGTTCCAGTCAGCAGGTTCACATGGATGCTTTCCAACTTCCCCACAGTGTACAGGGAAACAGAAGGTCTCTGCAGTAATCTGTTGCCATTTCCTTTACAATCCAGCAATTAACTTCACCCGGTGACAAAACAAAGATTCCTCTCAATGTAATCTAATTAAGCAGGGATTCGTTCTGTTAAAAAACACCCGCACAGTACCCCGTGGGGTTTCAAATGATAAGTAACTGAAGTTTAATGGGTCTCTTTGGCAATAACAAGTAGCAATGAATAATAATATCTGTCTTAAACAATAATATAAGACAATAGAGCTCTTTATGGCTCTTAAACTTTGCTGCTGTTGTGTTTCATACAAAAGGCTGAAGAAAGGTTTGTGCACAGCAGCAGGGTGACCTGCTGAGCAGGATCAGAGGCACAAAGGTTTACCAGAGCTGTGTCACAGCTCAGACCGGCTCAATGCAGAAACAGATGCTGCACTTAGAGGAGCGGAGGCGACACAGAGAGACACAGATAAGCCACCGCAGCAGCCCTGCTCTCAGTTTCTTTTTTAGGACGGACTGTAATTATTCAGGGAGAGTCAGCTGAGCTGCATGCTGTTTGTCAGCACCGCTCTGCTTCTCACACACACACACACACACACAAACACACACACACACACACACACACACTCCTGCTGGTGGATGCGTCTGTCAGCTACACAACACTCCTACTGAACAAACAGGCTGCTGTGTCTTCTTCAGGAGTGAAGGTAGCTACTGAGGCTTGGAAAGTTTTCAGAGAATATCAGGGACTCCAACCAGCTACAAGGCTTCAAATACACATCAGTTATAATTCATCATCATCATCATCATCATCAGTCAGATATATGCATTTGGATGACCTGCAATACGAGCGCTGAAAATCTTGAGCAAATTCAGAAAAAACCCAATTCAGTTAAGTTTCTTTATCTCTAACCACTTAATTTAATGCTGTGTCAAAAAGACTTGCAAAAAATTACTATACATCACAGACAAAAAAGGCATAACTCTTGTGATTATACTTGCAAGGATAAATGCAAAAAATGGAGATTTGAGATCACCACTGCAGATATTGTTTAATCTCTAAAAAAAATAAACATCGCATCAAGTAGGACTGTGCCAATTTTATTAACACATGTACCGTTACATTACATAAAATCTAAGCAAGTGTTTGTATTTTATTTCACAATTCCTTTACATAACTTAACTCTACACGAGCCACATTCACCTGAAAAGTCCAAAAAACATTCTTACTTCAAGATATCGACAACAAAAATGTTGCCCAAATTGCTCGAAGTGAGTAAAAAGAAATTATTCCAGTGGGGTATAAAAAAACAGAATCCCCCGCAAGTTTTTCTGAACATTTCTCTTCACAAGGCATCATTTTTGTCTTTTACTATCTTGTAAAAGACATTTTGTCTTTGTGGACTTGCACCTTTTGCAGTGAGTACTCCTTTCTGTTCCTTCTAAAAGCTTAACCAAACGTGTTCAATGTCAATAAGGCTTGGTACAAATTTATTAAATATTTACTGTGTGCTGAGAGCAGCTCCATCAGTGTTCATTAAAACTTCTAAGCTCAATCTTTTCAGTGATAAAAACATCAAACAAACGTCACCTCTGGATGACCTCAAGTCTTTTACATTTATTTTATAATAAATAAGTCCAGAGACCTTAAGAGGTGATTTTTTTTGTTTGTTTGTTGGAATGGGCTGGTATTTCCTGTAATGTGCCCAGATGTGCACTGTTTACAAACAGTGAAGTTTGTGTCACATCTTTCATGAATTCACTTGACAATAGAATTGGAGGGACTTACTCTCTTACATCAGCTCATTCCTGTCAGTGAACAGTGTTAAGCACAGTCAGGATGAGACCTCACAGCGCAGCTCTGTGCAGCACAAAGTAGAGATTTAGCAGCTCATCTCAGTCACACACGTGTGCAAGAGCAAGATGCAGGGGATGTGTTTTCAATGGAAAATCATTTGATTATTTTGTAGATTGGACTTGAAGAAAGTGAGACTTAGCAACTATTGTTCCGTCTGAAGAATAGGCTTCAAAATAAAACTTTACACTTGTAAGATCGTCTATATATACTTTCAACATGATTTTATTATATGAGATCTTGTGTGACAAGTGAGAGAAAGTCATGAGTCATTTGAGATTAACTCACAGGTTGTCTGCATAATGGGTGATGTGGCTCCTCTTGCAGGCCTGTGCGGGTAAATCTGCCTATGAACAGAGACCCTGCTCTGCACTACTCTGCCCTGCTCAGAAAGTAGTGTAAGTTAACCCAGGAGCAGGGTCAGCTGAATATTGAACTGTGGCTGATTGGCTGCCAAGCAGTTTCAAAGGGCCTTTTTGATGAAAAAAAGTATTTTAATCTATATCCCCCACCGCCTCCTGCCAGGCAGCACCACCTTCCACCTCTTTCCACACACTGAACTCAATTAAACTCAGCTTCTGACCTATTTCCTTAGCAATGAGCTCAGGGAAGTATCCGACAAATGCATGCTCATGTCTACTTGTGCCCAGAGTACCGTGGCTTCAAGGAAAGCTCCAATATCAAAACTCTGAGGTGAGAGTAAATCACACGAAAATGTGTTACTATGCAACAAGCTTAAGAGAAAAAGTAAAAAACAAAGAGTGTCCTGCTGTGACAGCGTCAGAATCTTTTTGTTTTTCTGCAGTGTACGGTGGCTTGTCAGACAGACAAGTCAATGCCACAGGTTGAAAAAGGTTAAATCAAACACCCTACATGCTGATTACTGAGGCAATAATGTTCAGCGGCGGATGCCTCAATGCAGCCTGAGAAGCAGGCTTCAAAGAGAATCTATTAGCAGATGAAGTGCTAACGATTTTAAGACACCAGTCCATTAAAAGCCACTCTTTCAAGCGTCAAAGAGAAAGCTCATGGGTGTGTGGAGTCCAGCTCTGCTTCAGCTCACCATAGAAAAAAAAAAAAAGAAGAAGAAGAGATCTGGGCCACGGGGATGTTCCTGCGAGTGTTATCAGCGCTTCTTAACTATTCTAAACTGACATCAATTGCTGTGCCGGCGTGATCCCAGAGGACCTTGTTAGCTCCATTTAATGGCAAAATGAGCCAACTTCTAAGTCGTGCTCTGGCAGTGAGAGCTGCGAGGCCTGGCTGCTCTGTTGTATTAGGTGGTGAATGTAAAAAGATATCAGACTAATTACTGAAGGGACACAGGTTTGGGAAGGCTAAACATTTGTACATTTGTTAGTGCATGGAGCCAGTTTGTCCTGGCAGTCAGGGAAACATATTTTCATAAAGATGCTATAGCTACTGCATTATTAAGAAACACACTGTTTCTTGATTAACTGCAGCACAATAATTAGTATTACTAAGTATTAGCATCACTCTAACAGTTCTTATCTAACTGATTGGACAAAACCTTTCACCTTTGAATAGCTGTGCAATATCTGCAATATTTTGGTTCATTTACTGCAATTTTATTGGTACTTAGTGCAATTGCATAGATTATTTCTTGCTTATTGAATGAATAGCACACTTTTTAGTACTTTGTTTTATTTGCACACTTATTCAGTATTTTATTCTTTTTTTCTATTCTATTCTATTTCTATTTCTATATTATTTTTATATCTTATCTTATTGCTCATTCTATTTCTGTTAACACTTAATTTTTTTACTGCATTCCTTCTTGTCCTTTTTATCTTTAATCATTCCTTTCTACTCTTGTACTGTGATGAGTATCTGGCAACACTAAATTTCCCCAACAGCATAAAAAAAGTATTTCTGATTCTGATTCTGACACCTCAGTCACTGGCATGAATCATTAAAGATTTTTTTTTTTTATGGAGCAGATTGAAGCTGATATGCTCCATTCACTTTGAATTAAGTATATTATTTTTTCACAGTGTTGAGGTCTGAATTTCTGCATTTTTATTATAACCTTAATATATAAAACAGACTGTGTATTATATACAACTGATCAAATTCTTAAGACAAGCATGGTTTGCTCAAGTTGGTCATAAGATGGTCACTTTGAATTTCTTGTAAGATCCTGAGGGTTATGGGACAAAAAAGTCAAGTGGTAGACCCAAAAACATTTCACCAGCTTAGAGCAGGAGGATCCAATCGGCTGTCAAAACATCGGGTAGTCCTAAACTCAAATTAAGGTCGTTATGGCGTATAATTTTAGAGTAATAATTATTTGAAACATTGCTGCAAAAGAAACTTAGGACAGAATGTCAGATGATCCTCCAGTTCATTGTAGTGCAGAGCTCAACTCAGTTAAAGGATTGTGTGTGAAAGTTATTAGTTTCAAGATACTTTTCTAGACCTTTAGCTCCACATTGCTTCTTACTCGAGCTGTTGAAAGTGAGATAAGTTGGAGGTGGTTTAAAATGTAATGAAGATCCAAAGAAGTGAGCTTTTTGCTGCCCTTTGGGAGTCTGGCTGACATTTCCTCCATCTTACCAATCAGATCAGCATAAATGTCTCGGAGGTGGAGGCTTCTGCACTTTTGTCAGCTTTAGTTTGAAGGATGCAACTGCCAACCAGAGTATTTTTTATAAAGTTTGATAAGGCCGTTTCTCTTCACAAAGTGTGTGTGTGAGTGTGAAAGAGAGAGAGAGAGAGAGAGTGGGTGAACTTTAAGAGGTGAAAGTGCTATTTATCCTAAAACTTGTCTATTACAGCTATTTATGCTGTGGACACTGAGGGAAACCTCAGTAAGAATTCTGCCCTGCAAAGTAACTACACATTTTGTCAAAATTGAGTCTAGACAATAACTGTAATTGGTGACATCTATTTTATCACCCAACAAATCTTCCTGGTTGAAAAATATAATGTTTCAGAAAAAAAACCCCTGAGAGTCAGGTTAACAGTAACCACAAAATTCAAACAAAAACAAAACCAGAGCGCCGTAACATCACTTATTGCTGTTAAACTTTGAACATTGTAAGTAAGCGCGGTCGCTGCAGTACTCCCTTGTTTTTCAGGTTGTCGACAACTGACACTTCTTTACTACTGTGTTTCGTTTCACACTTGCATTGGTTGGTCTCCTTTGTCTATGAAGTCTCTGTCTTGAGTTCAGTTTCTTGTTGGGTCATTGTTGTGCATGGTTTGTCGTCATGGTCAGTGTGTACCATTTTTTTTTTTTTCCCAGCGTGAGTAATTCTTTGGTTCTGGAATTTTTCTAAAAGTTTTGGATTGTCTTAAATAGATACTTTTGAGTTTCAAATCTGCACCTAAGTCCACCTCCCCTCAGGATGTTTACCAAACCGCCAACTACACTAGCGGTGCTGCTTAGGCTGAAATTTAGTATGCAGTCGTCAGTATTAAACTTGTGAGATCTGCAGGAAACTACAAGTTCCCGTATGTCCTACTGTGATAACTTACTTGTAATGGTCTTATCAGGTCATATTTTTGACTTGAACTCTGCAATAAGGAGATACTACTGGTTTTACCCCAGAGTCATTGCAATATTATAAGCTTTGGGACACATGACACGACACGGCATAGCTTTGTTAATGCACTGCAAAAATGGAAATCTAAGCAAGTCATTATGTCTTATTTGTAGTAAAAATTGTCTTACTGTTCTTTATTTGAGCCACAGTCACCAGACCAGGTCATAAAGATGTCTTATTTCAAGTTTTTTTCAGACGAAAATTAGGTGTAAATTGCTTGTAACAAGTCAAAAAAATCTGCCAATGGGATAAGACGAATTCGCCCGGGAAGTTTCTTAAAATTAGAAAGATGTCTTAAAACAAGAATCTTTTATCTTATCCCATTGGCAGATTTTTTTTACTTGTTACAAGCAATTGATGCCTCATTTTTGTCTCTAAAAAACTTGAAATTGGACATTTTTATGACCTTGTCTAGTAAATGTGGCTCAGATCAAGAATAGTGAGACAAATTTTACTAAAGATAAGACAATGACTTGCTTAGATTTCAGTTTTTGCAGTGTGTCCTGCATCTCAAGCACGGCAGGTAACAAGGTTACTCGTAGCATCCAGGACTTTGGACTAGTTGCCACTTCTTGCAAATTTTCTGCTTCATAAACAAATTTGCAAATTTGACACTTAAGATTTGTTTTTTTTCTTCAGGAGGCCCTAATTCACCATCATAGGCATCCAATACCAAGTCCTTCCACTCACCTAAACCTAGGGGTGTAGTCCAACCATACTGACCACCTTGTTGGGTGTTATTGTGCGTCCATGTTCTTGAGCAATGCTTATTGGCAGCACGTCTAACTTTTCCAATACGAGCCTTTTGTTCTGGATGCTGCTAGTTGTTTGTTAATTAAGGACAAAATGACACCTGTTTGAAGCACCAGTAGTGATAAACTTTTCAATATGAAACCCTCAGTGCACCATTCATCCCAGACTGACTGTGTCTGAGTGGTTTCCTTTGTTTTCTCGTATATTTCGTTTTTGCAGGGCTTCATTTCTGACGCTTAATCTGACAAAACCAGGGGAAAGTTTTTTTCCACGCTTCATTTTGATTTTCAAATTTGGTCAATTTGAATGTTTTTATTGTATTTGTTCTTTTTTAGGTGAACCTTGAGGAAATCTTCATTCTGAGCAGAAAAGGTTTGAAATTGAGAAATAGACTCCTGAGAATCTGAGGAGAAAATGTAGTCTCACATATTGAGAGTGGTGGTAAAAGTCAGTCTGAGTGTTTTCACCTTGTCGCAGATAAAAAATATATAAAAGCACAATTGTACTGTTGGTTGTTGTGGTGAAAAAAGAGCAGGGTGACTGTACTTCCTGGCTCTCTTTAAGGATGAAATCTGCAGAGGATTCAAAGTGACACAAGCAAACATGTTGATCACAGCTCAATAAGCAGAGCTGAGGTCATCAGGACCCTCCGACGGTTACCAAGGCAACAGGCTACAGCAATGAACAAACCAGAGATCCCCAGACAACCTGAGAGTGCGTACATCTGTGTGTCTGCAAATTTCTGTTTACATGTGAGGCTGTGGGACTTTATGTTTCATATTTAAGCTCAGTGTGCTCTGTGAGAGTGTGCGCTGGGTTTCTGGAGCTGGAGGGAGGGAGGGAGGGAGAGAGGGAGGGAGTGAGGGGACCAGTGAGAGTGTGATGGTGCTCTACTTTACCATTTTAGACCTCAGACTGCTGAGTCACAAGGAGGCTTTCTGTCTATTTGATATAAAGCAGAAAGTGACAGCAAATATTGTCACTGACAGAGGAGATTACTTTCACTTCCTGTTTGGATATGAAGAGCTTCATGTAATCCACATTAAACCACAGGAGGGAGAAACTCACCACACTTTAATGTAGACTCCAGGGTCTGAATTAAACTAAATATAATCCTATAAAAAAAAGTACCCTCCAATACTATAAATAGAAGAATGTCCAATGGTTCCTTGAGGGTATCTGTGATGTGTAAAGGCAGGATGTCTGCTAATATCTCCACATGAGAGGGGCAGATGTTACATCTCTATTTACAATGGATTTGTTCTGCTTGGACACGTGTGGAGGATTTATAATGATTGTGCGGACTAGCAGTGGCTTTAGTCTGGAGTCATATCTGTGTGTACTTTATGAGGTACAAAAGTTGACACATTCTACCCATGCTTTTACACTTAAAGGAAAATTCAACTCTTACCTCATGAATTGGGATATTCATTGACAACCTGTGAAACTGACACTGAGAAGAAAATTAGAAAGAAAAAAAAAAGAGCTGGAAAAAATCCATCCATTGTCACATCAGTCTAATCCCTGAACTGAGATTAGATCGAACTCACTTTTACCGACAATTGCGAGTAATATTTAAATATCATAGGGTCTTGCACTGCCTGGGTTCTCATCTTTTCAGCCTCTGTTTGGTCTGTAGGGTTGTTTCTTGCATATATATTGTTCATTCTAATGTTGTTTTGTTATTTCTGATTCACTGATTTTTTTTTTTTGGTTGTTTTTTCGTTGATTTTTTTGTGGACCTCTGCTCTAAAGCACTTTGTGAACTGTTGTTTTTAAAGGTGCTCTATAAATAAAGTTATTATTATTATCATTACCATAATATTATAAAAAAGCAAATATTGGTGATTAAAAGTAAAAATAATTACTGTCCAAGGGGATTCAATTTGGCCACTCTGACTTTGATGACATTCACCATGTCAGCACGTAACCAGGTATCTGTAAAACCCTGATATATTTTTTATACGTTTAGGCTTGTAATCGGCACAAAACCACAGTTTTAAATAGCTAAGAATGATCTGAAAACTTGGCCAAAGAGAAGACTTTGGAGAAACACTGATTTCATGGGGTTTTTTTGAGTCTCAAACATCACACCTTGCAACAAAAAAAAAAGTCTGATGTCTCATATTTGACGTTGTGGTCAGCATTAATGTTGGGGGCGTGTTAGTTTAAACATTGATGCGAACACTTCTTGCCCACTTATTTCTATAAGTTTATCTTATTACTTACACAAAAGAGCAAACCTCTTTATCCACCCAAACAAAAGATCCTGGCACCATGTTTAAATAGACAGAATGATGGGGATCCATGTGATTGGCTGGCACGGGTTTCATGTCCAAAAAAAACACTGCCACCTTCAGGTGTGTCATGTGTCAGAAAAAATGGTTGTTTCCCACTTGAGAGGTACTAACTATTCCCTGTGCCCAAAGATAGTACTACTTGATAATTAGTTTTTTCCTAGCTTCGTAATTACCTTGCACCATTTTCCGTGTGATTGTTAATGGGAGGAAGGAACGACTAAGAGATGTCCAAGTTCTCAGTTGAAGCTCGAATTAATTATTACAAAAAGTCAAGAATGTTTAACAGAGACTCTGGGTTCAAATTACATATCCCTGACTAACACATAAGTGCTGGGGTCAGTTCACGAAAGTCTGAACCCCAAACCTCTTTCCTTGAACCCTTTTATAGTTAAAGATCCTCCTACTTAGACATTCAGTTTTCTATTCTTAAGGTGTTGTCTTCCTGTGCAGACTGGGTCCAGACATCACTTCTTCCACGTGGCCGTTCTTGTTCTCGTTCTCGTGGTGGAGCAGAAGTGGATGTTTACCTAATACAGAGTTGTTAATACATGCACACATACTCACACAAACAATATTGTCTGCCACCAAGTCACACTTGCAGATCTCCATAGTAACTGTTGACCTTTTCTCTACATCTGAACTTTATACCCCAGTTTCACCTACGCTGTCTAGTCTCAGCATTAACACTCTGTATGAACTTCCTGTTTTTACATTACTTAAAGTTTTTCACTCTGTATTAAAATAAAATAAAACTTCCTTTTTACTGTGTACATCAATTCATTCTTCATTCTGTTACCTCTCATGAACTTTCAAATCCTCTGAAATATGTTCACAGATACATGACCTCATTGAGCACATTTTGATAATACTTTATGCAAAACATACGTACACAAGCTATAAATTCTAACACATGCTTAGAGCCACATCTTTTTGATAGATTTGCCCGTTTAGGTATGGACAATTCTTTATTTTTTTTTTTAACGATCAGGTGAGGAGGCCAGTATTTCCAAAAGTGAACGGGGGAGGATGTTCATTTTGGAAAATACCTGGCTGCTTGTGTACAAGGCCATAGTCAAAAGAGGGCGGGGTCAAGTGTATGTGTGTGCTGGAACCCCCCCTGACCTAAAGCAGCTGAAAGAAGCTTGTCCATTTACTCTTGAGTTAAAGTTCTGACTCATTATCTCAACGTCAGAGGCAGCCAAGGGCTTCCCTTGAGTTTTTCAGCGTACAGTGTCTTCTTAAGCACCACACTCTTCTTCAGGGTCTGTCTTGTCTTTTTAAATAGAAAGCAACCGTAGTCTGGGCCTCGTTTCAACCCCAGATCTCTACATAAACTCTTTTATAAGGAGTGTGTCCACTAAGTTTAGTTTGTAGTCATCAGATTGGCAGCAGTGGTTGTTTTTCTTGTTTTCTGAACTTTGTATAAGGAGCCCTTTTGTTTACCTCAGTTTCTTGAGCCATTTTTCTCTCCCTTTGTGTTTGTTGGTGATCTTTGTGGTTATGCCCTTGGGATAACTTTTAAAACCACCCCCTTGTTCTGCAATTACTTTCCCTCTTTCCTGACAAATTACAGCAGTATTACACTTGGGGTTTTATGTAAACCTCCCAGCTTTCATCATTTAAGATAGCCTTTCAGATCAGCATGTATTTGTGTTTTTACTTTGATGGCTTCAACACCTGAGTCTCCTTTTGATGCCAATGTGAACAATGTGACACCTGAGACAGAAAAGACAAGACCAACCCCACCTCATAAATTGATACCATCAGTTTAGTTGCTATTTACTAATTTGAAAAGTGATGCTGAGCTTGTGGTGTCCGGATTTTTAATTTTGGTAATCTGGTTTCCATTGACAGGTTTGACCTGTCAGGTATCAGCGGGCTGTTAAACAGTTTGTAGAGAAGAGCAGACAGAGGCAAATAGCTGTAATGACATCCCTGCTCTTCTGTGTTAATCTGACAATGATTTATCCATCGTCATGCAAGAGCGCTGAACTATCTGCTCTTCATCCAAAATTTTAACCAGGGTGACAAATCTGCTTGATGTTGTGTCACATAAGCCAATCAGCATTAAGATCATCTGAATTATGAGAATGCACCAGCAAAAATAGATCTGACCTCCATTCAACATGACACATTTTAAAATTTTCTTTTCCTCCTGAGGACAGATTGAATGAAGATTTATTTTTTTCTTTTACTTTTTAAAAATCTTCATCATGATATCAGTTAAGCACTTCACTAGCTCTTAACAGTGAAACTAAGCCTCAACAGGAACAGATGGATGGGAGCTTCTTGGAAGATGTAACAAACCATGATGGTCCTCTTTGCTGATGTCTGGAGGGGGGATTTAATCTGAACACAGGGATACTTATCGTTTTGCTGACTGGGCTCTAAACAGTGCAGCACATGAACAGACTCTAAGCTGGAAAAAAAATGTGTCATCAACTGGTCTGGCCACTCCCAGGGGTGAACAGCTGTTTATATATGGTTGTTTGATGACAGCTGAGAAAAATGCTTAATACAGAGACATGATATGAGTATTCGTTCCACCAAAACATTAGTATTCTTGTTTTGTTCAAATCAGTAAGATATAGAAATGAGTTGTTTTTCAGAAGTTTTGTCTATTTTTGAGAAAAAAATTAGCCTGAGTTTGTGTGAATACTTGTATCCTGCTTTGTGATTACTTTTCCAGCTGGTTCTTTAGCACAGTGTGGTCTTTAAGTGCTTCCTGAATGATACGTGGACCATGCAGGCACAGGGAAAGAAGGAGAGAGTGTGTGTGTGAGAGAGATTGTGCATTAAGGCAGGGTCATTGAGGAGTAATAGGATTGCTCGGCCCTGCTCCCTCTCTCGACACCCCAGCAGAGACAGGGCTCCTAAATCATCCTCACATCTCTGAGCAAGATGGAGGACCTGGCATCGTATCCTCCCGCCCTCCGTCCCCGCAGCAACTATAAGCGCTCTACCCACCGTGATATAGCTACTGTGATACAGCTACAGCTCGCAGCCGTGATCCCCCTCAAACCTCCGGGAGGACTGGAATAATATCTACTCAGCATTCTGTAAATATCCGCTGGGAGGTGTACTCCAGTTCATTGCCGCTGTGCCACAGTTACTGAATGTGTGCTCGGCTGCTGATCCTCAAATACTGCTCTTTGTTCTTGAACTTCTCATCCTGACTCCCAAAAAGGAAGTCATGTGTGAGGTGAAGCAGCTTACTCTGCTCCTGTTTTTCATTATTCATGTTCTGACAATACGTAGGGTCATGAAGGGGCTAAAAACACTTACCCTAAAGTCAGCTCCACACTGTTTTATAGGTAAATGATTTACTCTATAAGAAACAAAGGGGAGGTGTTTAAGGATTTTACCTTCAAAGTAAAGCTGCAGAATAGCACAGGAAGTTTTTCCTCTTTAAAGCTGATAAAATACCTGGATATAGTTGGCAGTACCACATTCATGCCTTTCCTGTTGTTTTTGTTTCAGAAGGCGAAACATGGTGGCATGACATGAAACCACAGCGTGTTTTTAGGTTTCTGTGTCTGTGTGCAGAGTCCCAAAACAGGAGCCTGGGTAGAAAAATATAGTCACAGCCCAGGGCACCTATCCCAGACCATGAAAATAATGATCAGGGCTTTATACATTTCTTGAATATATGTATAAAAAAAGTCCCTGGACACCAAAGTTTACCAAGTACAGGGGACAACTGTACTACATTGCAGTGACGAGGTTAAACATGTATATAAGTGCATTTATACACAGTATAGGATTCTCCATTCTAACATATATCAGCTTGAAACACCTAAATGTAATGCTTCATAAAGCAAAGTCTGCATTTAACTCTGCAGATCCAGACAGTGCTCATAACATTTGTGCATTATTTTTTGAACAAGTTCTCATTTGACTTTTGAGTCTGAATGTTTTGGCCAATTAGGGCTTCCATACAGGAGACAGTGAGCAACTCTGCAGAGAAGCAGTGAATACTTGCACTTTGAAGAATTTCTTAAGAATGTTTTAGTGTGTCTCTGAAAGTTGTTATAGATAAGCAAAATAGTGGCAATGCTAATTGCGATAGCACATCGTAGGGATTTTCCACTGACGTTAGCATTAAGCTAGCTCCTTGAGAACAGTCTGTTTTGGCTGATTATAATAATATGTTCTCAAATCCCGTAATACTGTCTCCAGAACGAAAATAAAGGAGAAGATTTAACTAAAAAGCATTTTCATGTGGGCTCAGTTCCTTTGTCCTTTGGTGTCTGCCCCGAGTGGACACTGGAGGAACTGCAGGTCTTTGCACTTTAACTGTGTTGATATAATCTGTGTAGTACTTTCCAGAACACCTTTAAAGATGCTTTATTTCGTTAAAGCAGATTGATTTTCTATTCTCACACAACTTCACTGAAAAGTACACACTCATCTGAAGATCTCAGCAGGACACTGAGACAGCTGCGGTAACCCTGATAAATCAATGAGCCGATGCTCAGATGAAGCTGACAGCTTTAAGATTGTGTCAAACTGTCTGTTGTCATCACAGTGTAATTCATGGCTTCTTTAAACTATCAATGAGACAGATGTAGTGGCTGGTGGTGTGAGGATAATTAGTTCAGATGTATCTTATCTATGGCAGAACAATCATGTGTGTGAATCTCAGCTGTTTGTCATTGAAGCCTCACACATTTATCAGCAGGCACGTTTTTTTCCTCCTCTCAGCTTTGATGGAGTTTTTAATCTTCAGTAATTATACTGTATTATATCATCATGATGTTACTTCCCCTTACTGTCACTATCGCTCTTCACTTCCTGATTTACAACAGTGGTCTCATGCTACTATCTCCATAACCATGGTAACCAGAGGCAGGTGAGGCTATCTCTCTTTTCTGCCAGTTTATCTCACAGGCAGAACTTGCTGCTGCACAACTCTGATTTGTTTGAATAATCTAAAAAGAGATAGGGCGGCTTTTACAGTCTTTCGCTCCAGTAAACAAAAATTTAACACATCAAGGTGCAGACTCCTGTTTACTCTTATCAGATTATGTTTTGTCCCTTGCTTTTTATGCTGTGAGAAACAGAGAAATGGAGAAATAGTGAGGCTATAAAAAAGGTCCCATGGTGCAATCAATAAGTTGGATCTAGAGGGAAAGAGACATTTCTGTGTTGTATGAGAGGGCACAGTTAGGGCAAACATTGGAAACAGTCTCAGAGTGGAGGTTTGTGGGAGTGAAGAGGTGGAGCATGCAGAGTGGTGTCTTCAGTAATAGAGAAAACTGTGTGCTGTCGCTGCTGTAAATCCAACAACACCCTCGTCAACCTTTTACCTCTGGCTGTGTTGGTCAAACAGCTGGGTCACTCTAAAGTAAACAGAGACTCAAAACACTAACAGAATTTACAGACAGCAATTATATTTACCATGAGACAGTAAAGGAAGGAAAATATGATTTGTTAGAGGGCCAAAGAAACTCAAATCAAGTGTTTATCTTTGTTTGTATATAAAGAAGTTGTCTTATTAGAGCCACATTAAACTCACAAGTCTGGGAAAAATGTCTCATTTCAAAGTACTGAAAGACAAAAGTGATGCCTGAATTATTTGCAGGAAGCAGCAAAAACATCCACCATTGGGCCAAGAAAAAAAAAAGTGCTTTTTAATTCCTGTAATAAAACATTGTTCCTTTTTCGAGAAATCGAACAGGTAATATTAATCATTTCATCTTTTTCATATCTTGAAATAAGACATTTTGAGACAGAATCCAGTGAAAGAAACCTTCAGTAAAACTTCAAACACCTCAGTGATGTTGGAGGATGTCGTGCCTCCATGGCAAATGTTCCCTCGCACGGCCTTGACTCACTCGTAGTCTCCACACAAAGTGACAGTGCCAGCAGTTTAGTCATCAGGCAATGAATTCATTCTCTCTTCTGTTTTGCTCTGCTGAATTTGTCGGGCAGCAATTACCTGGCAATGACTAACTAAGAGTGGACCATGAAATGCATCGGTGTGATGATGACGATGATAATGAATAAGTGAGGTACTGCTGGTGTTGTGCATAAAGTGATCCAAACAGATGTTCTCGATGGTAAATACATGATAAATGGAAAATTATGCTCATCATGCATCACATCTGCTTTGTGTCCTCTTCGACCAGTGTTTCTCAAACTGTTTCGGACCAAGGACCACTTCTCCCCCCTTATAAAACTCACGGATCACCAAACTAAATAGCCGTGGAACAACAGCCCACATGGCAGACTGTTGTATTATAAATCCCCTTCATAAATCACTAGCACTGGCACTACCTGAAATGACACTGAATTTAGCTTCCATGGCGTCCACAATGCTCACTGTGGCTGATTCATCTTTCTGCTGCAACTTCACCGTCTGCAAGTCATGCGATGCAGTGATGGCTCCTGACAAAAATTTTTAATCTTTTTTTTCCTTATCTCTAAGACTAAGATTTGAAATAATTAAAGAGTCTGGGACTTCAGAATATCCAACAGATCCAAATCTATTTTTAAATCATCCTTAAATCAAAAAATGGTGTTAATTTCTTTGTAGCCAGTAGCTGTGTGATAAGTTAGATATTAAAGAGAGCTGGTGGTTTCCCCTGTTGGGAATTAAATTTGATTTTCACAACTTACTGATCTCTGAAAAAGGTTTTTCAAATACGTGACTGACAATCTGTAAGTAAATGAGTTATAAGAGACAAAAGTAGTCATATGAGACTCAAAAATGATACAGGGTTTTGTTTTATCACAAAGGTGAATGAGATGTGAATCATGAACTTAATCTTAAGTATGTATAAAAACACTCAATGCTCCAAATGTCTGCAGTATTTTTTTTTATTATGAGAGAAATATGACTTTACATCACCACAGAGGTGAGAATAAAACATAAATAAAACATAATTACAAAATGGTGAAATTAATCAAACAAAACATTTTTACAATTGATTTTTTTTTTTACATTAATCATATTTACATATTTGTCTTTCGCCCTTTTTTACATGGTTGGGAATGAAATGACTCTGTACCACGGTTTATAGTACAGACATTTCCTTCGTGTCGAAGCAGAGGTATAAAAGCTTTCCTCTCTCTCCTGAGAACATGTGGGGTTCTACTCGAGTGCATTTTATCGTTAAGATTTAAGGCTACAGGGTTCACCTGACGGACACGCTCATCTTGTGGACAAGCCTATCATCACCGGGGAGGGAGTTCATTTTCCTCATGGCGTCTGCTGATTGTCCCTTACGGAGAGAGAGAGAGCTCTGTGCTTCTGCTGCTCTCTCCCTCTCTCCAAATGTTAGACCTTTTCTCTCTTTTCATATTAAAGCTTCTGCCGGCTGGTTTCACTGAACATTACAATGTCTGACGTCTTGTTTGTTTGTTTCTGCAGTCAATTACAAATGCTACGATGAAAATGTCAGCGTGTGAAAGCCCACGCTCGGCACATTATCTCTGACCTGACGAGGGGAATTTGTCCACTTCTCACAGTGGGAGAAATCACAGAAAAAGGGAAATAAAAGATACTTCTTAGATTTCTGGTGAGTCGGTTTTGTGAAGGAGGAAGAGGACTAATTTAGTCAAAGGTGCAGAGCTCGCCAGTGGTCAGATCACACCTGAAGCAACAAAGGGAGCAAAAACAGGCCATTCCTCTGTTTCTTTGACAGGATTACACCAAAGCCATAAACAAAAGTCATGAAGCAACTAATTGGCTGTCCCTGTAAGCCTCTTAGAAGACACACAATAATAAACCAGCGCGGACACGAAGTCAAATCCTCATCACAGACGGCGAGTTAACAAACAAGCACTGACAGACCAGACAAGAGAGGCAGCGAGAAAGCAGCTCAGTGGCAGTGATTCACTGAAACATTTTTCACTTGTTCTGTTTTCACCTCCCACCTGTCCAGCAGGTAGAGTGTGTGGCTCACTATGTGGGAGCTCAGTGGGGCTAAAAACGAAGACAGGTCACCTTGGTAAAGTCACATAAAAGCTTTTGTTTTCCTCGTCATGTTTTTTTTAAATGAGCGTCTTTTATTCATTGAAACACGTTTTCTCACTTTGGATTGTTGTTGCTTTTCATTAGCATCAGTGCCCTAGATTAAAAAACTCCACAGAATACAAAGATCTGTTTGATTGATATCTCATTCAGATGAGAGAAAAAATACATCAACATATTAGGACCAAAGTGCTTAACAACACTGGCGAGTGTTGATTGATTTGAAACGATTAGAGAGCCAGGTTCAATCATTAAACGTCCAAACAGGGACTCACTCACGCCCTCATTTGTGTTTTTTAATTCACATTCTCTCTTTTATTCTCTCTTACTTTCTGCTTTATCTCTAAACTTAACAGCTTCCATTTTCTCAAACCATCAGCCACGTGAGTCTTTCAGACAGACTCCATTAGTATGCTACCTGCAGAGTTACATGCAATTAAAAAACGAGGGGAGGCCTCGCCGGTGGGTGCTCATATGAAAGATGATGGCTGCGTAAAAGCCTGTTGACAGGCAGATAAAAAAAGGATCAAGTTAATATCTATCCAAGGCTCCAAAATACTGAAGGACAGGAATTGAGCTGTTAGAGACACGGAGATACAGTACGTCTCCATCCTTTCATTAAAGAAGGGAAAAATAGACGAGGACATCTGAAGACTTTCACTTCAAAACACAGATTTTATACTTTCAATAAATTAAACCCACAACTGATGACATAAAGTCCTCATTGAAGCTTATTGGTGCTATAAAGCAGCAGATCCATTTTCTTTCATTCTGTAAATTAGTGGCTGAAATCACATCCTCTTTTCAAATTGTGAGTAAAGGAAAATTATGCTGCAATTTTCTCTCAAAGTGGATCCATAAAGCAGCATTTTAGAGGAAAGTAACGCTGGAGCAAACACTGAAAAACACTGGGTGTGTTTGATACACTCGTTGTTAGGACACTTAGTGGAGGCAGATTTTCCTCTGTGACTTCAGTCGTCGATTGATTGTCAATGAAGATGATTAGGAGTGAAGAGTTTCCAGTGCCACATGGGGCTTGTTGACATTCATATCTGTTGCCAAGTGGTATTTGGGTTTGTTTATGTCCTTGTACGTGCGGGTTCAGTCACATGGAAAAGGCTTGTAAAATTGAACAGAGGATCTAGTTTGTGTGGGAGTGGATGCCAGGACGGACTGCTGAAAAGGCTCATGAACACAGAGACAGAGAGACAGTGACACACTTGGCAGAGCCTGTGAGACGAACTACAGTGAAATGATTTTGATTTGATCCTCTATCATAAATTTATGATTCCACAAAATGAAGAAATGAATCCTCTGTCTTGTAACTGCGGTGTCTTTGGAAAAGGAAACATTATACCTAAAATTTACTGCTTTTTTTACGTCGCCTTCTCTCCTGCTGTACTTAAACGCACCATAACCCAATCCTTCAAACATTTCCCTTTCCAGAACGGTAAAGCAGAGGTGTTTGATCTAAAATGACAGAACATGTCTTGTCCGTTTGATTGCTTGTGGTGTTGAAATGTTTTGTGTCATAACTCAGAAAAGCAACTCGGAGTCTGTTCGTGGGGATGTGAAGGTGCGCTGTGGTTTACTGCAGTCTCCCTCTGGACGTCAGGGTGGCTGTGATTGGTGGATCAGATGGAGAAGAAAACAAGAGAGGCACTTCTCTCAGCAGAAGAAGATCTCTCCGTCCAGAGGAGGCTCAGGGAGGTGCTGGGGGTCTGAAGGGAGAGAGAAGAGGAGTCAATGTTACTGTTACATGAGAGGTTGTTTCTGTGAGAGAGGTTTTGTAGCTGATTTGCTCTATAGATTATTTTTCCCCCTGGATGAGCAGCTCTCTGTGCATACTCATCCATTTAGGAGTATCTATATAGAATAATTTGCTCATTACATATTTGATCTATTCGCCATCTTTTATGTAAGATCAACTCCAAACTAAACCCCCTTAAGAGGAATGGTAACACAATTTAGCTGAATTAATAACTCTGAATGTGTAAAACAGAATTTATTTTTTTCACTGTCATACATCCATGGTCAAATGTTTTAACTCCGTCTAAAGACGCTGTGAGAACTGTGTGTTTACAGAGACACCTGCAGCCAAAATTGACTTTTGCAGGATAAAGACTCCATTTCCCATGAGCATCATCAGCCACTGTCATGAAGATGTGACGCTTGTCTAGGTATGTTTATTTTTTGAAAGCAAATGAATAGAAAGCAGATATTCAACTGAGAATTAAGGTAATGCTAACAAAAAAAACAAAAAAACAAAAAAAAACATGACATTTATGAAGTTTATCTCATTAAATCAATGAAAATAATCTCATAAATTCATCAGAATAACCTCAGTAATTTACAGTACTGATACTGTACAAGAATAAAATCATAAATTTACAAGATCAAATCCATGAATCAATTTAAATAATGTTAAAAAACAAACTTTATTCTGAAAGGTTGTATCGGAAGAGCAGCCATCCACCTTTGCAAAGAAGGTGAAATGAGAGCATCCAGTATCTTTTCAGGGTCTTAATAACTTGTGACAATGTGATGCTGATGAGCCAAAAGATGAAGTATTCCCTGATTTGTGAAACCTTTACTAAAATGTAACTTCTCAAAATGCTCCACTTTCCTCATTTTGGTGCAAGTGGCTGCTGCTCCTCTAATAGATGAACTAAAGACTAAAATAATAAGTTTATTTTTAGTATTTTTTTGACTTTATTCTCACAAATTTATGACATCGGACCCAACATCAAGACAAGATAAGAAGTCTCATCTCATCTTAACCCACCAGGAGTACAGCACCTTGCAGCATTTATCGAGCTCCAACAAAGAGGGAAAACTTTAAAAGGCAGAAACCTCAGACAGAACCAGACTCATGTTTGTCAGACATCTGCCCCGACTATTTGAAAACATTTGACTTTTAACAGGTTTGGGCTTTAACTGAGCCAGAACTTGTTCAGTATCATCTGTTGTTGTTTTAAATTTGTAAACTGAGCACAAAAAGTCAACAGTTGAGTTTTGTGTACAGCCGTAGAGAGAGAGAGTGTGTGTGTGTTTGGCTCTGAATCAGTCTGGCGTTAGGACCCAGCAGAACCTGCAGCTCAGTGAAAGAGTGACCTCTTCAGCACAGACGGCTGAAGCTGCTCTCTCTGCAGAAGACAAAGAGGCGGTCTGATATGAACTGACGCTTACAAGCTAAATGTCTTTAACATAAATCACCAGAGTGTACACCAATGACAGGCTGAACAGGCTGTGATGAGGAGTTATTATGAAACAGTTTGAGATGATGTTCAGTATCATTCAGGAACAAATGATCTAGATTTCACACACTGCCACTGTTTCCTCTGTGGATTTGAAACAGATTGATCATTGAAGGTTTGATGCTGACTTTAGAGGTTTCTACAACCTGGAGAAGGTGAAATACATGAACTGAGGGCATCATCTCATGGCTTAGATTTTAAAACCATTATTTTTTATCTAGATATGACTGGAGGATGATGGCTTGGAGCTACAGAAAACCAAAGTAGTCAGATCATGAGCTGTGTCATGATGATCATGTTTTCTCACGGCAGAAACAGCTTGAGGTCAGATTATTTCATTATAATAAATTAAAAGCCTTTTGTCCTACATCTATGTTTAAAACTTCCACTGAAACACACTGAGTCTGGGTTTGTTCCTCACCTGTTTTCACAGTGAAAGTATTGAACTCAAACAGATGAAATGTATCTGTCTGGAGGCACTGGGCCTCAGGGGATTAACTCCCCTAACTGTGTTCTTCATCCCCTCAAGTGCCTGTTAATGTCTTTCTATTATCCACACATCCACCTCTCACTTTACCCCTTTCCCTGATAATCAAATGTCATGTGTCTAATCTAAAGCGTCCTTGACAGAGACACTCATCTCCAACCTGCTGACTCACTGTGAGACACTGAATAATTCAGCTCTACCTGCTGTCTGTGGGCTCCCTGCTTTGCCCTTCTTCTTTTTCTTCTCCTTCCCATCCTTGCTCTTGTTCTTGGCCAGCTGCAGCAGGCTCTTTGAGAGCTGGTTGTTGCCTTCGCTGCTCTTGAGGTTGGTGTTGGTGGAGGTAAACGGATTGAGGCCTTTCACTTTGGGTTTGGACTTCTGGGACTGCAGCCTCGACAGGGAGGAGGAGGAGGATGAGGAGAGCTCTGATGAGTCCAGCTCTGGAGACTGGGAGCTGGCGGGGGCCTGGGGATCGTCCAAAGTCGTAGAGGGAGTTCTCTGGAAGTAAAGATGGAGATTTAAACTCATGAGCCATAACTGTGGGTGGAGGTGTGAAAGGTAGTGAAGCTCTGACCAAGTATAATATTCTAATTTCTTGTCAAAATATCTCATCACACTTAATACAAGACAAGTTACAAGTAACATTTCAGTCAGATATTAAAACTTGTTTCTCTATGGATCATCTTGAATATCACGTGAAGTGAAACAGTCTTGAAAACATCTTGATTGAAGTAACTTCCCTGTTGAAACAAGCTTTTATCATTATCTTAAGGTTTTGAAGCTGCTGAGTCATTTGTTGAATACAAATCATCTTGTTTCAAGAAAAATACTCTGCTTAAATTGAGGAAACAGAGCTTTATTCAAATCTGCTGCTCATTATAAGATTATTGTGAGGCACAAAACTTCTTAAAACAAGAAAATGACTAAAATGAGATTTCACAGCTATTTTAAGGTTTCTTATCTGGTAAACCCTAAATCTAATGTCAAGGGAATATTCACTTGTTCCATTGGCAGACATTTTTGCTTATTGCAGGCAAAAATAGCTTGTATTACTCTTTTTTAGAGTGGCATGAATAACTGCATTAGCTTTTACTTCATGTAAGACTATTTTTCAACATATTGAGAAAAGATGTCTCATATTTTGTGTACGTATAAAGAAAAATGCACTTGTTTTTAGTGAGAATACACACATTTTAAGGTATTTCTGGGTTCATTGAGATGAGATATTTTTTCTTGTTTTGGAAACCTCTTTTAACCTCCCTCTCTCCTACTCTCTCGCACATATGTTTAACCTTTAAACATTGGAAATCCTCTTATAAAATAATGACACAAGAAGGAAACAAATGCCCACTTCTCTCCTCAGCTCTGCATGAAGGAGCTGGATTTTGTTTGCAGCAGAAATTTGGCTTCACCCTGCCTGCTGTGTGTGTGTCTCTGCTTTGCCCTCTGTCACACCTGCGGCTCTTTCACAGCCAGACTGTTCTCATTCACAGGTCAGCAAACAACGACGCTTTATCACAACAATCTGGTGTCTCTTTCAGATGCACAAGTTATCCTAAAGTGTTGGTAGTAAACAGGCTGGGAGAAGAGCAGAGAGACAGTGATGTCACCTGGTCACTGTGTTTTCCTTCAGTCCCTAAATGTGGACTGAGGCTGTGCTCCTTTGCTCTATGACTGACACAAAAATACAGCAACAGAATAAAAAATAGAATAAATGCACTTACAGAGGTCAGTTTCTCTGCAGAAACAAACACTACAACACACCATAAGTGGGTCAGGAGTGATAGTAGAGGGATTTCTGTCAAGTGTGACAAAAGACCTCACGTTTTCTGAAGTGTTGGTTTGTGCACTAGTTCTGAACTAGCACCCTGGTAATTAAAAAACAAGATCTTTTTTTATGTTGTTTAACTCCCATCAAAAGAGATATCCACTGCTGTTTTAGTTTTGTAAACATAGTAACAAAGCTTAAAATTCATGTCGTGAAAACCTGCCTGCAGTGTTTCTGCTTTTCTCTCATAATATATCAGCATCAGATTTCCCTGCGACTCTCATCCAGAAACACAGTTTTAGCTCTTCAAATTCAAAGATCAATCTCAATTTGAGAGAAAATGTTTTTGGTAGTTTTATTTCTTTCTAGAGCTGTCATTCATTTTTCTGAAAGCATAACATTTTTCAACATCAACCCTGTGAAAGTGTCATTTAGTAAACTTCTATCTCTGTCCCAGCTGATTGAGTCTCTGTCTCCCCGTGCTGCAGATAAACAGCTCAGAGGCAGTTCCCCTTCAGGGAGCGACGCCTCCTCTCTGTTTTGTTTCTAAAACGTCCCTGCTCACCTCAGCCAGACGGAGCTCCTCCATCTTGTGGAGGTGTCTCTGCACAGCCTCCCTGTCCCTCTCCAGCTTCCTCTGTGCGTCTCTGAGCCGCTCCAGGTCCCTCTGGTACTCCTCCTTCTTTGTCTGCAGCTCGTGCTTCTCCTCCTCCAGCTCCTTGTTCTGCTTGGTGACCTCCTCCTCCTGCAGTGGTTGGGAAGTGCATGGATGGATTTATTGAAATGCCCAGGACAAACAAAAAGCTCTAAAATGCATCTTGATAATTTAAGTTCCTGGTCAGCACAGCACAGACTGAGACTGAGAGAATAAAAGCTTTTTGCAGAGATATAAGAAACTGAATTATGAAGATTTAGAGTAATAACAAATCAAGTCAAGCGTGAAAAGAACTCAGGAGTGTTAGAAATCCTTTTCACAACTAAAAGTTAAGCTAAAAGTTAAACACTCAAAATATTTTCTCCAAACACTGGATCAATGTTGAGGAAAAACTAATATGCTTTGAACAAATCATTAGGTTCCTCACAAAAATAAATTCTCACCTATACTCACTCTGGAATAAGTCTTACAGAGTCTTTAATTCCACTTGAAATAGTTATGATTGCTCATAACTGATCAAGAAGTCACGATTCAATAAAGAGATGTCCAGAATGAAAGACTTGGAAAGTTTTCCTTTTATTGACTGAGCTACATCAATGTGAATATCACTTAATATCTAAAACTGAATTACACTTAATGGCATGAGTTTAAACTTTAAATCTAAATGTTGCTGTAGGTTTTATTGTCATTGTTTTTCGTTTGTCCCAAAAGTTTACAGTTTACACAACTGCAACTTATGTCACATTCAACCCGCGATAAATTCAGACAAAAGTGTTTTAACTCCTACGATAACACGTTAAAACTGGTGTGAAAAGCTGCTGTTGGCTCATGCTTTTGTATATCAGTGTGCAGTAGAGCTACTAAAATCATTTATCATAATAACTATTATTTATTGTGCTAGGTTTTCACTAGATTTTGGTCTTGAAACTAAACCTCTTGCAATGTTGACCTCTGGGACACTGAATTCTAGGCAAACACTTTGGCTAGTTTTTCAAAGGTATGTTTACGAAGACCGTATATTAAACAAATTCATACTGTTGTGAAACTAACAGCTACTACTACCACAGCTAAAATCTAAATTGCAGTGCTCCAGTGGCACGCTCCATCTGTCTAGGACGATATTACCCATCCACACTGGTGGAAAATGATGTAAAGTACCTGTGAGTGCAGCACAGCTTCCCTCTCCATCAGCTGGTGTTCCCTCTGCTCCCACTCCCTCTCCCTCCTCCTCTTCTCCTCAGCATGAGCTGCCTGCTGTCTCTGTAGGGAGGCCAGCTCCTGCCGCTGCTTCTCCAGGCTCCGCTGCTTCTCCTGTTCGATTAGTGAGCTGGGCCGTGATGATGGCCGTGATAAAGACGAGCAGGAGGAGGAGCGCTCGCTCAGGGCCTGCCGCTGGTCTTCTATGAAGCTGTCCTGCTGGACCACCACCGCCTGGGAGAGACACGAGCGGAGCCACAGGAGCAATCGATGAGCTCAGACATGTCTGACAAGCAAGTGTCTTCAAGATGTTCTTTGTCTGTGTCTCACATAGGGCTCATAATGCAGCTACACGTCTCACATTCACAGTACATCGTAATTTTTCATTGTTAAAATGAAGCCAAAAGATTCACAAAGTGTATCGCTTCAGTTGTGGCACGTTTGCATTGTTCGAGGGTCTTACCTGCAAAGTGCTGAGCAGGAGGTGCAGATTGGAGACACTGTGGAGGACCTGCTGTTAGAAAAAGAGAAGGCAGTGAACATCTTCTGACTTTGTCTATTCTATAGTAGAAAACTGTTAAGTCCTCCTGCTTTGAGCTCATTTTAACTCTGCTTGTTAAAATGCTCCACCGACAGCTGCAGGGCGTCACTTTAACGTCGACTCTTTCTCTTAATAAGCTTTCAAAAAGGATTTTATATAATTTGAATTTACCAGTTGACTCTTTGACAAAGGCAGCATTTAACTGACTTGAATTTCAAAATGATGTGACCTTTTCTTCATTCAGACACTGACAAAGAGACGAGGCCGGGAAGCTCTCAGCTGTCACAAATGTTTACCAGGACACACAAAACGCTCCAATTAAGAGTCACTGGAAGCGAAGCGCACAAAGCTTTAATGACGCAGAACTTCAAGAGAAAGTTTGTCACATCACACAAGGTGTCCACAAAAAGCTGTTTAATTGGGGGGGGGTCAAGATGAGGTAAACAGCCAGATTCCAAATTATCTACATCTTTTTCCAGATAGTTTTTTAATCATAAAAAATGTTTTTGTCAACTGACATCGAAAGCAGATGCATTTGACTTTAATAATTGATTAAAAAAAAAAGCAAACATAAACATTTGCAGAATGGGAATATTCCACAGAATATTTCACACAAAAGACTTTGATCTAGCAACCACTTTTTTTTATAAATTGCCGTTAGTTGATTTCTTAGAGAACGAACATATATTGTGCTACAGCTTTCAGACCTTTGGAGCAGAACAAAACATTAATTATTTAGTAATGGGGATTTTAAGTGAAACATCTAAGTTTTCTAAAGTTTTAACATAAAACTTAATACACATAATTAAACTCATCATTACATTATCCTCCTGAGGGTGGTTGTTGTGACCTTTTTTGTAGAATATCTGATACTTGGTGGATAGATCTCCAAAAAAATTACATAAGACACTCTACTTAACATCTCACACCAATGCTAGGGATAGTTTTCAGTTGGTCTAATCTTTTTTTTATGGAATACCACAAAAGCAAAGACATTTTTCCAGGAATAAGCTGCACTTCCCGATTCATAAACCAAGTAAATGTTGGCATGTTAGCATCATATTGGGAGGTTATGACTACATTAAGGGGGTTAAATAAATAGATAAATTGGAATAACTTTTGATTTTATGAGAATAAATTCATCATAAAAAATGTGTTAATTTATGAGAAGTAGAAAATGTGTGAAATCAAGTTGTAATTTTAGTCATCTGTTAATAGTGACTTTAATGTAGTTGCATGTAGCAGCAGATAATTAAATGATTTGTCTTTATAACACTGGTATTACACTGTTGTAAGGTCTCTAAGATGGTTGTACCAAATGACAACTGTTATTTAGTGCAATTACCTTCAAAAACCTACACTAATCTTAAACTAAAGCTTAATGCTCCCTGGACTTTGTTTTAATACTGTCTGCTGTTTTCTCCTCTTAGGTTACCTTTCACATGCAAACTATGAACTTAATAACACCCAACTTGTTCTTTAATGATTATCATAATAGTTGTAATTCACAATTTTTTGTATATGTCATTTTTTTTTCTTTGTTGTTATATTCTGTAGTGGATGTTCTCTTCATGTGCACACCATATTTGTATCTTGTGTTTGCTTGCATTTACGTCTGAGGTATTCTCTCATAAGCGTGACGCTCTAGATTGTTTCCTGTTTCACAGTGTACATTTCTAAAAACAGGATTTTGATGTAAGCCTTTTATTTTGTTTACAGTGTTGCTGAGATTAAAAACCAATGACTAATATCGTCACAGCCTTTCAGCTTATATTACTACAGTTCAGCAAACGCATTTATTGATGCAGGGAACAAAGACAACTTTAGACAGTTTCCATGTGAACAGCAGGTGTAATTAAGTTTAATAGAGGAAGTCATTGTTACCTCACTGTTCCTCTTCAGCAGCAGCAGCAGGTTGGCGTTTCCTCCCTGCACACAAACAGAGACACACTCAGAGCTTTCCAGGCAGAGAACAGACATACACACATTATAAAAAACATCTCACTGACTGTGTGTTCACTATGAGAGCATGTATACACACTGCTGTGTGGATGTGATTACAGCTGCTCGTGTGGGTGTGCAGTAAAAATCTAATTGTATCAGGGATTGAATATGTGCTGCTGATGCAGTAACACAGCAGGTTTCCAGCTGTATCTTAAATGAGGATGTGTTAAACACCGCTCAAAGTGAACTTTTCTCTGAAGAGAAAGAATGAGTTCATGTGAAGAAAACAGAAAGACGCTGAATTGAAGCTCTCATTTAAAGTTTTATGGTGATTCTGACTTCTGCAAACACTTCTGTCTTTTAACACTGACCCTTCTTGGACTGGCATCTTACGCAGGCTGAAATGAAGGATAAAATCAAGCCCAGCTCTTTTGCTGTGATTGTAAAATAGCAGAAAAAGGCCAAGTTGGTTCAGAGACTAAAAGCTGTTTCTGTTAATCAGTTCACTACAGTAGCCCGGATCCACTAAAACATTCAAGACCCCATTATGCCCCGTCCAGCTGCTGGATATGTGCAGGATAAATGACTACAAAGGCCAGAATCCAGTACAGAGCTACAATAGCAGCACCTAAAGGCAGACCATTCATTTTCCTCCGCTATTGAATTCTTACACAACTGATGGTCGCTATTAGCAACGGGACCTGGCAGGAAGAGTCAAGAGGCTAATTCGCTAGAGGGAGGGAAGCAGCTAAATTCATCTTAGCCATGTTGTTAATGTTGGAGGACAAATGCACCCCCACACACAGCCTCAGGTTCTCATCCAGGCATGGGGGCGGAGTGGCTTCGAAGTCAAGAGTAATTGGCTGCTGAGATGCTGACCTTCTTTAAAACACTGTCGGACTCTGTCCTGCGCAGATCTCCCGCCGTATCCTCGCTCTCATCTCTTTCTCCACCTGAAAGAAGAGAAACCACAGGAGACGAGAGTGAGTCAGGCAGCAGAAAAACTTAGAATCGACATCTACTGTGAAACACAACCACATCAGAGGAACACTGATGTGAAACATATAGAATCTCTTAGTATCTTTGTACACTCGGCTCAGAGATCAATCGGTCAAAGGGCCTTTTTTCTGCTCTGCACTTTTTCAGACATAGTTGAGTCTGTCAACAGGTGTCCTAACAATCCGTGGGTTAAAAAGAGAACATAAGCCGAGAGAAAAGCGGAGAAAAGATTCAATTAAACGACCTAAGAGAAAGGCAGATTCGTGTCAGATCATTTATCATCTGAACAAGCTGGATGTGGGATATTGTCGGAAAAACTGTTATCTTTCATGCACTGTAAAAAGAAAAAGACCTAACCACCATAACCTGCTCCAGTGGATTGTGAACAGCCATTTTTAAAGGCTACAAATCAGGCTGCACTGAGATCCTGTTTTCTTTTTAACACTGATAATAGTGGATTAAACTGTCGATTCTGTTATAATAGTTGCTACACTTTATGGGGCACAATTATCAAGACAGGTTTCACTTTAGATTGGACAATGATTGCAAAACTACAAATAAATCATCTGAGGATTAATGTCTCTAATCCAGGTTTAAATAAATTCACTTTTTGGAAACAGCAGAGTCCAGCCCTGCATGCTATTGCAATTTTTGGAGGTTTATCAAATCTGAGGTAATTGTGCCTTTTAAAAACCAGCAGGATTTGTCTACTCCTCTTCATATCATGGATTATTGTTGCTTTGTAAAAGTTACAGCACTCAAAGACCTGATGTTTCTAGTTGCAGCTGGAGCACGGTCGTCTCCAAGTTTGAGATCAACAATGAGAAGTACAGAAAATAAGATCAAATAAAAGAAGTTTTCAGTGTTTTTTAGTGTTTCGAACAGACGGACAGGTAGAAATGGGCAAAACTGTCCTAGTTGAAGAAAATAATGACTGTTCCACTGCTCAAGCTGAAAAGAGGTTCATGTTTAAGAACAGGGAAGCCTGTACCTCTAATGGCTCCATACCTGCCTCACTACCTGCAGTTTCACTCAGAGCTTGAAAGCCATAAGTTCTAAGGTATCGCCCCCGGCACCGTCTCCCTCAGGGTGAACCAGTTCTGCTGTCCAAGTCCTCATCTGAAATGTTTTATCTAACTGCACTAAAGAGGGGCACTGTGGGAAGTGCTGGGTTTGGCGCCTGCTGTTATGTGTCCTCAAAAATCTGTTTTACAGTGAAGGCACTAATATTTTACTGTTTTAATCTGGTATAGTTTGGTTTTTGGTTTTTATTGGTCATCAGTGCCAACAGTGTTTGATGGTCCAAGACTTCAGGGATGTAGTTCAGGTGATGGTTATGGCAGTGTGTGTGATTTGTGTGAGCACGGCAGAGCAGCTTCAGACTCACTTTTACTGCTGTGCATCTGGTGACTGTCAAAGCCTCCAAACGTCTCAGCGCGGCGAGGCAAACACACCGACCCTGTGCTTCCTCCTTCTTGGACGCTGGCCATCGCCCCGCCCAGACTACCATTCACCAATGCCTGCAGTGTCTCCACTGTCTCACACAGACACACACACACAGACAAACAGACACACACACACACACACACACACACACACACACAGAGGCAAACATCAGCGTGCAGGTCAGTAAGTGAATTATCCCTACTAACTGTGTTACTGTTCAGCTCTGCGCTCATGAGTCCTACCCTGCCTCCAACCTGGTATCATTCTTGTTGCTTAGCAACTATTGACAACCTATCTAAGCCACAGAGCTGCTCCACTAAAAGTTGAAATGTCTTTACCATCTGAAAATATATAAAACTCCAGAAACACATTTACAGAGTTGTTTCCACACATCTGCAGAGGATGTGACCTTTGAGCTGTTTGTGGTGGATTCACAGTAAAACACAATAACCTCACAGAAGAAACGACATTACTGCTGCCAATTCACATATCAGATAAGGACAATTATTGCCCCAGGCTGAGCAGAAGGAGTGGAGAAATACATTCTGTTGTAGACGAAGGAGACCTTTTCTCTAGTTTTAAAGTGAAAACCTTTTTAAAAGCTCTCCTTCATATATCTTTCCCGTATAAGAGCTGCAAACTATTCTTAGTTGAATGTCAGTTACGCAACCTGTAAACTAGAAAACAAATTCCTTGGATTTTGAGACCAAGAACACGTTTTCAGGGAACAGTCTTTGCCTGCGGCGGTACTTAGAAATCAGTAAGAGTTAGCAGCATCTGTGCAAAGTTTCTCAGCTTTCTCTTTGTAGCTCACGCCTTCGAGTGAGAGTTCAGAAGGAGGCTCTTACAACCTACAAAAGAAAATACTGAAACAAATCTTATTGCTGTGAAACAAGTGATGCGTTATGACTTAACAAGAAAAAAAAAACAGTAAAAGGATGTATTCTGAAATCTTTGTTTTACCAAAAACAGTGAGGCAGTGTTTTTCTGTGTGAAAAAGTTCTCAAAGTAGTTTTAACACGAAGTAAACTAAAACTGCAGAGGAAACAGAGTAACTCTTTTCTCCTGCACACTTTATTCCCTCTCTGTTATAATTTACAGAATTGCAGTCAGTTTTTAGTCTCATAGCTTTCCTTTTAAACACTGTTGATAAAGAGGACTGTTAAAGTGCCAAACAGAGTTAGGATTTAATCCAGCAAACAAATTCTGGCTCATTCCTAGACTCTTTTTAAGCTTCCTGATACAAACCTACCTTGAAGCTGTCTGAAGCTCTATTAAAAAACAAACTAGTAAACAGACAGTCCAGCTGTTTGATAATCTGGGTTAGTCATAGTAGAAATATGGGCTCCTGTGTAATAGTTTTTAGCATGAAGATATTCTAAATGAATGAAAATGAATTTGATTTGTGGGTTAAAATATGTTAAATTGCCACCAGTTGTCGTTTTAACATTTTCACAGCAGACATTCTGACCTGTGACACCATAAAACCTGAAGTGTAATCGATAAACTTAAGCCGTGCTCAGAGAGGAGGCTCCGGCAGCAGCAGGCTCTTCATTAAGGGCATGCTGGCTCACTGACATGACTTCCTGGAAACGGTCGTCATGGAACAGAGCCATGATAATGCTGTTAGTTAAAGGTGAGTGCTTCTCTGTCTATGATGAGTCTGAGTGTATCCACTGAGTTTATCCATGACACCACATGAGGATCTGATGTTTGTATTTCTCAACATTTTCCTCTTGGGTTGTTGAGCTAGAAGCAAATACAAATATCTGACCTTTATTATTGTTTATATGTGACATGGGATATTTTTTACTGTTTCATTAACACTGGCTGAATCTGTAAAGTGGTCCTAACACACAATGCAAGAAATGATCTGTGTATATGACTAGGTGGGAAAGTCTCATTGACTCAATATGAGCTACATTCACGGATAAATGTCCTCTTGTTAAAAGACAAAAATGATATGTTCATTATTTATATAGGGCGAAAAAATCTTACAATGGGATAAAAATAAAAGAAGAAAAAAATCTGTTACTGTCTTACCTTCCTGCAGAGCATCCTTCATGACGGACGCCCCCTTGGGCGGCTCCTGACTGCTGGCTGACCTGAAGAACGGCCCAACCTGCCGGGGGACCTCCTCACCCTGGTTCAACCCCTCCCACATCCCCCTGAAGAGCCGCACCTTCTCCTCCAGCAGAGACATGATCTCTGTGTCCTTCTGCCTCAACAGATCTGACCAACAGAGAGTGACAGACAGTCAGGGAGACAGTTTCAGAGGGGAAAACTTTCTCCTGCTTTTCTTTTCTATTCACACTGACGCTCCACGTGTTTCTCTCACCTCTCATCTCTTTGGCTTTACTCTCCAGTTGTCGCTTGTCATCCTCTGTCTCACTGGGGATCCCTTCATCCTCGTCTTTCTCCCTTTCAAACCAAAGAAAAGACACAAAAGCAAATATTTTAAAGTTGGCAGGACTAAAGGTCAACAAAGCAGAGTACTAGTTTCAGCTCAACTTCACTCTTGGTGCTGACAGTAATAATACTGAACTCTGACAGAAACTGTGAGTTAAATGAACAGAATATTCATCAATCACTAACGCAGCTCATTCACGTTTTGTGGGACGTATTCATAGATTCATCATCTCTTTTTAGAATCTTTGAACAATATTAAGCATTGCCTTGAGCTCTAACTTTAACCAATCAGTTTATCTGACACCAGCACCAAAAGCTGGCCCCTATAAAAGCAGACAAGAAAACCCAGGGAGAGTAAAAAGTTGGATGTATCAAATGTGTTAATGGAAAAAAAACAGACAAAACACTGGTGCATGAGTGTTTCTGTTTCTTTCTCCCCATAGCTGCCAACGGCCTGATCTCAATTTAGTATTTTGACAAAAGTCAGACAGGGAGAGAGAAACCAAGTACCAAATCTCTCTCCTTCCCGCTGGCTGTGGTAGAATAATCCTCCGCTCGTAGTGAGCTGCCCTTGAAGCCGATCCAGCATTAGACTGTCCCTGAGTACATCCCATCCCCAGGTAGAGTAGAGCTAATCCTCCTGACAGCAAAGTGCATGTCGCAGCTTACCGTTTATTACAAACTAGGGGACTGGGCTTGGTCTAACTCCTGGTTAACAACACAGATATACTATGGGTGAATCCCATAAGGCCGAGACTGAATGTAAAGCTCTTTAAGGGCAGAGTGAGTTCAGAAGAAAGGGATTTTCTGTAAAATAAAGAGGGTAAGTGAGGTCAGACTCTGAGTTTGGGCTTACAAGCAGATGCAAAAAATGTCAAAACTGTTCCTCTGGTACAAGAAGCTTTAAAAGTTAAATCACAACACCCTCAACTCAGGACTAATCCTTGAGACTGTCTGCTGTTTGCTCACCAAAAGGCCTTGAACTCATTCAGGTATTAGCATATTGGCCTGAGTTTTCCCTCCTGTAAATAAACACACAGATAAATCCCACTCACATGGACTGCATGGCTTCCTGGATGAGCTGCATCCATGTGTTGCGTTCATCCTTCGAGCTGGCCAAGACCTCCATCATCTCTGGCTTCTCGATGCCCGCCGTGATGAGGAAGAGGCCGCGCTCCTCGTTAGCCACCTCCCTCACAATCAGCTTCTGGAGGGAGATAACAGTGGAGCGCTGGTCCTACACGGTGAGGAGAGGAAGGAAAGAAGGAGGGGAGGGGAGTGATGGAGGCGACAAGGGAGGACAGTGAAAAAAGGAAGAAATGACAGTGGGAGGGTCAAGGAGAAAAAGGGTGGAGGAAGGAAGAGGGAGAGAGAGAGAGAGGTTAAGGAGAGTAAGTGCAGTAGAGGGAGAAAGAGAAAGAAAACAGAAACAAAAGAAGAGGAAAAATGATAGAAGGAGCAGTTGGTTCACAGAGAAAAGAGGGAAGGAGAAATCAAAACAAGAATCTGGTTAATGTTATCATCCAGATGGGAGTCAGCTGACTTCTACAAACTCAGCAGGCATAATTTAGTGTTTCTGCACCACAAACCACTGCTTCATTTCTGCTCTACTCAGAAAAACTCTGAAAACTCTCAAACCGCATCCCAACATTTTCCTATAATCTGCTGCCTGAGGTATGAAAGACAGGTTCAGATTTTTTAAAGCTTTCTCTTCAGTCTGCACAGCTTTTGTTTAAGCAAAAATAAGAATACCATCCACTAAAAAGAACAAACTCTGGGTGTTTTCTCCTCTTTCTGTCACATTCAGCTTCACAGGATTAGTTTTCTGTCCTCTGTCCAGGTGAACTGGTGGCCTGGCTGCTGTTGGCTGATTTTCCTCCTTGTGATCTTCCAAACTGAGGCTCATTCAAACCCAAAACTCGGCCAGGTTCACATGGCTGTCATCCATTAAGAAACACATGTTATTCTCTTTGTAAAGTCAACAGCCTCAGCTCCGACATGCCAACCTTTTTTAATGATGGATGTAATTATTATGTCATGGGCCTGACTCTGTTTTCTTTGCCCATGCTGTGAGAGAGTGTGGGTGTTTGAGCGCCCTGTGCCATGAAACCTTAAGTCCTGTAAACATGGAAAAAATGACTCAAATATACAATGTGTATGAGTGGGTGGGTCGGTTGGATGCTTTGTGCCAGGGTAGTTTTACCAGGAGCAGCCAGCTATAAGCTACACAATGGGAAAACTTGAGAAGGCCAGTTTGTGCTAACAGCAGCAAAACAAGTGGGATAGGAAAATGTGACAACATCTCGTAGACTTCTAAAGATCTGACTTTCTGGAGAGAGAAGGATAGAGAGAGGAGACAGCAGGGACCTACCAGCATTGCAAAGACGTATTTCTGGTCCTTTTCTTGTAAGAAGACAAAGACATCTGATAACAACAGAGCATGAACATCTGGAAACAACCAGGAGAGAAACAGATGAGTGAAGGTTTAAACACATTTATGAATATATGATTAGATTTTTGGATGGACAAGCAGTCAAGGTACGTCTCCTCACCTTTTAGCCTCCCCTGGCTGTTCTTCAGTTGTAGCACTCCGTCGTGGATCAGCCTCCTCCTCAGCAGATCCTCCCTGGCGAAAATCTGACCGCTCTTCATCATCATGATGGACTTGCTGTCCGTGCGGATGTGAAAATCCTTCAGACGTTGCCTTTTATCGTGCTCATTCACTTTGCTGTCAACAGCTGCGATTACCTCCTTTACTAGCCGAACAGCGTCTGTCAGGTCATCATACTCTTCCTCGCTTTCTGTGTTTGACATGTGACAAGACGGGTTAGACGGGACACAGAGTCGGCACGTAATACTGACTTTATATCTGACTTCATAGCCAGTGGCAGAGCAATCAGAGCTAAAAATCTGCTTGTGTGAAAAGCTTGATATTTTAGGTTTTTTGTTTTTTTTCATGCAGGTGCAAAAAACTAGCAGGCGTATGCAGAGGTCCATTTGGAAGTTTAATGGCTCCAGACTAGCACACTTGAACCAGATGGGTAGAGAGGCACAGCTGAGGAGGTGTTTATATGCAGCAGAAGGTGCAGTCAAATTTTGGCATTTAACTTACTCTGCATTGCCACTCACAGAGAAACCTCATATTGCAAACACCATTTCAGAGAGTAATGAAAGCCTCTTTATGGTTTCAGTTATGGGAGTTAGACACACAGAGCTTGGTGCGATCACAAATACTTCAACCGTGTGTTTGTCTCTCACATATTCTCCTCTCTTACCTTGATTACTTGAGAAGAATGCACATTTTTACTCCATGCTATGTTAGATTTTGCAAAGTTTTGAATACTTGTTTACCTCCTCCACTTTGCTTCCTCCTGATTGCTTCATAAATTCTCCCCTAACCACATTATGGTTTGTTAAATATCAAGTCACTGGACTGCCTGTTCACATCACATGAATGATGGCCACTCCTGTTTACATGGTTTCTGTGTTTCAGATGTGCAATAATACACTTTATATGCAAGATATTTGCTCCTTTTTCCGAGCTCAAACACGTTCCTTTTTTTCTGGGATGTACATGGTTGGATGTTTGATTTTAGAGATGGTACCCACATCAAAAGCTAACAACTCTTTACCCATCCTCAGGTTCTGATTCAAATTTAGTTCACCTCATAACTATAAAACCAGAATGAAAAATAATCAAACTGGTACATCTTAAAATAAAAGTATCAAAGACAGTAGAGCAGAGATAGAACGTCATGGTTTTATCAGGGCTGATACCGATTTTTAATAGTCAAGGAGGCCTATGACTGATATTTGGAGCCCATATTCATTTGCTGTAAAATTGAAAATACTTGTGTGAAATTTTGAATAATATAAACTCTAACACTTAGTTTGGTTTAAATGTCTTTAAATATATGTTTACTAAAGGGACTTTTTAAGAGAGCATGAAAAGGTTTCATCTCTAGATTGATCATAATCTACAATTTAAAATGAGGTTATCAGCAATAAAATAGGTTATTTCAAATGCTATTTCTCTTTTTGGCTGTTGGATTAAAAAGGTGCTGTTGCTGATATGCGTCAAAATGGAAATATCGACCAAGTATAATCGATCTATCCCTACAAAATAATTGGCTTTATGGGCTTTCTTCTTCCTAAAGTTAGCAAAGAAACTGATGGACAATAAGACTGAACTCAAATGATCTCTGCGTGGTTTAGCATAAAGACAACAGCTAACTTGGCTCGTGTTTTTTTATCAATGCAAACAAAAGCTCAAAACCAGGAAGCTGTCAAATTAAGTTGAATGATGAGCTAAAAAAAAATTAAAACCAACCTTACTTTCAACCTTTCATTTCAGTTGGTTTAAACTTCTTCTTGCATTATTTCGTCCTCCTCCTATGACCTATACAAACTACACAACTCATCCTATTATTGCAAAGAAACTGGATATTTAATGTATGGGATGAGCAGAGGTGGATTCAGTGCCAAATGAAAGTTTCCTTATTTTTTTTTGTAATGCTGGGATTTCTTTCTGACTGACAACAGCTCAGGAGTCTACACACCTCTGATTTAAATTCTGTGGGTGCAGTTTGGTGTTGGACTGATGTGAGATATTCCCCCAAAGTGTAATATTTTTCTACTGTGGTTCTTTCACTTCGGGGCTCCTGAGCACCTAAATACTATCTGAAACCTGCGAGTGTGCCCTGTGATTTCTACTCAGTGCTCGGTATATATCCCGGTTGGCAGGAGAGAGTCTTCTTTAAGCACCTTGGGGATAAAGTCACAGCTTCCCCGTCCCACATAGAACTATAAACAGGCTTTGGGGAAGGATTAGAGTGAATGTACACAGTGGGTGAGCAGCTGACAAGAGCTGCTTTAAATCAGATAGAAATATGGTGTGAAATACTTCTGCTCCTTGGAAATATGTTTGATCTATTATCCTTAAACACCCTCTGCAAACATATGTATGATTTCTGTAAAAACATACAAAACAATGTGTGAAAAGTTTCACTTTTTGGGAGGAATTCTCAACTGGAAGACTCGAATAAGTTTTTTTGTGATTTAAATTTTACAGGAGGAGCAAAACTAAACCATGCTTCAAAAACTGATTAAATGTTTAATGATTAAAGTTGGTGTTCCTTTTGAAATGAAATCAGTCATGTTGCTTCAAATGAACAATTAACAGCATATTTTTGGAGCCTTGACATAACTAAGTGTGAAGTTAGCCTTCATTTGTTGGATGGATCTGAAAAAGATACATTTGACACAAAGCAAAAATCATCATAACAAGTGCCCAAACTTTATCAAACGCTAACAACATGACTCATATGTTTTCTTGCAGCTTGAGGTGCAAATTAGCCAAATTCTGTAATGATCAAATAGGCGACAACAACATCTTGATACCAGTGCAGTGTTTGGCCTTATTCTGTCTTGTTTACTGTCACTTGTTTAAAGGGAATGTTTTACATCCATAAATAACAAATCCCATTAGCAAAAAGTTACAAGCTACAAAAAAGGAGTCTGAATATGACTTTTTTTCTTTTGTTGTGTTTATATCTTTGGCTTCAAAATCACACTTCTGCTCTGCATAATGTGAGAAATAATGTTTGGTTCAGTGTAAATATTTCGAAATGTATGTTGTCTGCAGGGTGATAACAGCGTGAAAGCACAAGATTAAAGGCTTAAATGTCACCTGTGGAAACTACAAAGCAGAAAAACAAAAACAAGACAAAGCTATCAGGTTTCCCAACCTATAAACACAGGTCATGATGCACCTGATTTATGAAACACTTTATAGTATCATGATGTATACAACTCATACATTAATCTATTTTCTGCTTCTGTTTTAATCTTTAGACCTCACAGTGGCAGTAATTCAATTAAGTGTCTTCCCGACAGTTTCAAGCATTTAAAGACATGTCAGTGAGTAAAGGTCATCACAACGCTCACCTTTAGTGTGCTGCAGCATCCTCTGTATCAACACCGGGTACTTTGTTATCCTCTGGGTCACCAGCAAGATGCATTCTGGGATACCAAGCCGTCGCACAATACTGCTACTCATCTTTTTCTAGAAAAACAAACAAACTTTTAGTCTGATGTGCCTCAAAACAGGACCCATTTTCAAATAACTGAAATAACACCTAAAACCCATCTACTGAAGAACAACAGAGAGATAATGCTTCAGTCTCTGTTTGCTGTGATTATGGATATTACTGCTTCAGAGGCAAGAAGATAATACACAGAGGTGAATAGGAGCATGGACACGAAGGAGAAATAAACAAAATAGAAAAGCCTTGAGGGTTATTTCTTTTTCTTCTCTATTCCTGCATGCAAAAGACAAAAAAGAGAGTCTGAACTCTCCGGCTGACACAATAAGTGGCACTCTTTAGCAGAGAAAAGCACATTTGTTAGACATCTATTCAACAAGAAACAATTCTGTCTGGAAAACCAGACACCTCCAAGTAAAACTTGTTTGCAGCACAAAAGCAACAAAAAGAGAGGACAATACAAAAGCATCAAGACTGACCCAGCATATTTTCTACACTCAAGACAGAGAAAGATCTGGAAAATACTAAAGCCTTACTTTGATGAAGGCCTTGAAGCGTTTGTCTTTGGTCAGCAGGTCTTTGTAGAAGTTCACCGCCTCATTGTGCCGGCTGCAAAATCTGCCATAAACCCTCTTCATAGTCTCGCCGTTGGATCCGGAGAACTGGAGGGAAATTGGGCAGGTGTTACAATAAAGAAGTGAAACATGTTAAAACACTGGCATTAGAAAGTCAGTTAATCTGCTGACATTGTTTTACTGGGAGCTTTAAGTTGACAGACTTGTTGGTACTTTGTAAAGTTTACTCACAGCAATATTAAGAGCTTCATACTCAGAATGGAAATACTGATGTTCTGATTTCAAGGGCTTGTCATGAGTAAGCTTTTTACCATCTTAAATAGGAAGTACTAAACCTACACATAGCTGATTGAAGCACTCTTATTTTTGAAGGAGTTTCATTATAAATCAGAGTTAAGAAAAACGGAAATATTAATCTGAGTGAAAGTCTGTTTGTAAATAGTCAGTGCACTTCATCTCCTGAGGACCAAATTTACAACTGCAATCCATCAACTAATGGGCAATGTACATTTTTATACCTGTTATAAAAAATAATCTTGATATATTTACGATCTAGTGGATGACTCAGCCTCAGAGAAAAGGTGAGAATGTTGGCTTTTTTGTATCAAGAGGAATCAGTTCAGGAGGGGATCAGAATAACTCCTGGACGCCTCCCTTTGGAGGTTTCCAAACATATTGAGCTGGGAGGAGGCTGCAGAGAGTCTGCCTGGACCCAGGGCTTACTGAAGAGGTTGTGTGTCCCTTCTGGCTTGAGAAGACTTTGAAATTCTCCAATGTCTGAGATGTGCTGCCTCTTTTACCGCAGCCCCAGATTAGCAGAAGAAAACCGATGACTGGATGAGTTCAGAATAGATTTTGATACTTTTGGTTTCACTTTTATTCCATGTTTGGCACTTGTCCTCTGAATTACAAAAGCGGGATCCTTTCATTCAAGATTAAAGTGATAAATCTACCCAAGAAACTCAGACTGGCTCTTACTGTGTGTTACGAGGAGAATTCTGTAGCCTCAACTTTTAAAAACACACAAAAAAAACAAAAAAACAAATCTGCCTCCAAAGAGAAGTATAAACACTATATTATGATGCAACAAACTTTAGGGCCTTAATCCCGTCCCTGCTCTTACCTGGCTAACCAGGATATCCCCTATCCTGTTGATGACGAAGCCTCCCTCTGAGGTCCCCCCCTCCAACTGGCTCTCCCTCTTCCTCTCCAGGAGGCGGAGGAGGTGCTGTGTGTGGAGCTCCAGGAGGTCGTCCAGAACGGGGAACAGCCTCTCCACCGTCTGCAGTTCCAGCTGCACCTCCTTCTGCAGGCCTTTACTGTAGACCTCTGACATGATACGCAACGTCCGAATGTGATGCATCTCTGTCTGCATCAGCTCTAAAGGACAAACAAGGCAGTGGCACTTATTCAGTGGATGTCAGAGCAAAAGGTTTTTATATCTTTACAATCATCTATGCAGCTTTAATACCCTACCACAGAGGTCTATAGAGAGCTCTGGAGAATTCATGATGTTTATTTTTATGCCACTGTGTATAAATGTATGTGCTTTTCAAAATCATTTCAATCGCATTCATATGCCACAAAAAGTTTGTAATTCAAAGCTTGAGACATCCCAAGGACTCTCCACACAAACAGACTGTATCACAAAATGGGATAAATGCAGCTTTAATAGACTATTCAGAGCTGCAGGTGCCACAGAAACACTGAGGTGAAATTCATCAAGGTTTCATCCAACTCAGGATTATAAAAACATTCAAATCTTTTTTTTTTCATTCCTGTACATCTTGGCCCTGAAGGTGTTTCTACATTAAATTACACGATAAATGCTTCAATTTTAATCATTTTTTTAAACTTAAAAAAACAAAAAAACAACCTCTTACTTTTTTTAAATATATATATTTTTTATTTATTATTTTAACAATTAACAGCTCAGGCCCTCTAGATGGTTTTTCAAGTTTTTACATGCCTGAATGCTTTTTTTTAAAATTTTTAATAAATAAAGCACTTGTAACTGCATTTTGATAATTGCAATAAAATATAACTGTTATTATAATTGTTATTATTATGTATAAAGTTTTTTCTTGTTCCTCAAAAACAGGATGAAAAACAAACCTGGGAAACACTGAACAACAGATTCATAATTAAAAAAAAAAAATCCAAGTTCATTCAAACTCATAACTGGATAAGCAGCCGTACCGTAAATGACGTCTTGTCTCTTCACCAGCTCTTTGTCCAGCTGCTGCAGGTACTGAGGCTCCACCCCTAAACTCCACGAGTCAGACTCAAGCTCTTTGGCATCTGCCTCAAACTCCCCCATCAGCTGCCCGTCCATCATCTCCGTCCCTGCACCAACAACACAGCTTTAACCAACTCCCTGGTTTTACACATGGCTAATTTCACTCATGGCACAGCTTTGAACTTCTTGTGAACACATGGTCAAAATTTTATGACTAGTTGAAAAATTGCATAACTTTGCATTTTCTACAGTCAGATCTTGAAAAGGCAAAAAGAAGAAATGGGAGTCAGACAAAAAAAAGATCTTATGGTACAAAAAAAGTAAACTGGCAGACCCAAAATATTTCATTTAGCACTGAGCCCTTGGATCTGATTGGCTGTCCATCAAAACACGAGACGACCCTTGATCCAATTTAAAGCTGTTACTGGGGCTGACTGCAGCCCATTTGACAACAAACTGAGAGAGAAGGGCTTTAAGAATAAAAAACCTCTTCAAAGACCTTGACGCCTCTTTGGACTTTGACAGAGAGCAGCAAACATGGGACATTAAAAAGGTGGAAGAAAGTTTGATTCTCGGAGGAGAATAAAATGGAACCTTGATGATCTTGATGGTTCCCAACATTACTTGAATGGCAAAGATTTCCCACTTGAGGCTACTTGTTACTGAGTCCATTTCGAAAAGTTTCTTTCGATCTTAGTGGTTTTTCAGGTTTATGACCTTATTTTTTTGTATGGTCTGATCAGCTGATGAACAGTCTATATCAGTTTAATTGTTGTTTGATCAATAAATTGCTTACTAACTTTCTTTGTTTGTTTTGTCTCACTCCCATTTTTTTCATTTTTGTATTTTGAAACCCTGCTAAGAATCTACTGTGGATGTGTTTGAATTATTTGGTGAAAGTTAAGAATAGCTCTTGTAAAGACTCTTTATTAGGTATTACTTAAATATGAGTGGAATTTTCTCATTCAATCCCTGTCAATCAATCCCTAACTTCAGTTAATACTGAGATGCACCAACATAAAACAAACACACAGTATCATTCACTCAACAGTAAAATACTGTAACAGTAATGTAACACAAAATCACTGTGGATGTGTATTCACCTTCATCAGTCAGTGACTCCAGGGACTCTGTGACCTGATTGGTTCTGTTGAGGGAGTCAGTGGACTGGGAAAGGTACCGCAGACCTTTGATGGGCATCTCATCAAACACAGGACTGGAATAAAAAAATTAATACATATGAATAAAGATTTTGATCAACTCCCACTGCAACCATAACCATCAAATGGTACTTAAACCCTCACGATACTTTGTAGATGTTAGGGTCATAAAGTCAAACAGTAAAGTTTATGATACACACACTCAAACACCCTCATATAGGGGCTCACCCAGCAATGTTGCTGATGGAGAGACTCTTGGAGAGGTTGTTGCCGTGGAAGTTCATGATGCTGGTGTGTCTCCGGGATGAAGGGAGCATGAGGGAGGAGTGGTCCTCTGGGGACAAGATGGCCGACCAGGGGCGCTCCCTTGTACCACCAGCTGGAGCAGAGACATTTTTATATAGGTGGTAAATCTCTGAGTCATCACTCTGTGAAAAGGCTGATTTACTGGCATCAGGAGAGTTTCTTAATATTATTTCTATTTCACTGGGTTTCCTGCAAAACCTGCCGCAGTGCTGAGGCTTTTGTTGAGACATATTGATTTAGATTCAGTTCTTTTGCTACCTGAAAGATTCTTATTGATTTAGTTCCTCTTCAAGAAAAAAAATAAAAACTACACTTGCTCTCTGGCAAATCTATTTTAAAACCATCCTGACTGGGAGATAATAAATGAGTGTGCATCCTGTGAGGTTCTATTCAGACTTTAACTGATCTGATCGCTAAATCTGTTGCTATACGAGCGCTTTTCTCAACCACTGAGGCTCCGGCAGGGGATCTGTGCAGATTTCTTTTCTACTCAGTTTAAATCACTAGACAAGTGCAAGTGAACCGTGGTTTGTGATTCACACTTAGAAATTTTCAGTTTTCCAAATCCCTTGACATTTAAACACTCTTAAAGCTGTTATGGTTGTCAAAGAAAAGAACAGAGAGTAGAAACTTGGTGTAGTTCAGTCCCAATAACTGCTCTAATGAGGAAAACTCTGATATTACATGAACAGCTTCCATGCAGAAATGTAGAACTGTATTGTAAAAGTTCGATTCCACACTCACATTTGTTCCTCATCGTGACTGTGGGAAAAGAGCAGGAGTCTGGTACTGTAAACTGCTGCTTGGGCAACTATAAGAGAAACAAAGAATAAAAGCATAAAAGAGGAGTTTGAATCAATACTGGCTGCAGGAGGAGACGAAAAACAGAGCAGAACCAGAGGTTGGAGTCACTCTGAGGGAACTTTTACCTTCATCTTCACCTTGGCACAAACAGGCAGGCTGTCCCTGCAGCCCTTATGGACGGAAGCATTACAGTCTGGAAAGAAAAGCAGCAGACTGTCAGTGAAAACAGAGAGCATGGGGCAGGAGGCGGAGGAGACGGTGAGGGTGAGTGAAAAGGTGGGGGCAAGAAATTCTGACTGGTTTTCATGGCCAGCCAGGAAACTCAACCAGCCCGCTAATGAAAGCCAGATTTGGGCTGAGCATGTGATGCAATCAGGGGGCAATACTGCTGCTGCTGGACGAAGGAGGGGGAAAAAGAGAGATAGGAAACACACACACACACACACACACACACACATTAGGGTGCATGGGAAAGTTCTATTGCGTAAACATTCCCGAATCACTATTTAGGAGCAAGGATCGCTTTAATAACATCTGCTCTGAGATCAAATCTGATTCTTTTTTAACTAAATCTCAAACTGCACAATCATTTCACAGGACCTGCTTCAGAGCAGGACCTTTTCATATTCAATGAGCTCATACAGTCTGTAAGATATGCTTCCCAATAAGTCTTCTCTCAGAGTTTTGCAGACATATTGCATAAATGACACCCACAACCTGCCCACAACCCGACCACCATCCTCGTCATCGAAGCTAACATGCTACAACATTTCCGCTCTAAGGATTACATCAACACTCTTACGCTCAGAGCAAGAGTGTGAAAATAATCCTACGTAGCTCCCGGCAAAGAGGTTCTGTTTTTACTGCCATCCATACCCTGAAATGTTGCGTTACAGTATCTACCGTGTAGATTATGTAATACATCTAATTGTGACTCCGGCAGCAAGAAAAAAGCAGCTGAAATTCCTGTCGTTTTATTGGGTATTTTACTGCTTTTCATGAACGTCTAACTGATTCCAGCTAAACTTAGACAAAGGATCACTGTATTAGTCTGCTGAATGGACTTCAGCCAGACATCTGCGAGCACAAACCTCTGGAAAAAACACCGCAACTCCAACAATACAAACCAGACTGCCTGAACACAACACGAACTGTTCTCAGTCGCAGTATTTGAAGCAGATTGTGACTATTGAGAGTATCACTGCGATCCACCGCACGACTGGTTTCTCCTTTTTAGGCTTTCTGGGGTTGCGCCAAACTTGTGCAATAAACAACATCCTCTTTATGGCTGGTGCTGCTGCTGCTTCAGTGGAAAACAATGAAAAAGTGCTCTGTTGTCTAAACTCACAGCCAGACATTAGGAGAAGATCTTTAGAGAATTTCACCACTTCAAACAGACCATGAAGCAACTTCAGCTATGTTTGTCCAAGGCTCCATTTTAACACATGCACGTGCTCAACAACGTGTACTAAGTGTGTGATTAAAAATATCAGTTATACTAGCCACCAAGACAAAAGAAATAACAATTCATTAAAGGATCAGAGACTCCTGCAGAGTTTTTTTTTTTTTTTCTGAAACAGAGCATGTTCCCAATTGACTCTTATTAGATGTAAAGCAACAGGAGACTGAGTCAGCCTCAAAAAACCTTAGGATGATTTATCAAAGAAAAAAAGACAGGAGTGATTGCTTACACTTACTTGCACAATAGAAACCCCCTTTGCTGTTGAAAGCCTTATTGCACTGGGAGCACTGGGCTGTCGGGCCCAGGATGACGGCTGTGAATTGATGACCATTAGGCGACTTCTTGTCCTTCTCTTTGACCTCCTTCTCCTTCTCCCTTTTGTCTCGCTCCTTTTCCTGGACAGAGAAAATGATCAGAGTTAGACAAAGAAAAGCAACCATAAAACAAGGCAACTACAAGCTCATTAAACTCCCATTATGTACATTTTTAACAGACAATTTGATGCAAGACTTTTCTGCTACCTGTAGAGCAGAATAACGCAGCAGACAAAGCAAATAAGACTTCTTAGAGTTTGACCAGTTGTTTGTGTTTAGTTTCAATCTGAATCCAGCAGAGCGACATTATTACTCTGATGTGCTGCACGGCAGGGGGTTCGCATATTAAGTGATGCATTATTTATGCCGAGGACAAATTGTCTCATTAGGGAACTATTTTAAATGTGCTGTTTTGCTTCGTTTAAAGACAGTTGAAACTTCTCAATAATTCTCTCATAATTTGATGTCTTTTTTAACAGGACTTTTCAGAAGGCTTGACAATACTGGCAGTTCAGAGAGCAAAAGTTAACAAGATTTCTGGTCAAATCTTGCTCCTGTCACATTTTTTACTCACTGTGGTTTCATTTTTCTTTACAAAGAAAAGTCTTACAAATTCAGGAAAACTATGCCTATAAGCTGATGTAAATCAATTGTGCCTTTGTGCAGTGTAACAAAGTTTAAACACTGTAAATTATTAGGAAACAAGAAAAGGAGAAATTGATTTTCTCTCATTGTATCCTTTGAACATTTTTAAAAACTAGGGATTAGTGTTTACAGAACATTTTCAGGTACCCTCAAGCCTGAGGTGCATAGGGAAAATATTGGTAAGTAGCAACGTATCCAAATGTATCTACAAATGCAATGTTTGGAAATAGTTTTACTCACTGTGGTTTCATTTATCTCTGTAACATTAAGTCCTACACCTCTATGGAACTATGGCTAAAGCCAAATGTAACTCAACAATGTCAATGTCATCAAAGTACAATATTTATGATATCATAACTACAAGCTATTTACTCTCTATAAACTATTTACAGTTAGCACTGTTGCAAATATTTACACAGTTTACAATCTACATTACAGAGGCATCATGTCAGTCTGAAGCAGTTTCTATCAAAAATGTGTCAAAGTGCTGAGTAGCCCCAAGCAGAAATTTTACCCCTCCAAGACAATACAATGGAAATTAAAACTTAAAAGATTTTTGAAGCATGATTACAGGGTGTATGTCCATTATTCAGAGCTAATTGAAAGCAGTAAGAGGCGTATAATTATTTTTTTCCTTTTTATACAGCATTTAGCTAAAGGAAATGATGGGTTTTCTTGCAATCGTGAATTAAAATTATGCTGATGAAAGCCTCACCTCTTTTCCGGCAAGTTTAGATATGTTGCTAACGCCACTGGTGATACATGGTACCATTGCAAACTTCTGGGGTAATGTGACAATAATGCCAGTTTATTTCAGTTTTTGAATTGGAAAAACGGTTCATAAATGCCAGTCATTTTGAGAGAATGTGTTTTGCTCCTGCTGCCGGATTTGGGATTCAGAGGATTGATTATTAGTATTCAGTTGTTTCATTCATCTTCAAAAGTCCTAATTGAACCCATCCAATGATGAATGAGCAGGGATACAACTGACGGAGACGCACCGTCTGGGAATCAAATCTGTGACCTTTCTCTAACAGGCCAGTCTTTCTGCTCGCTCTTCATTCACAGACGAGGTCATCATCAGCTGCCGGTCATCTCTGGACACTGAGCTGAATCACAGTACCATAAAGTGATGCAGAGAAGAACAGAGCTCTTATTCTTTTGGATTTACATCATAGAGCCTCCACCCAAACCCAGAGGAAATGGTAAAATAGAGTTTCCAGCTTGTTTTAATGGTTAGCTCAGGGCCTCTCGGTTTGAGGGGACCACAAAGCTCCAGCACACTGGGGCTCATTTTGTACAGTCGCTTCAAGATACCACACGGCCGCATTTTTTATAGACATTACAACACTTAGAGCTTTCACTCTCATTTCCTAAAACAGCAGCCATCAAACCAAACATGAACACAGAGACAAAACCGTAAGAAAAGGATGCTGTACATGGAATTATTCGGCACATTAACATCAGTGAGAATCATTGTTGGAGGTGACACAAGGAAATATCCAAATAAAACACCATCAGTTCAACTTATTAGCAAACACAAAACTGTTCCCAGCACATTTCTTTTGGCTATAACCTTTACAGCAGGAGAAGTAATGAGTTGTGACATCTAAACCAGAGCTTTAAACAAAGAGACATTCGGCTGTAACAAAGTGTAACAGAGTATGACTTCACTGGAAAAAGACATCAGCCCTGAGGGGAACACTGCTCCTCTTTAAACATGATATTGTGACAGTCCCTTCACTACAATTATGGCTGGGAAACCAGAGTGCTCTGTTAGCCTACCTCCACCCAACCTTTCCATCTCAGCGAGAAGCCGTGGCTCCCTGTGAATCTCCTGCATACCATCCCGGGCTGCGGCCGAGCGGCTGAAGCTACCAGCAGCACTGAGGCTCCATTAGCAAAGCAGCAATGAGGAAGTGACTGGTTGCTACAGGACGTGCTATTACTGCAATGACCTTTCCAACTGGTACAGACACTGTGTCAAAACAGCACAAGCGAGATCCCCTTCCAGGGTGGTCAGGCTCTTTTTACAGGCAAATAAAGGATACAGGATATCCAGGTTTGTATTTAGACATTTTCAGAGGTCATAAATTCCATGTCAGGGGAGACAAGTCTCCTCTAGTTCAACTCAAGTGAAGAGATCTGCAACTTTTATGCAGTTAGGGAAATTTTTGTGGTAGCTGAGGTGGCGATAAAACAACCCTCAGGCAGTTTGGTCAAAGCTCCACTTTACTGTCCTGAATCCTGAGAAGCCATGATCAATAATCTCGACCTTCATCAGGGGGAATCAGTCGCAGTTTGTGGTGAGAATCCTGTCTCTTTAAATGCAAAGGGATGACTGAGGTTAGAGATGAGATTATAAAACCACAGCCAAAGCTGTCTTCCTGTTTTACTTCCTGCTCACCCCTGTGTCTCTTTGCAAGAGCTGCAGACAGAAAGATCCGTACAGACAGAAAACAAAAGCATACGTAACTGTTTACGGAGCCTTTTGTACTCTAATGGAATTAGTCATCTGCAGATTTTGAAATTTAGATGTTAAAAATATATATTTACATGACAGTAGGTCATTCCTGTTAAGTGCAAAAAACATTAAAGCACTCAAAAAAACTTTCTTTCTAAACATCTGAAATGGCTCAATATAGTATTCCAGAGAGCACCAATAACTTAATCTTTTTTCAGGAACGTCATCACTTACATTTTCTAAAGAAATAACCACCAAAGCCTCACAGCAGACACACCTTTGACAAAAAAAGTTCCTCTACAAGTCTCTGCACCAGAACAAAGTTGACCTATACCACCTTTTAAACCACAGAGTCACGGTTTGGCCATCACATCGTGAGCCTCGAGAAACCACAACCTCAAAAGCACTGAACTGACAATGTTCTAAGACAGAGAAACCTGCCCTGAAGCAAGACCTGTCATCACTGACTGTTCGTCTGCAGCCACTCAGAGAGCAGCAGAAGGAGATGCACAGTGCTGCTCTCAGTGTGACTGTGAGCAAATGTTGAATGTGGAGCAGCAGGAGCTGAACTGCAGCCTTCTGTCAGTCAGCACAGCTTGAAGGAAGCAACATTTGAATCGGGTCGATACATCCGGGAAGCCTTTCCACATTTTTATGGTGATTGTTAGAAATACTCACCCTGGTCTTTTTGTACATCTTGTTTTTGAGGTAGCTGAAGGTCCGGCTGACTTTTGTCACATTTTTCCCCTCAGCGTCGCTTCGCAGAGGGCCAGGCTCCTCCTCTGATATGCTGGAGCGCACACACACACACACACACACACACACATTTGCATGCCAGTATGAGTTAACCACGAAGCTACACTAAATAATTTTAGAGCTAATGCTAGATCATTTTTTAATCCAAAGTTACTAACCTGTATGCAAGTGACCCAGAGGCACTGGAAAACGACCTCATACCTGCAAAAAAATAATAAAAAACAAGTCATAAAGTAAGCTTAAGTGCAGAGAATTTGAAAGTTTTGTCTTATACTGTGTTTTTATTCTCAAGTCTGAGGTCAAGTCTAAAGCTGACCTTCAAAGGGTTGACCTCACTAACCACCAGGTCATCCATACACACACACACACAAACACAAACACAAACATTGGGAAAAAGATAGGAAAATGCTCCAGGGGTGAGTGGACGGGATGATGATGACGTATTTGTCACTGCTTCCCTCAGCTGCCTGCACTGTGCCACTGCTACAAAAGACCCCTGCTCCTTTTGCACACATTACCCATCGTATGTCGTGCAGTGCATGTTTGCAAGACCTGGAAATATCAGGGCCTGAAATGATTCAGTAAGTACCTGTACTTGTTAGTGGCTGCAAAGAATGAGCATAACATTGAACAACCTACACCCCTAATGTCCTTTTACATCTACCTTTTGTGTCCTTGAGCGAGGTGTTAAACATTACCTGGTCTTATGGGAGCTACATTCAAGCCAAAAACAGAGTGATTCAGGCACTGATTAGGGCAGCCAGCTTTAAGGCTTAAAGCCGGGGCCGAAGTTTGGCATCTAACCCAGTGCCAATTATCACTGCAACATACTGATCCAAAAACAATCTTTAGCTGCATTGAGGAGCAACCCTTAGAAAATAAAACATCAAAATACAAAGTCCAGTGTTTTTAAACCCTCCAGATATCAAGGTCTCAGCATTTCTGTCCACTTTATTTATTCCCACCTCTGGCTGTGTGCATAAACACAGTAAAACTCGCCTGTTAGGCTCAAGCTGACAAATCCAGATTTCCTGGCATTGCTGGAATTCTTCAGTAGTGGTAATGTTTTACCTTGTTGTGTTGGGCTGACTGATTACTTGATGGCAGATAAAGAAGGCATACCACTTTCCTGGGAGTCAACTCTTGACAACATTTTCTGTCCCAAATATTCTGAAGAGCCGTGTGTGTGTGCTCTGTGTCAGCAAAGAATCAATGGGAGTAAAGAATCTATCCAACTGTGTTACTAAAAACACAGTCAACAACTCAAAAGGTACCAATGAAAACGCCTCGCAGACAGAAGCAACATCTCAGTGCTGAAGACCTTAGATTTACTGGGCCTTCCTCAATGAAAAATGACACAAGTGTACCAGCCAATTTTGGGCTCACCTCCTAGCATATATGAAGGAATTAGAACAATTCTAAATCGACAGGTGTGTGCCCAAAACAGCACAGTACTCAAGCAGCAAAGGCCCCTCACCAGCAGTTTTGTACATAGACCCACGTCCTAACCGATGAAGTGGTTTACGAACAAATACACAAGTATGAGTGAACAGTGAAGCTGTGTGTGCGTCATTTGCTCAGAAAACTTATTAAGTCATCAGGAGAACCATTTAGATTGTGTTTATTCATGGCATGTTTGTCAGAGTCCACGATCTTACAAACAAAACACGTAACATTTTAAAACGCATATTGTCATATTTTCAATTATAAACTAAGTGTTTGAGATTTAAGACACTAACTATAACAAGGGTTAAAATGTATCCATTTCATGGTTCTTCACTACGTTTAGTCAATTCAAAGTCTTATTATTGAAATCTGTTCGTCTTTTACTGAAAGTAATTGAAGTATGTCATACATTTAGTTCAAAGGATAAGTGTTAACATTTTCTGAGAAAGTTGGTCTCCTCATCATGGTCTAAGGAAGTTCTTACTGTGACTTGTTCACAGAGTAAGACTGAATTCAAGTAAGAATACACTGATGAATCCTAAATATGTGCTTCAAATGTTAGTATGTATGGCTTATGCATATATTTGTGTACATGCTAGATTTAACAAAGCTGGAAACTCTTGGCTTAAACAGAGTAAATGGCAGATAAATGATAGACTGAGTTTGTAGAAGGAGAGACGGTTGAAGATGTTTCCTGTTTTCCATGAGCACCACCACCCACTGTCCCCAAGACTTGAGTTTGATGTGAAGCAAACGGATCTTCTTTTTAACACTACTTTTCTTTCTTTCTTTGTTTTTTTTTCATTCATAACAATTTATATAACAATATGAAGCTATATATTTATGTATAGTTATGTAGCACTATTGTTTGATTCATATTTAGTCTGAGATGTGACAAGAAGCAAATTTTGTAAACTCAGATCGTAGCATAGTTTCTTGTCCAGAAGGTGAGCAGGTGAGCTTTGTGTTACTCACAGCCAGGTGCTCTGAGACATGCCTGTAATATTAAACAATGGTGAGTCCTGGTTATGTCCCACCAGTGCTCATCTCTCAACTCCACTGATAGAGTCTCAAGTTTGAACAGATCACTGCAGTATAACTGCTCCTTAACTCCTTTTCTTTCTGACAGTTCAGCCACAGAGTCCAACAACGCTAAAAAATCAATCCAAGAAATCATTTTCTTCAAGAGAAAGGACTGATCTGACTTCTCAGTGTGTGTGCTAATGAGTGCAGTGTTGTTAAGGGGACTTTTGGTTGACATGTGGTAAATAGATTTGAGTTCTCCCAGCAAAATCTCACCTGACCATGGATATTGAGAAATAGCCCCTAGAAATGACCAATTTCTATGCTGATGATCTCATTTTAAACTGCGAATCACAATCAGGCAAATAGCAGGTTATCTCAAGATCATCAATAGTCCTCACAAGACCTTTAACAACATCAGCAGGAAACATTAATAAAAAACTTGCTGCTGGGCTGAAAGACGGTTTTCTATCACTTTTTTTGTTTGAGCTCTTACTAAAAATACAAAGTGCCAACTTCAGGCTAGCAGCAGCGTTGTTGAAATGTTTGATGACAAGTAATTTGCAGCTTGAACTATTGGGCTTCCTGTCCTTCACTATGTAATTATGTTCAGCTTTCAGTGTTTCTTTCCGGCAAAAAAATTGAAATACAAAACAGAGCCTTCAACCACATAAAACAGAAGTATGAGATGCTGTAGTGACCTCAGGACTGTTTAGACTCACTTATTTGTCAGGCTCTTAAATATCCCTTCAGATGCACTTTGTGATGAATTTAGAAAAAAGAGTAAAAGATTTTTCTTAAAAGCATTTTCCTCCAGTCAACTTGAACCATATTTGTCAGAGTGTTTTCAGACACTTCTGTAACCTTGACAGAGTGAACACTCACTTCTTATAGGTGGATAAATAAACACTTAGCCATGAACGCTCTTAGTTTCAAGTTTTCGGGTAAAACATTTCTCAAAGGCTGCAACTTTGGATCAAAATACAGCTTTTGTTTGGCTGCGCTGCAGTTTACTGTGTAAACACACCCTTTTCAGATGTGTTTACCATCGTTACACTTTGTTCATGCTTACTTACATCATATGCCAACAAGCTCAGGTATGTTTAACTCGAGGAGTCTGTTCCTTAAGGGAGATCTGATTCTCTAAATAGAGCAGCTACTGTTCTGAATCTGTCAGCTACTTTCTACCGCGGCTACATTTACATCACAGCACTTACTCAATGTATCATCATCATCATCATCATCGTCGTCATCACCATCATCATCACCATCATCATCGCTAGATGAGGAGTCCGCGTAAACAAACTGAGACTTAGATTTGGTGATGATGGGAGAAAGGTTGAAAGAGAAGGAAATTCGCCTCTTACGTCTCAGGCGTCCCACAGCTGAGGAGGAGGCAGGAGGAAGAAAAGAACCACAGCAGGAACTGATTAAACTGACTGAGGGGTTAAATTGAGTAAATGTGAAACAAAATGAAGGTGGGGGAGAAACGGAGCAAGATGAAGAGGCACTTTCCAATCAGACAAATTATATAACAAAGAAATTCAGGAGATTTGTAAAAACCCTTCATGTTCACACACGACACCTCACCACATCATTGAGTCGATAAACCTTTAACTGACTGACTCAACGCCTGTGACTTTCTGCTGAAAATAACGCTGAAAAGAGGTCAGAGAAACTAAAAACTGTGACAACATGATAAGCGATGGAAAACAGAAAAACAGCCTCACAACTTGTCACTCACCATCAATGTCTCTCTGGCTGATGGCGAGCATGGACACAGACTTTGTGAGGGGCAGGGACATGGGAGAGCAGCTGTTTCGCAGAGGCCGGTAGCGCCTTGTTTTCTGGAACAAAAGAGACAAGGTTGAGTTAAATACAGTGCACGACAATCAAACCAATGGAAAATAACATGGACGACATACAGTTTGAGAATTTATTATCAATTACATAACAAGAATCAGGAGCGACAAACCAAGAAGGAGAAATAATTTTGATGTCGTGTGTCACAATTTGTTTTGGATTCACAGAGAGTAGAGGGACGCCGCCTGAGGAGAGTCATGTTTATTAATTCTAACTAATCCTCAAACTGACCGTCTCAAACGTCCCCTCACTGTTTACAAGTTTTGTTAAAGCACAAGAAAACACATTTTTCCCCTCATATGAATTAGATAAAAACATTTTTGAGCGTTCTTCAGGGCAGGCTGTATGTGACAGAGAAAGAACCCAAAATCTAAAGTACCAAAATATGATATATGGTATATATGAGTATATATACATGTGAGTGTGTTTGTGTGTTTGGGCTGACCGGGTCATGCACTCTAATGTGCTCCCCGTGCTCCTCCTGCTCCTCTGTCAGTGAGACCAGAGAGCCTCTGTCTTCACTGTCGTTCCGGGGCAACCTCAAAGGCTCCAGGATTCGAGGCACCTGGGTGGAGGGTCCCCTCAGCTCCTCCTGACCCCCACTGAGTCCCTCCAAGCTGTAGCTGTGAGGACAGAGAACAAAGAGGTGACCTGAAGGAAGGAGGGATCACTGTACTCCATCACAGCTTTCACTGCATCAAACTCATGCACCTGTTGATTGATACACACACACACACCAACACACACTGCTGGTCCTGCACAGTGTTTAGCCAGCTGAGTTATCACCGGGCTCCACAGTAGATTTACAGCTGAAGCAGCAGCAAATGACTTCCAACATCAGCATCAGCATAGAGAGCTCTACTCCGTGATTTACAAACCCAATTACATCGATCTATGACTGGAAATAAGAGGCCTTGAAAAATCCAATGCAATGATTATGGAGAGGAAAACTACAGCTACATTTCAGGATGAGCTATGTTACACGGCTGGAGCTCTACCCGCTGCAGGACAGACTTGCTTTTAGTTAAAGCTTCAGCAGTAAATCTCTCTTATCTCCTGCTCTTGGCTTTGTATGGCTCTCCATTATCCAGCAAATCATCAGGCCAACATTGAAACATCACTAACCTAAGCTGGACCCAAAGAGTCATGACTATGTGATTATCATTGACCAACGCAGAGCAGCACTCACCTGCCACCGACGCCGTGAATATAGATGACTCTATCAGCTCGATTAAAGCCTCGCGGCTGTGTTATTACATGCTAACCTACAGATCCTCCTCAGCTCTGAACATGAATAAAACCTGCAGCTGCAAATGCTCTCTACTGCAGGATGACTGATTGTCGGGGCAGGGCATTCACACACACACACCCACATAGGACAACACATGTAGACCGGCATGTACGCCCTCGAAAACGGCAAATGCAAATCAAGCAGCATGTAAGTATGCCCCATTCAAAGTAGGTCATGTGCCAAATCACACATCCACAAACGCATAGCACCTGAGGGGACTAACCACTTCCACACAAAGGCTGAGAGGAGCTTGAGGAGGGCAGCAGCTGAAGTGTGAGGTGGGTGAGATTATTGAGGGGAAGATAAAAGGAGATAGGAGGGTCTCACAGGCAGCAAATCTGAATAAAGCAAATACTGTAGGATGTGCTCCTGCATACTGCTGCTCCAACTTTTTCACATGGCAAACACTGGAGATGGGTTCAGGCTCATTTCCTGCTGCAGTATGGTGGCAATAATAAGAGCAGGCAGGAAATCAACTGCTTTCCCAGAGTATGAATTTTGGTGTAAGGATAGCAAAGATAACCACTGCTGTAGCATCATCTGCTCCCTTTTATGTGAAGGTGATGTTCTGAGAGGTGGTCTCTTTAGTGAGAGTCAAACACAAACAGCGGAGACTGATGTTAGTCAGTCTAACATGCAGCTGCTTAAACACATACTCCACTTAAAAAGATATTAGAGCTTGAAGCACAAACATGTTGATGTGTCATATAGCAAAAGTTTGCCATATTAAAAAGCCTTAACATTGATGAATCAACAACATCTTTGTCTTGCCTTGGTTTTAATTCTGTCTGTTTTCTAATGATGAAACCATTTGTCTCACAAATAGAAAAAAAAGTAGGATGGTCAATGATTTGACTTACTTATCTGCAACTTTAAGCACAAATAAGCCTTCACTCCCTGCTTCACATTTTCGAAATCTATTCAGTAATAAACCAATAAGTGTTTGAAGAAAGAAAATTGAATGGGCTAACTTGGAGTAAAAGTTGGTAGGAACTTTTGCTTCCCAGCAAAACGATTCCAAGTTTGAGTCCTTGAGCCTGTCGGGCTTTTCTTTGTGGAGTTTGAGTGTTGCCTGTGTCTCAGTCGATTCTCTCCAAGTACTCTTTCTTCCTCCCACAGTTCAAAAAGGGCTCGTTACATCGACTGCTTACTCCAAATTGCCTATAGGTGTGTGTGAGTTGTTTTCTGACACTGTGTCAACCCTGTGATTGACTGGGGACCAGTTCAGAGTGAACCTGGCCTCTCGCCCAGTGACAGCTCAGGTCGGCTCCTGTCATCCTGCAACACTCAGCAGGATAAATGTTATAAATGATCTTTAGATAGAAGGATTGATGACTGGGATGTCAAACTGAAAGAAATGATTTGGCTTCCTCTGTTTTCATGCTGTATTTGAGGAAAACTTCAGAACAATCTGATCACATCCTTCTCTGTTGGAGACATCAATTCTGCAAATCTTAAAATACAATTAAGCAGCCACTTTTGACGTACAAAATTATAAATGTCAAATTAAACATACCTATTTTATTGTATTCATTTTTTTTCAGTGACTGGGAATTTAGTTTTAAAGAGCTACCTGCAGTCATCTGCTCATGTCACTGTCTTATCTTTTTTTTCATATAGCTTTGTATGCCATGCTAATGTCAAGCACTGCAGGACTTACATTTATCTATGGAAAACACTTTGTAAACCCCGCTTTACAATAACATTCAGATTCTTCTCCTGTATGGGACCTGCTGATTGAGCCCCATTCTAACAAGCCAACCACTATCTTTACCTTCACACACCATAAGTTAGTGAGGTCCATCAGCCTCTCTTTGCAAGGCACAACAGGACATGGATGTTGGATGTGAAGTTTATTTCAAAAACAAAGGTAAGTTGTTTGTTTCAGTCTCCAGAACTGAAATAACAACACCCAGATTCATAAAATGTCACCTGATTTTGAAAACAATTTTTTTAGGATTCTCTTTCCCAGTTCCACTGAGTGAAGTTTTCAACCAGTCAGTGCAGCAATTTTTCTACCCTCTGGGACAATTCTGCACAACAAAAGCTCGGTTTTCTCCCGCTGCAGTTTCCTCCAGGACTGGATCCAAACTCCTGTGATACTGCTTTTCAGAAAATTTCTCTGCAGGAACCTGTTGCACCAAAATGTCTCTGTTTTCAGTCTTTTGCCAGAACAGTCCTCTGAGCTAAACTCTGAGTGGCCACTTGATGTTGATACAAATAAACACACACACCAGCCACACATGGGCTACAGCACTTCTACACATCCCAGGCTACAAAGAAAGAGCAGTTTTTCAGGGCAGTTGCCCACAGGGACAGATCATGGTGCTGCAGATCATCCAGCATACATCACAAAGCGCTAATCGACAAAGGCTTCACTTGCATGAATCCACCATCGTACGTCACCTAGCAACAAGTCAATCTTTACTATATCTGGTGTGATGAATGTGATTTATGAGTACCTTCTTCTGTGAAAGGTCAGCTTTCCTTCACCACGACTGTGTGTGGAGCTGGAGGTGATGGATGAGACAGACAGAGAGTGAGGGATGATGGTTGAGATGAGTGGAGATATGAGGGGATGGTGGGTCAATACGAAGATAATACATAAAAGAATGAGCTATTTTAGTCACCGGTGGGCCTGTAATCCTTCTGAGAGTGTTAGAGATCTCACTCTCTGTGTGTGTATGTGGGATACTCTGGGGAACAACCCATCAAGTCAGAAAGACAACTCCTCTTACATACAGATTGTAAAGTCAGGATTTAAATCTAAGGATTGATGCCACTCTGACGTCTCTCCAGTCAACGTTACTGTGGACACGCGCTGTCCTCATGTCAGTCATATCAGCATATGATTGAAGACGACTGTAAACAGAGGGAAACAGCTACGTGACACACTTCTCTTTTTGCAGGGCAGTATGAGCGGGTCAGTAAAAAGAGATGACGTGAGATGATCCACATATTGGAACCAGGTATTGATCCTCTGACTGGTGTTAACCGTAGATCACAGACATCATCTCTTTGACTTCAAGCATTTGTTTCTAAAATTGAGCTTTGAAGCCGGAAGATAGTGGGTACCATTTTGGAAAGGCTGAACCTAACATAGCTTTGTTCTCGTATGGCTAAGGGTGACCACCTGTCAGCCAAGTCAGTCATGCCCTTAAATGGTCATAATAGTGAATAATAACGTCAAAGATAATGAGTTATAGTAATTTCAGCCCCTGGTTAGGATCTTCCAATAGACAAATGAGCTGTTTAGAGCCATACTGATTTTTAACCAGGCTGTTAACATTTTTACTTGTTGTAAAGATTGACTTTTTTGAATGAGCATATGTGTGTCTGGCGTTTCTGCAGACCCTCAATGAACTACAGTTTTAATACCCCCCCATAGGCTTCATATTCTAAGACTGGAGTTTACTGCTTCTGTTTACTGGGCACCTGCTCTACTTGTAAAGCTAAACCAGTGCATCATTTGTAATTGTTCTAGTTTCATAGATATGTTGTCCTTGTAAAGCTTGATACTGACGATGTTTTAGTGGCCTGAACAGGAAGAGCTCTTTCCATTCGGCTTTGGAGTGTTTTTGCTGATATTTGAAATGCATTTATCTGACATGATTGCATCTGAATGGGGATGAGAGGGTCAACTTTTCATGGCTGATATGATGAGACCAGGTGATGAGAGAAAAAACAAACAAACAAACAAAAAACGTAAGTCCTTGTTTTAATTTGGGACCATTTCCTGTTTCCCAAAATGATATTGTAACTGTAGCCATGATGGTTCCCAAGGGTATGATACTTAAATTGTTCTGTGTATGGAGAATATTCAACAGACTCCACTACTCCAATAAAAAAAGGACAAAAAGAAAAAACTGCAGAAGTTGAGACTGCCCAAAGGGAGACTGTGCTTCATTTATTTACAGGAGAGACATCACAACAGATATTTCCCTCTTTCTCTGTTTCTGTGCAGAATATTGGTTTTGTCTCTGACAGCTGAATTAACAGGTATTAGAGGGGCAGAACAAGCAAAGACTGAGTATGGATCCATCACAGATGGCTTTGTCCTCACAGATGGACCAAAACACAAAAATAAAACTAATTCAATACAGTTCCCACCAGTCTTTTCTGGGATTTTATTTCACATAATGCAACATGTGACGCTGGCTTGACCACCAAATATTATCAGTTCATCTTCAAGCTCTAGTGGACTTTTGTGTTATTTTTACAGATAAAACCCTCCGAGAATTCCTGTCAAATCATGTTTACAAGAAGGGGAAAAGAAATGTGGTCTCACAGATATATCAGAAGATATTTCAGGGGCCATTGTAGCATTGTAGTGAAGTAAACTTATGAACTTCTGAGTGGGAAAGGTCGTGTTTTTGAGGTTAAGTGAAGTTGGATTTCGCTGCCCTAGGACATAACCAGACAAACCCACTTTTTATCCTTTTGCTTAACTAAAGCTGCTCACTGTAGCTTTAAATTCATCAAGCTGACAAATCTTTTCATCCGAGTCTCAGCAGGGAGGCAATAATTATATGCCCCATATGTTAAAGGATTACTTTAAAATGTGTTTAGTAATAAAGGAGTGCAAATCAAGCAGGAGGTGGTAATAACATGCTGTCTAACTGACTCTTATTGCTCTCATTTTCCCACTGCTTTAAATGAACGAGATGCCTCCATAAGCACAGGGATTTCCCTGCAGTCTTTGTGCTTCAAACAGCAAGCACTTCCAGCAGCCGGAGGAAGCTTGCTTTGAATGCTTTGTCTTAATCCCTTTGCATGCTTCTTTTATGCCCCAGGTGCCTCATGTTTATCTTTACAAGACACCTCCAGTTAAAGATTCTGCTTTGTGTCATTAGTTACACCGTGGAGAGAGCTTGTTGTAGAGACTGTTTCTGCCAAACCTGGGTATCATAAAATAACAGCTGATAAAGGGCAAAGCAGTCACTTCTCTGTTTTCAATCCCACATTTTGGTGCGGTCCTCTTTAATGCCTGATGGCTAATATGAAAACACAGCTGAGTTTGAAGGAAAAAAGATAGATGTTGCTGTTACTATATGAAGTTTAAGGGTTGTTAGTGTGTCCATGTGGGTGTTATGGTATCAGCATGACTGTCTGAAAACTCTGTTAGTCTCATTTTTTCTTCAGTGTTTTAGATTCTGTATCTTGAATTCTCATTTGGAACAAAGGGTTTACATCCTTTATTTTTTAAGCTAACACTTAACAGTGAGATGGTCTTCTGTAAATCTACGTGATCTTAAAAAGGAGCATATAAAAAAGCTGCACTTTATTTGAAAGAATTTTTTCATTCTTTTTCTTTTTAATCCTTTGAAGCATTTTGTTTGCAAGATAACCTCCACTGCACTCTTAGTGGGGAAAATGGTCCAATACAAACCAAGAAAAACTACAAGTATTCAGTGTTTATCAATGACTATTATGCATACCACTGTGAGTGGGAATTAACTTGTGCACCCATGTGTGCAACAGTACGAACATGATAACACCCCACCAACAGCAGACAAATGTGAGCACATCTGCTTGCAGCAGGAGGGGGAAACACTCGACATGGCACAGGGGGAGGGAAATCAACAAGCCCTAATAATCCTGACATCTGCACCCATCAGGTCTGCTGACATCTCCCGATAAACGCCAAAAGCCAACACCAGCAGCAGCAAGTTTAAAGAGATACGAGGGAGGTTCCTGAAATCAACTCAATAATATCAACTCCATCAGTCTCACCTCCTCTGGTTCATCTCTGCGTCTCCTCCGTTGTTCTTTCCGGGACCCCAGCTGTGACGGCGCAGAGGCGACAAGGAGCGAAGGCTGTTTCTGAGGAGACAGGACCGCCGCGGCACCTCCGTCACTCTGTCTTTGGCCTCCTCTTCAGCTTCTCCTGTTCCACCTCCCCCTCCTCCTCCTCCTCCACCACCACCACCACTGCTGTCTGGTGCTGTAGAGACAGCAGCTCCAGTCCGGACGCCTTCCTCTGGGCTCCAGCTACATTCTAGGCCCTGGCTTCCCTCTGGACTGGAGCTGGACGGGCCGACGCTGGTGGTGTCGTCTGTGGAGGAACAGGAGACAGAAACCTCGCTGGTGCTGTCTCCTGTCACTGCTTCGTCATTCTGCCGACATCAATGTAAAAAAAAAAGAAAAGAAATATTATGATAAGCGTTCTTTCTCTACATTTCTTTCTCTCATGCACCATGTGCTCATGGGAAAACCGTCGAAATTAATCAAAAGCAGAACCATTAATTAAAAAGTGACTGAGATCAGTGATGAAATCTAATGAAATGCTCAATATTTCATTATTTCAGGGAGGAAAGAAAGGACAAAGTTGCCTTTTCCTCTGTAGAACCTGATAACTGTGGTACTACAAGAACAATGAATGATGAAATCCAGGGGCTTGTCTGAAAGCTAAAGTGAGAGGCTTCCTGTTCGTGATGTTGTGGTCCAATCACTTTGCTTGTTGTGTTCTGTGAATGTGTGAGCGGTTCATACTCTTTCTTTCAACAGCAATATTTTCTGTGGAAAATGTTAACCAGCCTCTTTCAAAACAGGCCACTTCTGACACCAATCCCCCCACAGCAGTGGTTTCAGGTTTAGAAATAACTACAAAGAACTGATCTGCATTGTTTCTGGTGTTTTTTTTCCAGTATTATGACACATAAAGAAAAAGAAGAATTAATTTTACCTGCTCAGCTAGCTAAAACTCCTCACAGGACTTTTAGCAAATCTAACAAGCCACTGAGTGAATGAAAACAAGAGTAACTTCAAGCAAGAAATGTTCATTTCCTACAATGTAGCACAGTCTAGAGTTGTAATTTTAGCTTTCATAAAACCTCGGGCAAAACTGTGATTAGTTTGATCTTTGCACTTGTCCTGAAGAGTTGCAAAGCCAAATCAACTGTAATGCTAGCTGTCAGCATCCCTGGCTTTAGTATGAAGTTAAAAGTGAGGTTCAGCTTTACAGTATATAGAAGCTCACCCACTGTTCGAATGTAAAAACCATCTGATGCTCCAAACCTTCCACATTGAGTTTTCTTTTTAGTTGTTGATCAGAAAAAATGTTCATGAACTGTCAGTTTCCCTGAAGTTCAAAGAGGTAAAAGTGATAATAACAACAACTATGAGAAGACGAAAAAGAAGAGGAAGCAAGCAATACAGAACAGGTAACAGAAATACTTTAACATTTTAGGTACATTTTGTTCTGCTCTTGGTCAAATTGATTTGAAATGTAAGACAGCACAAGAGAACATTTTTCCTTAATGTTTCTCTCATTTACCAAGCCTCTCATGTTGTATATTCATCAGCATTTCTTCACTGATGCATGCCATGAATGAAGAGGCAGCTGGAGAGCTATTTAACCCACAGGAATGGGATATAATGAGGACCAAATGGCACGGCTTAAAGATAATGAGCCTGAGCCACTTTATAGCAACACTGACATTAAAACAAAACACCAATAAATGATGGCATACCTTGTGAAAAAAATAACTTTCTTGAGGAGAATATGAGTTAGACACAGACTTTTCATGTTTTCTTTATCATAACAGAACTTATCTGTTCTGTGTTAGTTTGTAGTTGTTGAGCTGCAAGTATATCTGTCACTTTTCAAAAACATAATTCTAGTCGAAATGTAAATGCAAATGTGTTGTCGAGTAGGAAAAGTCCAAAACTTTGATGGAGAAGACCATCATGTTTTTTTCTTTTTGGGGACTTCCTGTGTTCTCCCTGTTGAGTCCTAATAATCAGAAAACTCTGTTGTCAAGCTTTATATTAAGTCAAAAGAACAAACAGTAATTTTAGACAGTCCTTGGTTTGTGTTTTTGGTGGGAAACAGCTCCTACATGCACACACACAGGTATGGGATAGTCCATTTGGAGCTAATTTGTAGGTGTGAGCTTTAACTGGGTCTATTGTGCAGCCAGCTGCAGAGAGAGAGTCGAGCACAGAGCAGCTTCTGTTGGTGAACTGTGAATGAAAGATCGGCTTTATGCTGCCGACACAACTTCCTCAGGGAGAGTGTGTGGGTTTGTTTATGTGTGCATACGTTCAGAGTGCATGTGAGTGCAGTTTATGTTTGGGGGGGTGGGGTAGTGGTGGTGGGTCACATGATTAAGCTTTGAAAGTAGAGGGAGGACTCAGCTTGGTTCCAAACTTGATTAAGAACTTTAAAACTCTTAGATGATCTTTCTCTCCACACTTCAGCTAGAGAACATAAAAAGACCCTGTGACTCGCACTAGTGATATAACACTTTCTCTGCAAAGTCTCATGGCTTGTACAACATTTGCAGAATCAAATCTTTGGAAATAAAGACAAGGCAGACATTAATCCTCCGTAACAGAAGCTGAATTTAGCTGCTGCTGCCTTTTGTGGAGTTTAAGCCCATCCCTGTCTATAAACCCTGTTCTGACCCTCAACTTCATTCTGTGTTCTCTGATATTATCTGCACTGACCTCTTCAATTGTTATTTTCAACAAAAAAAAAAGATGTGTTCACATAACCACTAGCATGATTCAGACATCCAGCGCTGCAGAAAATGAGAGAAAAAAGTATTTCAGCGATAACCAAAGGGCAGCCGGCTTCAAACAGACTTAAAACATCAGCCGAGTGACAGCAGGGACCACAGCTTGCATTTCCCCAGCAGCGGAGAAGAGCTGCCAGCTTGAAAAGATGCTTAGTACATGTTTGGCATCTCAGCCTTGGGGTGCTGATAAATAAAAAGCCAAGCATAGACTGACAAAATAGCTACTTCATATATACTGTATAATCCCTATAGGAGCAGCTGCAGGGGCAAACACAGAAAATGTTCTCGCTGTTCAGCGGGAGAGAGCTGGATGTTTGGACAGCAGCCAACAGAGGATTTTGTAAAAGTTGTTGTGCCCTGAATTTTCCGCTAAATCAAAGTGAATGTCTTGTCCACTTATTTCACATTTATTTCACTGAGCGTTAAGTATTTAGCTTTAGTGAGAAATACATTTTTCGTTCTTATGGAAATACATAAAGAGCATGAGTCACAGCATGTTTCTTTATCTTTTTGTTTACTTCCACTCTGCAGGTTTTTTTAAAGCATCCATGATTTGAACCCACTCAGAAACATCATTGCATTTTTATTCCAAACTTATAAACCAAGCATACCTCGAGTCAAATGTGCAGTTTATTTGTCCTAGAGACTAAGTTTTCCCACAGAAAAAAACAGCAATAACTCTGACCTTTCTGAAGACGCTGTCATATCCTGTGTCTGCATTCAGGAAGCTTTCTATGTCGCTGCCGGAGTCTCTGTGAGCTGTAGAGGGACAGCTGGTGGCACTGGTGGATCGACTGGTCAAACTGGGAGAGGGTGAGGACTGTGAGGATCCTGAAAGACACAACGGCAATAAAACTTTATGTTGGTGCATGTTTTCACACATTCGACACCACATATTACAGGTGAATGAGACATTTGACTACAAAAGATAGAAAAATAGGGTGACATTTTTTGCTAAAATCACAAATTGTACATTCATAGGACAAGACAGGTAAAGACTGATTAGTCCAAAGGAGACGCCAAAACCAACACAGTTCTTCCCAGAAGCTTCTGAAAAGTCAAGGCAAACTGGTCTTCTGCTCGATAGATAATTTTATTCGTTATTTAAATCATCTATCGAGCAGAAATGTCAACAGTTTCTACTCAAAACTTCAAAGGTTGGAAGATTTGCTGCTTTGCCTGGTCATTTATGTCAGTGTATGAAGGGTCTTTGATGATAAGATGTCTGGTTTGGACACAAGATGAGATTTGGAGACATCACTTTGGACTTGAAAAGATCAAAAAGATGAATCAGTGGATCACAAAAATTATCAGCAGAAGAACCAAATTCACAATTTTCTTTTAGTCTCTCTGCTGTTTACTGTAACCTAATATTCCTTCAATAGGAGCATTCAGGCGTTGAAACAGAAAAACACCAAGGTTTCAAAATAATGTGTTTTCTCTCACTTCACTAAAACATAAGTAGGTCTGTCAGAGATCAGTGAAAAGACTTCTGGGAATCTGAGAACGTGTGAAAAAGCCCCGGCCAATCAATAGCTGACTGTCCTTACTAAAGCCCTCTGTGCTGAACTGCAGAGTAAAACAGCCACTGTTTGTGTGTACAAGGTCTGAGTTCAGAGCTGACGTCAGATTCCCACTCAGGGAAAATGACAACTCTAAATGTTATTGATGTTCAGAACTGCTTTTAAGAAAGAGCGGCATCACATCAGTCATCTCAGGGACAGCGGAGACTAATGAAGACTGTCTGCAGCTCCCTGTTTTAGCTTAAAAATAGATATTACATAAATCTCAGCGAACAGCAGTCTGATCGGAGGCGATTATAGATACCTGGTGGACAATTTTAAGACCAAAGTCTGCACACATCAGTCACACAGACACACACTTTATGATCTGAATCACAGCGAGTGATAAAACACATAAAAAATTTTGAAGACATAAGATCAATTTCATATCAGTCGTCGCTTTAAAGCCTTTGTCCTGTAATCACATGTATTTATAAGTACAATCTCTCTTTAGCAGGTAGAAAACAAAGCCACAAGGCTTTTTGGTTCACACAGACTATTTCAGATGTTTCTTTAAGCTCTTCTCACTGAATGAATGGCAACCCTCTCTAAAGTCTGCTCTAAATACAGGATTTATCCTGCAACAGGCCGACAATTTCTGCAGATTTTATACATGTAAGGACATGTTCGATAATATCCCCGGACAAACTAAAAGAGGAAGTTTGTGCTGCACTGGTCTGGTACATCAGTAAGCTTATTTAAGCCACATGCCAAGAACAGCTGCATGAGATCACTGACTGACTGTGGACTTTTGCATCATTTCTGAGCTCTATTTCTGCCAAAAGAAGCGGAAGTTATTCTTTATCCCTGAGGAATATTTTCCCCGTTTATGTGAGCCAGAGGAAGTTCTTTATACATATCTGTCTGTGTGTGTGAGCGTGCACATGAGATGAGGTCCTTAAGAACTTGTAGTGGTGGGAAAATGTGTAACAATTGACATAGAAATTACACAGATTGGAAGCTGTAATGAATCCATATCGGGGTTCTTTATGTGCGGGTATAAGGTTGTGGGCAGAGCGGTGAGCTGCAGTCAGCTGCTCAGAGGGATCAGGAGAGAGGACAAAGGGTTCATCGTGACAGGATTCACAGTATGCTTAGGCTTTAGCCTCATGACTCTGATAAGACATAAGTAAATGAGCGGTATGGTTACAAAGGTTTTGATTTTTAATCTTCTATTTAGTCTTGGTCTTTCTGAAAAAATGGTTTTTAACTGTTTTTGAAGCTTGTTTGTTAGTTTGGATTAAATGTCAGTTTAGGTATTTTTCTTTTTCTTACTGGGTGCTAGTGCAGCATGAAACCCATATGAGCCAGAAGTGGTACTGTTTGGGAAAAAAAGAGCAGTTTGGGTGGCGTGTCCTATGAGGTTGGACCTTGAGTGGATGTGAATTCAACTTACAGCCTCTTTCCCGTATGATACTCCCCACTCTAACCCTGGTTCCTGCTCTATCTACTTATCCCCACCAAACAAAGGCATTAAAATCTTGAAAAAGTGCTTGAAATTAAATAAATAGATACATATATGAAAAAGTCAAGATGATTAAAGGATATTTGATGTCCTTCATTCAATCTCCTTATCCACACAATGGTAAGAACTGTCCTAAACGTCTTCAATTAAACTTATATTGAAGCTCCCCTTTACATATCCTTTTGGAAACTGAGCCACTTTAATTGGATCAAATATAAAAAAAAGACCAACCACAACCTTTCACAAAAAATAGATCATAAAGGATGTCAAAAGTGAACGGCTCAGTTTTAGTTTATTATCAAAGCTTTGCAGTGCCTGGTTTATAATTTTCTTGCAACAGAAAATCAATCTGACGAACAATATTTTTGTTCCAGTTTGTCACTGATAACAGTTGTTATGGTAGAAACTATTTGACTCCGTTTTTACACTCACCAAAACACAAATGGCAAACTAGCAGTGCAATCACATACACAAATCTTAATATCAGGACTCGAGAACATCTTAATTACCAGCTCTCAAGTTCTTATATTCTGCAGCCAAATATCTGTGTTTACTTTATCAATCGAGCCCCTGATTAAGATGTTTTTGACCTTACAGAGGGAACTAATCAGCAAACATCTGATTGAAATGCTAACTTCTGCATTACCCATCGGAGATCTGAAAACTGCTGCTGCAAAGTATCAATAATATTAATTACATGGCTTGGTAGAGCAAATAAGTGCCACATAATAAGCTCTGTCAGCTTCTCAAATCTTATTTAGTGAATTAAAGTCTTCATGTTTGGACCAGGGCTGAAAAGCTGTTCAAATCCAGCAGAACAGAGACGTTTCCACAGTGTGACAGAAAGAGGATTATATCTGTTCTTACAAAAAAAGAAAGAAAAAAATGTCTGCAGAACAAAGGTCAGAAGTTTTATTGCTAGAAATAGATCTTCCCCTGTCAAATAATCCCAGATCTAACTTATGATGATAAAATATAAGTCTGCCCTTCATCACATTGAGTAAGTATAGTTCTTTTACAACAAGTCAGTAGAAATGGCTCCTACAACTAGGAAACTTCACTGACCTTTGACCCCGAGAGCTTTCGCAAAGCTTAACCTTGACCAGGGTGGTTTCGGACGTCGATGTAGATGCATTTTTATCTTTTCTTCATGGTCTGAATCGATTTTAAGTTCACAGCGAAAGCAGCATCACTGAGTGTAAATGTGAAGTGTGCTGGAGTGTGTGTGGGTGTTGGGGGAGTGGTGAGTTGGGGTGACAGAAGTGAATTCTGGGAGTTTTTTTCAGACTCCACCCCCTTCACACCTGTCCACCAAAACTAGCAGGGGACTGTAAGCTTTGACAGCTGTCTTTGCTCTTCTAGATACACTGACCTACACACACACACACACACACACACACACACACACACACACACACACACACACACACACAGGATCAGCAGAGAGAACAGGTGTAAGGCCCTCTGATGTGTCAGTGGGTGGTTGAGGTTGTTGGTTGAATGTGAACACCTGTACACATTATGGTGACTAATATGCGACAGATTTTTTTTTTCTTCTATCATTCAGTTGACTTTGATTAAGGCAGACACACAGGACTGAAACAGAGGAGTGTTGAATCAGTGAGAGCAAAGGAATGGGAAAAAGGTGAGACTTAAAAAATATGTCATTAAATACACTAAGTCTTTTTGGGTCATGACTCATGGTTTTATAATTTAGTATGGTAAAGAATAAGTGCGTAAACAAATAATAAAAAAGAAAACAAGACAGAAACCTATCAAACCGTTAACAAAAGTCCTGAGTGGCTTCCTCAAAATACTTGTTTATTCTTCAACAATCCAAAACTTCAAGAGTCCCCCACTGCCATAAGTTTCAAAGAGAAGCAGAAAAGTATCACATTGGGGCACGGATGGCCTAGTGGATTTGGCTGCGCACCATGAGGCTTGCCCTCGAGCGGGCGGCCCGGGTTCGAATCCGACCTGTGGCCCATTTCCCGCATGTCACTCCCCACTCTCTCTCCCCTTTCCGACGCTATCCACTGTCCTCCTCTATCAAATAAAGGCACAAAGGCCAAAAAAATAACTAAAAAAAAAAAAAAAAAAAAAAGAAAAGAAAAGTATCACATTAAGGAGCTAGAAAAAGCAGATGTTTGCAGATGTTTTCTCTCTGAAAATGACTGAAACAAGTAATAAATTATCAGTTTAGTTTTTAAATAACTTGTTTCATCAACTGTCACATAAACCAGTTGATTAATTATTTAATCTTTCCACAGATTGTCCGGAAGTGTCAGTGCTCCCTCAGTCACCAAGACCACAGAGGTGATCCTGTCCTAATGCAAACAGCGGCTCGATAGGTGATGGGCTTCTTATTGCAGTATAAAATGAATGACAAATATCAGTAAAACGGGACACTGGCCAGAACTCGGGAGGATAAATGCATGTTGTGAGATGAATATGGCAGAGGAAAAATTTTAAAGCAGATATGATCCAAACAAATCATCCAGTCCAGAACAATGAATGTGCTGTGTAATAACGGACAAGATGAAGTATCCATCAAGCCGCTGTACATCAAATCACTCTCCTCTGCACAGTTTCAAACTGCTGGAGGAGATAAGACTTCACCGAGGCTACCTGAAGTGTTTTCATTCGTCAGATTTTTTAGTACTCTGAGATAAAAACCTTCTTTGTGTGGACAAATAGACTAATATTTTTTGTCCTAGGTTTTCATAGATAAAGAATAAACAGGGACAAGCAGTCAGTCTCTCTATAAGACCAACAATTTAACAGAGGTCATAACTGACTCCATCCAGCTCGTAGCTGTTCCTGAAACTACACAGTCATTCCAACCTTTATGTACCTTTATGTCCTCTATATCCAAAAAGACATAAAGTTTTCCCTCAATTTCACTGTCAACAAGATCAGACATGTTGTATGAGCAGTAATAATAAAAAACACAAATCAATAAATCACAAAAAAAGATAATCAATTGAAACAGTTAGAATAAGAGAAACAGTGATCAGGGTATAACATGAGTGAGGGGTGTCAAAGGAAAATACTAATTTGCTGAGTCATGCTGTCATGATCTAACATAAAACTCCAATATGTCTGGAGGGTATGGTGGTAGCTTACCAGTACATGCTCCATCAGTGGGTTATCACTAATAATTAAATTGGGTATCAGAGCACATGATGAAGTGTTCACTTAGTTGATCTTTTATTGAAAATCTTTGTGCTTGTCATTTGTACATGTGTTTGTGTGTCTGTAAATTTTAGTTATTTTGATGCCATGACATTTGATCTCAATGGTACCAATCTGGTTAAATTGAGGATAGATGAATAAATATAAGTAGGCCTTTGTATTTCACCATATGACCTACATGGTGTGAAGGAAGCTGACAACAAAAGCAAAGTGGTTTGGGTGTACCGGTATTTCACGCTCTTTAGGCTAAAGATTTGACACCTTTCTGTAATATCTGCAGGATTAACGTTTTGGAGCAGAGCGTTACTAAAGTGAAATTATAATACAACTGCCTGAATCTAACATCAAATCACAAAAAAATAAAGCAAAAGGTAATGCGGTTAGACTCTTAGAGTTTACCACCACTTAATATTTTTCAGAGACCGGCCTGATCCATCTGATCTCTAAGAGAATGTATTGAAACAACACTGATTAGCCCAGATATTCAGGGTTTTACATTTGATATTTGCAAGTCACAATTTTTCATTTGGCACAAACAGCAGTGGCTTGGTTTCAGCTACCATCAAGGAAACGTTTAATAAGTGATACATGCTGTTGACTAAAGTGCAGGTTTTTCTGTGACACAGCTGAGGCAGCATAAAAAAAGCCACCGACACCATAAGAGAGCATGTCTTTGGTTACTTTGCATGCACAATCAGCTCATCATCGGAGAGGGTTCAGTGTCACACATGAGTATAATGAGTGATACCTTGGCAGACACTGTGCGTGGCAAACTTTCAAAACTCATTTCATTGAAATTCCTTCCAACTGACTTGTTTCATGTTGTTTCACAGAATTAATGAAGCCTAATGTCCTATATGTTTCTCAAGTGTCAATTTTACAAATAGAAACAGTTCATCAGTGATAAAACACTGGTACCTGGTCAGAACTAACATAATGTGTTTTAAGAAATGTGATGAACTTTCTTTAAGTTAAGACACTGAGCCTTCCATACTCTGCATATACATCCTCTGCAACACGTGTGCAGCTCCTTGCACACTACTTAATCAAACTGTAATCTAAATGTTATCCCTGATTCATGCAACCACCATTTATCCTTATATGCGCGTTTTCCATCCCTCACTGTATTATTTTTGCCTGGAAGCCAAGACACACCCTGCATGTCTCCTCCTATATAAATAAAGGTTTCTGGATCCAGCTGAGCCCAACAGGATGCAGCTTCAGCCTTGATAAATGTCATACCATACAACGTTACAAACAACACTTAAGCATGAATCTAAAGCCACAGGCAGCAAAGCATGCACACTGTGGCCTTCTGAAAACACATCGACCCTCTGCATTATGGGATGCAGACACACCCATCATGCACCAGGTAACACACTGCATTTTCTGCAGGACTGAATAGCTTCAGTTTTTTTTACTGCTGAAGTTTTGTGCATCGAAATTTGTTAAAATGTGCTACTTTTCACTCCTTTCAGTCAGATTCTTTTTTGATATCTGGACATTTAGTACATATAAAGAACTGGCCGTACAAAACGTGTTACCGCTGTCTGAAATTGAAAACTGATTGGAGTATAAATCATGCTCCTCAACCTTTGACCTTGACCTGGGTGGTTTGTAACTCAATATCCTAAGTTGACCCATTAACTCTGACCTCCGACCCTAACAAAAGCAGCTCAATCCCTTGACTTCCTAACAGCCTACTTACAAACATCACAGAGGTTAATTTTCTTGCAGTTCAGGTTCAACACTATTCATTTTCTGTTTTGTTTTTTTCTTAGGGATTTATCTCCACCATCATCTTTCTGATTACCTTGGAATCTGGTTTACTAAAAACACAAAGAAGAATCACGTTCATGGCTCTGATTTTGCAGATTGTTGGCAATTTCGTAAATCAAAATTTAAAAATGAATGGCTTTGTTAACTATGGTGCTGTCAGCACACTTAGAGAAAAACAAAAGTTTTTTGTAAGCTCAACCTTTTGTGGGTGAATTCATATCTAAATAAAAAGACTGAATAACCAATGCAATAGTACTTGATACAATATCGCTTGAAATAATCTAGATGCTATTATCTGACAAAACATCATAATAACAAGCTGATATGCTGATGTCAAGTAGTATTTTTAATTATAAAATGATAATCAGTGATCAGCTAATCTGAGAGTTACTTGTATCTCTCTCTCTCTCTCTCTCTCTCTCTCTCTCTCTCTCTCTCTCGTGGGAAGTTTTCAGGGCACTATGTTAATAATTCCTGTTAAACTGACACACTGTGGGACTCTGATGAGTTAAATTTGGGAAAAAAGAGCTGTCTCAACCAAAGAGGAAGTGATGTCAACTTGTTCCAGCTGCCTCAGAGGAAATCCCACCCGTACCCACCCTTCCACTTTATTTCTGTGTGACACTTTTTTTTCGCTTTCAGTATCCTGACATCCCCTCTTTGTTTTATCTTCTTCACAAAGGTATGACTTCATTCGATCCATTATGATCTTTCTTTCTTTTCTCGCTCTGTCTGACAAAGTGATGGTCCATCTGTTTTCAGCACAGATAAAAAAGCAGTTTGTTTTGGGCCTCACGCAGCTCATCGATCTGAAGGCCTCTTTTATTGAGACCGTTCTCTTTGCAGACAGGCTCATCTTGTGAAGGTCAGAGGATCCGTTTTCCTTTCTTGTTGTGTCTGCATCCATGTACGGGTATATGTCAAGATCCAAAATGTTGCAGGCTAGGATTTGTCTGACAGGGGGGTGCAGCAGATAGCACTGTCACCGACAACAGAGACATTTCTTGAGGGGGGGCTGTGCTTTCTCGGTGAAGGTGGCAAGATTCCACCTCTGCCTGTGTGGGTCTTATGTGGTTCCCTCTTTTCCTCCATGCTCCCCAAAGACACTTAGGTTAGGGATATTTGCACTTTCATACCCTGAGCTGGTGCCAATTACTTTCTGTAGACCCTTTCACTCTCGCAGTTCACTGCTTCAATTTCCCTGACTTCATCAGAGGAAACTGGATTGAGCTAATACAGCAGGTAATAGCCTTGTTTTTCTTCTAGTTCCTTGGCTCGTTTCCCAAAAAAAAGAGGTCAATCTTCCCAGAATCTCATATAACAACATCTTTGAAACAACCAACCAACGTTGTCAAAATCTTGGTACAGCCTGGGGCTCTAATGTATCCGTGTCATCTAATGTTAGTGAATCCTCTGACGTTCTTTTGGTGCTCATCGAGCAAGTAAAGCAAACGTTACCTGGGTCTTCGTTTGATTGATAGACTCATGTTTGAACAGATCACTGCAGTATAACAACCGCATGTGGGTTGGAATGAACGTTATCACAAACAGCTTTGCCCGTATAATAGCCTTTAGCCCATGCTCTATCACTCTCCCATTTAGCTTTCCCCTGCTGTTCTGTCCCTTTTCTGTCAGGCAGTCAAGCTCCAGTGTCCACCATTACTACTACATAAATCATAGAAATTGTTTTCAGCAGAGAAAAACACAGATCTCTCTTCCTACAACTTCGACAACTTATGTTGTCATAGAGACTTCAACTTCCCATGAATCAGTCTGGTCCAGTCCAACCCAATTAGGTAAGCCAGAAATTAGCATTCAGAAAAAAATCTATTTTGGCACTAACAATTTCAATTTAAATTGGGGAAAATGATCAGGCATATATCTGGATATTAGACTTTTGCAAGCTCACTAAGAAAGTCCTCACAGTCTCTTTAAACAAAAGAGATTCATCCATATAAGGGCATGGCTGACATGACTGACAGGTTTGCACCATGTAGCTGTTTGCAAAAGTCCAAAGGCTCGCTTCAACAATGAGGATCAGAAACCAATGGGTGACATCAGACAGTCATTGTTTATTCATTACACAGTCTGTGGCTATGACAAATGCACATGTGTTGTGATATGCATCCTCAGGCCTATGTCAGTATCAGTTATACATGATGTGAAATAAACATATAGAACTGTCTTCCATCATGAAAGACCCCCCTTCTCCTTCATGAGCCACAGAGCTCAGAGTGTTTCCAGTTGTAAGAGCTCGTACAACTAAGAAAACCTCCTACTGTGAGGTACAATCTGAAATGGCAAGTTCCCGAAAATTTTGGGACCTGAATTGCCTGCAGTTTATAACAACATGTAAATAGCTGAAGCTATTCATGTGTGTAATCAGTCATGTTAACAATGCAGAGACGCAACTGGGCCAACTGAAGCACCAAAGCAAACTGAAAAACCACCACTTCCTCCCAGAGCAGCTTCGTATCTTATCAACTTTCTGCTAATAGCCAAAATCAGACCCTCAAAGAAACTTTGCACAAGGTTTGATTACTTGCTAAACACTTGACAAGATGATAAGTATTTGGAGTTGGCTGCCCTCTATTTTATGGAAATGCTGCTGCAAGGTTTATTTTAAAGACAGTTAATAATGATAAGCCCCCTTTTCCAAAATACTCTTTTAGTTTACACCTCCAACAAGTGTAAACGCGCTATATATATATTTTTTTTTTCAGTTAGGTTTCAGTTTCTGTTGTAGCTTTCAGACGTGTTTTTTGGTGAGCAATATGAGAGAACACTCAACCCACATCTGCTAAAGTTTTTTTCTTCTTCTTTTTTTAAAGATAGTTTACAGCTAGAGTTTCCACTCCTGATGACAAAACTCCAAACTAGCAACACCGCGGTTTCTAACATGAAGTCTGACATCAAAATTTTCAAACACCAACATGTGCAGTACCCTGTTTCTAAAAGTCAAACTGGCTTAAGTTTTGACTTGTGTTTCTCACCAGCACAGTAAAGACTGATGGTCTGAATATTCTTCTTTGAGCATGAAAAGGCAAACAGTGGTTGCTGAGGTGACTTTACAGTATTGAATTTATCAAGAGTAGAAACTTGTCAAAATACTGAAGCTCAAACGATGAAAGTGCCTTCGCTCTGTGTCAGTGATATTTACCACCAACAGTTTGAGAAGTCAGCATACAAATATCCAGCTGCTGTCACTTCAAAGAAACAGGCTCCATAGGACAGAGGATGAAGCTTTTTCCAGCATAAACAATGATGCACAAGTGACCCACTTCTTCACATTAGTCACAGATGAGAGAATAACGTTGTGGTGGCTCATTACAATACACAAAAGTAAAACTACAAGGTAAAAAACCACAAAGGGTTACAAAAAGGCTGTTTGAGTCTATAATCCTCTCAATCTAGCACAAAGCTTCAATCATTAGCAGTAAAGAGCAGCTCTTACCTGAGTGTAGAGTGTTGCAAGGCTGATGAAAAGACGCCTCTCTGTCTCGGTGGATCTACAGAGAAACAGGAAGACACTGAATCAGCCTCAGCAACATGTGATTGTCACCCACAAAGAAATAATGATGCAGAGCAGCGTGGCAGTTAGGAAGTGTTGCTCCGTGCACAGGATGGGAGGCAACGACAAGACACTCTTTATAACAGATGACTTAAGAGTATTCACTGGGTTTGTAAGCGACACACAGGCTGCTGTAACTCACAGTTACATTTAAAACACACACACACACACACACACACACACACACACACACGCACACACACTCTGCGTGACAGGGAACTGTGGTTGGCTGTGAACACACAATGCTGTGGCTCTGCTTCCTCTGTGGTCTGAATGTCCATGAACAGCTGTGTGTGTGTGTGTGTTGGTGTTGGTGTGTGTGTTGGTTTTAGCTACACATGGCACAGGCACCCCCCTCTTGCAGGCGACACAAAAGCTACAGCCGTTTGGTCGAAGCTGTGCAGAACTGACTGTCAGCTCTGAATGTGAAGCTAACAGAAACTCAGAGGAGCTCATTGTGTTTTGATGAACTCCATCAATGACGTGTAGATAAAGACAGTTGGTGATGAGCTTTGATTTGGAACTGCCCTTTACACAAACAAAGTGATTTAGATCGACAAAGCCAGATTGCTCTTCGGCAGAGATAACAATTACAAAATCCTTGTTGGTTAATGTGTTTTTCCTAAGAGTCAAGTTGTTCTGAACTGAGCTAAAGCTTCTGTGACAGAATAAAGATGAAACCTCTCTTTCAAAGGTTTGTTTCATCCTGTCTGCCAACATGTTTTCTTCCCTCCCAGCCCATTAAACCCAGGTTAAGTCTGGCTCAGATCAACAGGCTTAAGCGAGGCCCTTTAAACTTTGCAGTGCAAGATTTGTACAAAGGAACCTCCAGGCGTGGTACAGACAGGCCCCTTATCTGAAGACCACAACCTTTCAAGTGAAAGAGGAATCAGAGGAACAAGGTGAAGAGGCTGTTCAACACAAGAGGCAGTGATAAAAATGAAGCAGAAGTAGAAGTAAAAATACTGAAGTAGCTCCAGTGTCTACTTCAGGTGTGCTCAAAAAGTTCGGGAAACTTCATGATCACTCTTATCAAAATGCTTACTTTTACAGCTTAACACAAGTTAACAAAAAGATCAGAATAATCTATGACACATTTTATTTTCACTTTATGGCTCTAAAGTAAAAAGTGTCAGGGTAAAGATAAATTGTCAAGTTTGCCTCTTCGTTTCAAAGTCCCGGTTTGGTTTATTGATGAAACATGAAAACAATAGCATCAAAAAATTATGTTTCCAGTACCGAAATTTTCTGACTATTGGGTGCACCTAAAAACAAGCCGCACCTGCTTAGTTAAAAAAAAAGGTACATATATAGACCACACTTGTCTTTAAGTTGTAGGTATCCAAGTTGTAACACGAGATTCTTACACAGAGAGATATTATACAGAAAGCTTTTTTTTAGCTTTTATGTTTTTTTCCAAAGTGCCCATAACATGGCAGGTTACACCGTGGCCTACCAGAAAAGTCATTGATTGCTGTCTTCATCTTCCTACTGTGCACTAAAACCACTAAAGCCGTCTTATCAGTGTTGCATTTGAATAGTATAAGAATGCCATCGCACACATCGTTGCTGTTTAAACTGTGAGCCAGAGTTTTCAGTAGAAATGCTGACACCCCGCACTGCTTTGCACATGCACATTACACTTTTATTGTGGATTGGTAATCTTTAGTATGATCTATTTATTTTGATCAATTTAATATCCTTTCATTTATCTAGTCTTGTTTGGAAAAGGAGATCTCTGCTCTTAAATCCAGTCAGTCTGAAAATTCTGAATGATAAATTGAATTAAGACGAGCTGAGCAGACAAAGTAGAAAGCAACACCCAAGCTTCAGGCCGCCCCCACAAACCGTCACCACTGACCGTTGGAGAAACACTGATTCTTAGGTTCAAGTGTTTTATTCAGTGTACACCAGCTTTAATTACCAGGTTCATTAGTTTGGGGGAAGAGGGGGCCTCTGGGGATAATTCAGCCTTCAGTAAAGAGCTGTAAAAAACGCTGAAGAGTCACTTTAAGACTCTGTTGATAAAATTCACAGCCCGTCTTTAAGTTGCATTTATCTGTGGGCTAAGCAGCTGCAAAATGTAGAAATCTGACTGGAAAACAGGGAAAGGACCTGAATCTTCTCCATTTACCATCTGAACTATGAACTATGGACTTTCAGTGGGCAGCTCTGCATGGATCCTGGAGTGTTTATCAGCTCTGTGGTGGTGCAGTCCTCTGAGTCAATAATACGTTTAACCTTTTTTCTGTCATGCTGAGAAGAACTTAAATGAAAACAATTTTCTCCGGTGTGCAGAAAGAGATCAAACGACATGGGAGTCAATAATAAGTCTTCTCACTGAAGGAGACCACAGGGGTAAGAGTGCTTTGGAGTCTAGGAAAATAACCTACATGTATCTTTCATGCAAGAAATTAACATCTGAGAGACTTTGCTTTGAAATAAGTTAGGAAACATGTACTAGTCCAAGGGTAATGAATTAACAAAACTTAACTAATGAAGAAGAACCAAACCAAAAGCTTTTTACTTGTTAGAAATTCTGTAGCGATTGCTTGTAACAAGCCTCCAGTAATCCAGGCCTCGTTTTTGTCTTTAGATAACTTGAAATAAGACATTTTTATGGACTTGTCAGTTCAATGTGGCTCATATCAAGAATAATAAGACTCTTTTTTTCTTTTAAATAAGACTTGCTTGAACTTAAGTTTTTGCCGTGTAAGTTTACATCACCTTCAAATACAAGGACATAACAAACATTAATGTGAACAGCTTATGGCTTTGGTTTGAGGAACCAGTTAAAATCTTCATTTCTGAGAATTGTAGGGTTTTTTGAAGTGCTTCCCCCTTGAAACAAATTTTGAAAACCATAGACGTTGTACCCATCTGGAAGAGCCTGTTATGTCTCGAACACTATGTCACTGGTGATACGCTGAGTATCAGAACTCAACATTTCCATCCACACACACTCACAAGATTTGTATTTGCCATCCAACGAGGGATGGAGAATGAAACGCAACAAAGAAACAAGAGGAAAAAACTTCAGAGAAACAAACTAGCAGCACTGTTCAGGAAAAAAGAGAGGCACTCAGAAGCAAACAGCGATGTAAGTCGGAGGTTAAAAACTAATCAGGGACATAAGACAGAAGAGGATGAGTGAGTCCCAACCAACCAGCAAGGTCAAACTCCCAGAAACCTTTGGGGGGTTGAGGGAGCTGAGTTCAAGCTCTAAATAACCAAGTCTCAACTGTCCCAGAGCAGAGTACTGACAGGCCCGCTGAGACCCACACAAACAGTGAGCTCTGTTCTAGCAGGAGTGGTGTGTAAGTAGAAGTGTGAGTGTATCCATAAGTATTCACCACCACAAAACACTCTCACATTCCTTCAAACACAAACACAGCAACAGGCACTCACAAACCAACAGGCAAAGATTGCATGAACTGCAATCAGCCAACAATGCTGCAAGCATGCATGCACTCACACATTACAAACACTTATGCTCCCTTTATTCACTCATCAAGTCTCACACACATCACAACAACCCTGCCACCCCCAATACACTCAGTCAGACTCACACACATAGACACATGCACACACAGGCTCTCTTTTTTCTCACAGCTGTGTTCAGATATCAAACGGGGCCCGCTGAGAGAGAACAAACACGCTGACGAGGAAAGATTAGCTGGTCACAGAGGGCGCCAGTATGCACACACCAACACACTCACACACAAACTCACATGGATAAAAACACACGTAAATGCACGCACAGGTTTCTCTTAGAAGTCGAATGATTGCCAGCGTTGCTACAAATTACAAAAGGAAACATGACCTGACCTTACAACACAGCAGTGACGGAAGAACTTCAAATGAAATCAAAGGCTCCTGAATAAAATACAGATTAAATCAAAGTTGGAGGGACAAAAAGGGAGATTTAAGTGTTTTATAGGCTGCTTTTCTCCGTTACAGAACTCTTTCTCCATTAAAAGAACTCTCATCATGATGAGGTTTTAAGTGGGAAAGACTGTTGTTCATATAATTTATATCATACCTACACCTGACCCTTCATTTTTGCAGGTTATTATATGTAGCGTTATACTGAGCGAATAAGAAATCCCTGGATAAAAGTGTGTGGACAAAGAGAGGTGTCTTCAGTTTAAATCACAGCATCAACCTCTTCTCTCACATCAGCACTCAGTTCAGTGATGCTTGTTGCATAGCAACCCTGAAGCTGCTTCAACAGTCATTTGTTTGAGAAATTTAACCTTGTGTCTGCAAACAGCAAGTTCAGACACTGAGCACAGAGGGAAGAGTCTTCCCATTTAGGTTCTGACTCCTTTCACTCTTCCACACAGCTAAGTGACCGTACATTCAGCTTTCTGGTCTGAAATACCACAAGTAGCATTGAGAATAGGCAGAACTAAAGTTTTCAATAAGAAGCAGGGCTGTACCTTTTACCTTCTCCTCTGATCTGTTTTTACAGAACAAGGGTTGTTTTCAAATGTGCTCTATGAAAGGGCCTGAGGTGATGAATACAGAATGTAAGAAGCTAAGGAAAGTATGTCTTGTCTAACTAACACCAAAGGCCTCTTCTCTATACTATACTTTCAGTATAAGTATACTTACTATGCTGTTTGTTGTCTCACTGTGGAAATAGTCTGCTTACAGTTTCAGTCGCAAAGACTTGCATTGAGTGACATATTTCACTGCAAAAACACACCAAGGACATTATTGGCAGAAAACTTAAACCAGTATGTACAGGACAAGACAAACAAAGCAATAAGCTGCACATCTTAGTCCTGAAATCAACTTTTTGTTGTTGGTAGGACTGGAAGCCTCAAAAAAGCAGTAACCCCTCTCAGAGGCTGTACTCTGTCAGATGTTATAGCCACCAAGTTCTGAGCTTGTACTCTTAACGAAAGAACATGTATGTAAACCTGAAGATCACCTGTTGACCAATCAGGCCTATGGACTTAAGAGCACTGCATGAGACAAAACACTGAAGCAGCTATATATCCTTGTACTGACTTGTGTGATTCAATTATTGATATTCTAATTGAAAAATAATACAGCACTCTAAACAGATGAGCCTGTCAATTTGACTCACTGCATCACTACTCTCTGACTCCCTGAAGAGCTGCTAATGACATAAATGAGGGGGACATGAGTAAGAGTTAATTGACTGAGGATAAAGTTGACAGCAGCATTATGGTAGAGGAAGAGAGTAGGACATTGTTGGACTGCTGTGGGAAAAAAAGAAGCAAAGAGATGCACTGAATTGAGAAAGGGAAAAAGGGAAAAAAGTGTCTGCACAAAGGGTTTCAGTCACTCCAGACCCCAGGACTCAAACAGACTTAATGGTCTGTGGGGTCCAATACATGACGGTTATTACCAAATGAAAGAGTGGAGAACACTTTCCTACTACATGCCACGTGCTACAAACTTGCTGGTATGTGAGGTTGACTGCACATTCATACATCATAGAACTCCTTGAATCTCTCATGCAAACTGACCAAATGGTTCGTTCTTAAAAATAGCATGAGATATTCATGGGACTTGCTGAAATGATGAGGTCATTACATAAGGATCTCCTAACGGGTTCATGGCACATAGAAGGGATGGGTCCCAAACACCAAGGTCTGGCCATAGCGCCACCTCAACAGGCCAGTAAAAACCTGGACAATAAGAGGAAAGAGAGTTTATGGAGCAAGGAGTCTTGAAGGAAAAGGATGTATACATTTTTGTTAAGTTTTGTTTATTTGTTTACAGACAACATGCAAACTGGTCTCCTCTGCGGCTCAATGCCAGTGGCAGCGCACGCTCACTGCCTCGAATCATAGCTAACAGCATGGCTAACAGTCGTAGCTTCACGAACACACCATGGACTGCAAAGAACAGCCCTGCAAGCACCAGCAGCATTACGTTGGAGACACTCAAGAGCTGTATACCTGACTTCCTGCAGGTAAATGAGGTTTGCTGCAAATATTGTATCATTCTTTCTACCTGTTTTGGCCGCTATCGTGGCCGCTCAGGATAACTTCTCTCACTCGCTATTATCAACACTCAAAGTCACATGTGCACTGGGCATACTGTGATTGGCTAGTCATCACCTATTACCACTACCACTCTCCGCACAGTACGTCCAGGGTCAACCAAATCATCGACATAACAGGCAGAGGACAGGGTCGAGGCAGACACAGACACACGTACAGAGTCCCACAGATGACCACTCAGCAGGTTTATTCCTGAAAAGGTTGACATTTTACTTTTTAGGAAAATCCTGCATACTCCACCTTTAATGTGACAGTAGTTTAAATAAAGCATTTAAAATAGAGGCTGAAATACAGATTTTCTTACACAGCAGTGTGAGATTACTAGGGGTATTTTTGAGCTGTAGCCGCACACAGAGACAGTAAAAAGCTGAAAAAAAAGGAAAAAAAAAACTTCCTCTCTTTAAAAATTAATTTAGAAACAGAAATGTGGTTCAATAGTTCTGTTAAATTCATTAACATGTTAGAAATATTTCCATGGAGCAAAACTCTTCATTTTTCCTTTCAGGAGGTATCTTATATCCCTCAGTTCATTAGAAGTTGACTCCTTGATTGACTTGCGATGAAGCAGTCATCACAGCAATGCCACATTGTGATGTACTGTAAAATTCACCATGAATTACCATTCCCACTATTGTGCAGTTTTCATAGTTTGAGGCAAGAGAGGACCAACAAAGCAAACTTTATTTTCCTATATGAAGTTTTATTTGTTAGACGATTAAGTTGTGAAACGAAGCCAACCTCTACTTTGAATTCTCTTCTTTTTTTAGCCTCCAACCCAGTGTGTCACAGACGGGGCGACAGCTGAAAGAATCAATCTAAAACTCTAAACACCATTTAACTACATCAGGGAAAGACATCAATTTAATGGAAAACACAGATGTAATTATCGTCAGATCCACTCATGCCTTAATCACTGGGCAGTGATATTATAAACCCTCATTTGCATACACACTCACTTATTTTTTGTTTTTTTTTCTTTTTGCCAGTCATTGAGCTGCAGCTGTTTTGCTTCTAGCCTGGATTATGTGTTTCACGTCTTCTGATTTGTTTTACAATGAAGTTAGGTCTGAGTTGGTAAAATGTTCTGCTCTGCTGCTGCTACAGTCTTGTTTATATTTGTGAGTGTTCATATGCTGCTACTGATGCCCCTCTTACGAAAGATGCTCCTGGAAAGTGACAGCTCAGTGAGTTTGTTTTTGTTGGAGTATGTGAAGCCAGATAGCAGGTGAGTATCCACGGTGTTTTGATTTTTGATTGTTAAAGGCCTCAGAAAGCAAAAGGTGACAGCCAGTAAAGCAGCAAGTTAGCCGTTCAGCAAACCATACATCTTTCCAACAAGTGTTTAAGTCAGTTGGCGTGCTGACAAACCAGCCAGTCAGTGAGCGGGTGAGACCTGATCCCCCCTCTGGAAGCTGGCAGGAGAGTCTGAACAGCTCAGTGCATATTTGCAGCATCAGGGGAATCTCAACTGTACCCAGTAAAAACACATCTGGTTTAAAAATAAAAAGGCGGGCTGCTGTGTGTGAGCAGGGCAGGCAGGACCTGGAGCACTGCCTCCTCTCTAAACAGGCTGGTGGCCAGAAAGGCTCCACAGCGCTGAAGGATGCCATGGCTGACTGAATGACTGAATCCAGCCAGGTATGTACACACAAAGTTTTTACCCTGAGGGCCGCTGGCAGCAGGCCTGAGGGCGAGCCTCTGTAGCACCAAAGTGCACTCAATTTAACCTAAACAGGATAAGAGCTAACACACCACCTGTCAGACAGTGACCCAAAAGCTGCTCAGGATTTGTTTCAGATTAAATTTACATTTTAAGACTAACTATGAAGAGCTGTCTTTGCTGGAATCCTCTTTTTTTTTCAACTGCCCTCGGAGAGAGGTCAGTCTGATAGCAAACAAGGCAAACGAGAGCTGACAAGGACTTTCTGAAAAACACAGCATTAAATGAGGAACAGCATCCCCTGGTTTAAGGACAGTCATCCTAAAAAAGCAGCTGAAATGTAGTCAGTGTTTGTTTAACCCTGTTTGATTTAATAGAGTATAAAATGGTGATAGCTAGAAGATAACTCATGCCATGGTGGAACATCAGCTCTCACTTGACAAGTGAACTGTTTACAACATACAACCAAAGCTCATGAATTGTTGCTTGTTTGATTGTGGAGCATGACCTGAGTGGCTACACTCAGTGTTGACAGTTGTAAATAAAGCTCCTATTCATAGCTACTACTGGGTGAAAGAGATTGATTAAAACTCTGAATCGACAACCATCATTTTATGATGTGTGGAAAAAATGAAAATGGCTTTCATGTTACATTGTGCTTCAAAACATAGGAATTATTTCAGTGCTGTTTATAAACACAACATCTAAACTGGGCTCCTCCTCTGTGGCTCAGCGCCAGTGGTAGTGCATGCCCACTGACAGTGGCTTGTAGCAGTGGCTTCATGATCACACTCATCAGCCCAGTGAGCACCTTCAGCATCACATTTCTATGTGGGAGAAACTCAAGAGCTGCACACCTGACTTACGGTGTTTGCTGCAAATATTGTGTCATTCTTTCTCTGTGTGTTACGGCCACTTTTGTAGACGTTCAGGATAGTTTCTCTCATTCGCTATCATCAACACACAAAGTCATGCACACACTGGGCACGCTATCATCGGCTTGCCTACCCTCCGCCCAGAAATTTCCCAAGTCAACCAACACATCAATATAACAGACAGAAGAGGGGGTTGAGGCAGACACAGACACTGACAAACATATATAGAGGCTCATGGTTGATGAGTGAGCAGGGTTATTCTTGTAAAAGTTGAGGAACATTCTGCAGACTCTACCTTTAACTTTAAATTTTTTGTATATAAGTAGCAGCCCAGCCACTAGAGGCTTTCAAGCCAGTGATCTCATTATGAATTTGAATGAATCTGAATAAATTTGTCTCATTCCAGGCATCTATATCTATTAATTAATCTACATGCCTATAAATACAAATATATGTTAACTGTAATGCACTAGGTTTGTGGGTTTGTGCACTGTGAAGGCTTACTCTCAGTTACTGTACTTAGTGAGTAGACTGATGATGTGTTTTGTGACTGCAGGCCAGCAGAGATGCAGGGATGTGAAACGCTGGTTGGAATGAAGTCATTTGGCCGAACGCCTGTTTCCATCTGAGGCCAGAGGAAACCGTTAGCCCAGTGCTGCTTTTTTCCCACACCATTATATCTCCCTCACTCCCTCAATCCCTCACTCACTCCCTCTCGGTATTGCTGTTTCTCTCTCTCTCTCTTTCTCTCTCATACACACACTGCTATCCTTGCTGTGTCACTCAAGAAGAGAAGCTGACATCAGGCACAAGTTTAGAAAGTGACAATAGAGTAGAGAAAGGTGTTACATAAACCAGAGACCCACTTCACAGATATTTCCTCTCGGTGCCTCTCTTCGTCTGAACCAGCGAACAGTGTGACTGTAACCATGACGCACTGCAGGTCAGGGGTTAAGAGTTTGGATTATCGTTAATACTCATCCGGCAATAGGAAATTATCCAGTCTTGAGTCAGTGACTTTGTCTGAGTTGCATCAGTTTTGTCTTGTGTGGTTGACATTTATTAGCAACTGTTAGAGGCATACTGTAGTAATTATTCTGCACATCTTTTGTCCATGTTATAACTCAAAGCTTGTGTTGGGAGTTTCTTACCTCATTATAAAACACACACTTTTGCAGATGAAAGTACCAACACTATCAGAGCTGTAACCAAGTCCATTATTTTTTTATCATCTATCATTTAAAACTTGGATGAAGAGAGTTACAACTGCTACATTTTTTTTGGGAATTATTATTCTTTAAGAAAGATTTTTTTTTTTTCGAATAATTTATCCAAATTTTCTTTTGAGAATATGGTGAAAAATGTAACACGGTTAGAAATAATCATCTGAAATATGTTTAATGTGCAAACAGAAGAACATACTACTCAGAATCACAGTGAAAGCACCTTAAGGGTGTCTCTAAACAGGTCTGAGGTTTAGACTTATAAAGTTGTTTATTTAGCTTATTTTTAGATACTTATGCTTCAGATGTTAGTTATAGTTGTTTTTACATTCACGTTGTTCATCTGCAGTAGCACACTTTTGTGATGTCCTTCTGTTTACCACAGAGGAGCAACCTGAAAGCACTGATGTCAAGCAGGTGTCAGTTTTAACCGTGTTCTGTCATAGCTTAACAATTTAAGAGCCTTCTTTTTGTCTCTGTTAGGTATTTGATCATAATCACCTTAACATAGCAACATTTCAAAGCAACTGTTGATTTCCAAAAGGCAGACTGTTGCTTAACACTTAACAGAGCAGTCAGAGGAGGCGTCTGTGTTTAGGGACCAAAAATGGACAAAAGACTGAATCCTGTGCAGCACTGATTTGTGTCGTTATGTTTGTCTCAGTTTAAGGCTTCACAGAGTTATTACTTCTGGGGATAGTCACAGCTGAAAGAGTGAGTGTAACTTCAGAGAAAAAAAAAACTGTTTTATTTTGATTAATAAAAGCAGTTCTAAATCCAACAATATCGTAAAATGATTGAAAAGTTGAATCATGTATTGTATAGACATGTAAGAAGCATAATTACATCCCAATATAATAGAAAGAGAGGCTGATGCTAACTGCACTTCTAAAAGTAGCTGTTCGAAAATCTGGTCACTACCAGTGAGTAGAGGTCATTTATTATTCATTATTGAAGTTATTTTTGGGGCATTATGCCTTTTTGAAAGGACAGCTGGAGAGATAGAGAGACAGAAAACTAGGGCACATAGCACATAGTGCGTGTGTGTGTGTGTATGTGGTGTGTGTGTGTGTGGGGGGGTGCAGCTAAGGGTCATTCTCAAAGTTTAACCAGAACCACTGTGACAAGGAGATGTTTTAACTACTGGGTGAAACAGGTGCTTCAGCCAGAATAAGTTTTGATCACAAAGGTTGATTTATTTACCCTGAAGTCTTGTTGAATCTCTGCCCTGAGATTATTTAATCTTATTAGTCAAAGTTGCTCATATATTTCAAGTTTGGACCAAAAAGTGACACTGAATGACCAACAAATACAAAATTTCCATCCCTTCTACACACTGCCACAAAAAAGAGAAACAGAGCACCAGCATGAAGAAGCTCACTGAGTGACACATTTTTTGAACATTTCTAGCAATCAGTTAACATCATCTGAAGTACATTGATAGATATCTCTTTAAAGTATTGTAAAATTAATGAGTTGTTCCAACTTTGAAGCATGCTTATGGTTGGGGCAGGTCCACCTCTATGTTTGGATGGAAACTGCTTTATGATTTAAACCCAAACAGTCAACAGGACTTGCTCCTATCCTAAGGCCAAGAAACAAACTCTAGCTGAAGTGAATCAACAGTTCCATATGTTGACTTTAAGAGCGCTCGGAGATCCCTTAAAGATCCCATTCACAAAAGTTTCTCAGAGCACATGAGGTAAAGCAACAGGAGCTTCCAGGTATGACGACACATTTGGAGAACACTACTGGATGTTTCCTTGTGTTTTAGATATATAGGTTTAGAGTAAGTATAGACTTCTCTGACCAAAGAGTCCAGGAAAGACCTTAAACTGTCTGAGCCTCATTAAGTTTCACACACAGTTATTCCACTGAGATGGACGGAGTGCAGCATGCATCCAGAAACCACACTCCACCCCAAAATAATCAGCACCCTGTGTGCGCGGAGGGCCACTATCAACAACCATGCAATCATCTCCCAGGGTGCAACACTGCAAAAACCCATCACAACACTCCGGGTAGACAGCTGCCGATTTGCCCAAACATGCTGGGAAACTTTGAGATGATTCAGATTAAATTTCACTGAAGAAATAACTTCTCAACAACTTTCAGAAAAGTCTGATCAGGCCTTTGAAACAATCTGTCCAGGGAGCTTAAGCTTTTAATCACATCCCAAAGCTCTCTTAATTTTGTAATCAGTTCATTAATTAACTTTGGCCTCCTTTTTATGGTTTCCTTTTATGATTTCAGTCTCTGTTTTTATTCCTCACTTCGCTTTTATTACCTCAGCCATAATGTGTTCCCTGTTTAAAGCACTTATTTTTCAAAGCTTCTGTTCAATGACCGTTATTACCAAAGCACTACGAGTATCATCAAACCACGTAACTTTGTTTTGAAAGTGCCGATATGTTTCCTACCTTAATCAAAACCACGTCTACAGCTCTCTCTCCTTTGGCACAGAGGCTGTACCTCCGCTTGTGTCGTTCGTACATTTTCTCCTCAAATATCCAGAGCAGCTGTAGTGAACAGAAGGTTAAAATCCGGGAGAAGCACTTTTGAGGAGAGCTGAAGCTGTCTGCTAAGCTTCACATCTGGCCACAGAGGCAGCCTTCACCAGGACTCAGACTTTACTCCCTCCCTCCTTCTCCTCCCTCCCTCTCTGCCTTTTCTTTTCCTCTGTCGCCTCTAAACTTCTCTCCTGACTCATGCTCCTGCTCTCTCTGTATTCTCTCTCTCTCTCAGTCTCCCTACCTCAGTATGACTGAGGATCTCTCCCTCTCTCCCTCTCTCTCTCTCTCTCTCATTGTATAAACCAGGCAGTGAAAGTAGTGCATTGTTAAACTGTGACAGATGGCAGCAGGGCATTATTACTTTACTAGTTAAACTGATTCAATCATCACACTTCATGCTGTTGAGATGTAACCCCCCCTGCTGGATGAGGATGTACTTCAGGCCACCTGTGAGATGCTGACAGGAAGTGATTGCACTTTTCTCAGATGATGGATATGGCCTGTGGTTGTGTTGATAAAAATCCACAGTGGTGTTATGGTAGTAAATAAAACAGCCTTGTTTTCATATCAATCCACACGAGGAGGCAGGTAGGACCAGCCAGTCTCTAGAGCTCCTCTCTGGTGCTCAACTTACAAATACACGACACAAGTACTTCATCACGGCTGTACCTCAGTGGCTTGTAATACAGGCATCATGCCCACCTAGATATCTACTTTTGGATGAGTTTCACGTGTTCGATTTTTCAGTTTTTGGTGATGTTCCAGCATCATGCAAGAGATAAAACCTAAAAACAATCACTCCAACACACACCCAAATACTTTGGTATTTGTGCCTTCCTATAGTCACAGAACAGTTTCAATAGATCAAAAACACTACAACCCAAACAAATTGCTTTGTCAGAGATGATGGTGGCTATGACTAACAGTCTTTCTGATGTGGTAAGCAAGGAGTTAGTCCATTTCAAATAAATGAGTGCTTACAAATCAAAGTGTGTTTAATATAGGTGCGCAACTATCCAACTTTTAAAGCTACAATACGGATACCTGGGCTGTGATACCTGCTAATCCCAATATTAATCCAATATGAAACCAGAAATAATTTAAACATTCTCTATTTCTTAATTTGAGAATGAGTCGTAGAATTGTAGCAAATGTTTGCAACATCAGGCTTGAAATAAAATTGTTAAAATTGAATGTTTGATTATTGTATGAAATCATAAATGAGTTGGTGAGTACATCCCCAACGCAAACACTGCTGGTGAAAAAGTAAAAAAATATATATATACAAACTGCTGAGTCATGGTAGTTATCTGCCCTGCAAAAAAGGAAAGGACCTACTCAGCCTTTGAGATCTGCTCTTTAAGATATAACTTTTTGAGTCAGTATTAAGGATAGATCAATTTATTGGCTAGACATCAAGCCAATTTTTGTGTTTTTCACTTGTATTCGCATCAGGTGATACACGGGTGGGTTCGCTGATGTCTTTTTCTCTGGCATAATTCACAGACAGGCAGTTACATGCAGCTCTATGTTGCTAGGAGACACTACAGTGCACCTGCAGACCATGGCATGCTCCTCCCCTGCTTGCAGACTGCAGATTGAAGCAACTTCAAACCTAAATCAAAATATGTGTTTGATAATGTTGAACAAATATTAAATCATTCCTAGTGTTGACAACATATTCTACCTCTCTTTTCCATCTTGCTTTAGTATGAAATATAGTTCAATAAATGTTCCTTGTTTTAAAATTGAGACCTGTAACATCTGTTGTCATTGTGTCATGTTTATCCTTCTACCTCTTACTTTTGTTTTTGTTCTTTCTCTACAAGATATCCATGCTCCTCTAATGTTTCACCTTTAATATGAAACCTTCAGTGGGGAAACTGCCAGAATTAGAGGTTATAACGTCAGTGTTACAGAGGCAAGATGACATCACTGTGAGTCAGCGGTGTGGGCGGGGTGGAGTGCTCTGTGTGTGTGTGTGTGTGTGTGTGTGTGTGTGTGTGTGTGTGTGTGTGTGTGTGTGTGTGTATGTGTGTCCATATGGGTGTCCGCCCCTTGAGCTTCAACAACGCTGTGACACAATGTGAAAAGAGACACTGGAACACCATTATAACACCGATATGAAAGCACGAAGGCATAATGAGGCTGCTACATGACATGAATGTAATAAGGGCTGAAGAAAAGTCGTGCAGGCACATGTTGAGACAGGTCGGCAGATTAATTTCATCTGTGATTTCATGATCCATGTTCTCTCAATGTATTACACGTCACAATGAAGACCTTTTTCTAGGTTCATTTTAGGGGTTTCATGCCTTTTTTTAGAGAGGCAGGACAGAGGAGAGAGAAAGAAACTGGCAGAGAGAGTGACAAATGACCACATGCTGGAAACACACACCCTGGGTTGCCAGCTTCAAGGACTCCAGCCTCTGTGCATCTGAAGTGCAATTTCATCACTGAGCCAAACCAGAAGGAATAACCAGAATTGAAAAAAATGATCTTCATTGAAAATCTCTCTAAAGAAAGTAAGGATGTTTACCCTAATATGTGGAAATGCATGCAGTGTAAAATAATCTCCTGCAGGTCCTCAAATTTGTCTATCAAATTACAGAATATGTCATCATTATTTTCAATATTTTGGGGGAAAGGACACCACACTCTATGTCAGTTTACTCAGTTTGCCATCATGTGACTAACAAAGTTTGAAAAACGTATGACTTTCATCCTCACAACCTCAACATTTAAAATCACTTCAGCACAGACTGAGGGTCACTGTTTGAAACCTTCTGATATTTAGATTCATGTAAACATTTGGTTGTTTACACTAGTCTCTGAGCTCAGATCCTGCAATCAGCCGGCCAATCACACTCAGGTGTAAAAGCCAGCAGCCACAAACAAATAAAACTCCCCTCTAATCCACACTCACCAGCAAAGCAGCAGGTGTTTCAAAGCTCATGCAGACGCCGCAAACAGTCCGTTGAACCCGATGAACCACAAAGTTTGCACGCAGTATGTGAAAGTTTAATAATAAGCTGCACCTTTAATTAGATTTGAAAACTGTCAGTCTCTGTCTCCTCTTCTCTGGTGTGAAGTCTGAGTGAGAATATTGAAGTGAGACAGGTAAGCTACTTCCTCATCTGCAAAACATTCCTCAGTCTTTGGAGAGGTTCAGACTCTATTAGCACACGAGTTGCTGCATGAAGGCTGCACAGTCCTCCCTATTACAAGTCAGTGTACCATCAAAATGACTTTAAGGCTGTTCTTTTAAGGTCACAGAGAGTTACATAATGCTGCTTTAATTCCCTAAACATCTTCCCAGCTTGAATAACCCCATCTTCCAACAAGATGGTGAGGCAGAGCAGCACAGAAGCACACACATCTAAACACACACAAACAAAAAATGAGTCATGTCAGAGAGCAAAACGTCTCCTCCTCACAGCCCAAACCACTGACTCTATTTCATCCTCTTTACATCCTTCACACTCTCCTCTCTAATGCCTGTCTTTAACAGCTACAGGGTCAACTCACCACAGCTGCAGTTAACACAGAAGTCAGATGTTTCCTGCTAATGCAGCTTTTAAATCAAATATGAACAGAAATAATTTTTCGTCCAAAAAATATTCTGCTGTTAGACCTCTGTTTTTCTGTATCATGTTTCGTAAGCACTGGGAGAAGCACTTCAGCAAAGCAAGAATAGAAACCGGGACACAAATAGGGAAAAATGAACTGTATCATATTGAGCTAAGGGCACTGTGACCGATCACATCAGTAAAGAAAAATACTTTTCACCTCTGTACAAACAGAGAAAATGTTTCCCTGAGGTTCAGTACATATAGCAGAGAAGTCAAGCCTGAACACTGTGGTAAATAACACTGTGATTTATTGGCAATATTACAGTATATAATACATTGTTAGGGCTGCTTGTTTTAGGCCCTTGGCTGTGAAGTTCACACACTCGATGAGCTGTTTACTCTGGAAAATGTAATATCACAGGTGAAATCTCCAGAGCTGCTGTGAAATGCAGACATACTGCACACATAAATGTAAGCAACACTGAAAGTGTTTATTGAAAAGGCCTTGGCAGCAGCACATTAACCTTAACTGTTACTTTTTCCTCTTACAGCAGGTGTTAAAGCCGTGTCTCTGTGTACAGATATCCTATTTGTAAGAAAACCATTATGATGTTCTAAACGCTTTTATGAGTGGATAGACTTCAGGTCACAGCATTTGTGAGAATGGATCTATGTATTCCTGTAAAGGAAAGGAAAAGAAGAGGCAGAAGGACTGAATTATTTGCTGATTACACAAAATGGTTCAATCTCACCTCACGTAGTGTTTTGCACAGCTATATGGTGTCATTATTTAGTCCATTTTGCTCAAAGCCAGTGTGCTCATATGAGTCTTCACTATGAATACTTTCTTTCTTATTGTTGTGTTCCTCTACAAAATAAGAACTTTTTTCCCCTTTCCTTTTTTTTCCCTTTCATATATATACTTTCCACTTCACAGGATCCAATTATAACATTATAACATTAAATCACTTCCTTATTTATCAAACTGCTACTGATCTGACCAGACTTATCTTTATCTGAACTCTCCCCATTCGACCTCAGCATGCATGAATCCAAAGTGCCTTCTCAACAATAAATTACAGAAGATTTGAACAGAGTCATATGGCATGGCACTAAATCCTCCTTTCTGTCAAAAGGGAAAACTCATATGTTGCCTTTAAGGGCTACAATGCCCTCTGCTGGCGACCTCAGCTCACTGCAGAGTGTGTGTATTTCCTTCTGCAGTCAAACATCTGGCATTCAGAACAAGCCGCTGACCCAAACCGCAGCCCAGGAATAAGCAGAGCCTCTCCAGGCCAAAGCTGCTTAGGAATCTGTTAGTCAGCAACATTTCAGAGCGAAAACTTCGTCTACTGAAGATCACATCCATGTGCTCTGTGGCTGAGCGGAGAATGAACTGAGTAACACGGATGAGTTTGGGAAAATCCTGATGAAGCTCTTACTGATGAGATTCAACTTCAGGACACTTAAACAGGTCATTTATCTTAATAAACATCTGCCCCCATTATGTTCAAAGAAAAAAAAGATGAGTCAGTACTTCTCTAACTTGTAGTTTTTACTCAGTGTGTCAGAGAACTCTCTACCTAAACTCTGCAGACCTCTAGTTTTTACGCAGCTCATGTGCAAGGTCTACAACTCTTGGTCGGCTCTTCCAAATATTGCAAAACAACAAAAACAAAGACCTATGCAAATGAAGTTAGAGATTTGTTTTACTTCACTCAAATATTTTCTTTCTTCCAAAACATTAGTTTCAATCTGTTGGGTAGATAAAAATGTACAAACTTAATCTGGAGTCTGCAGAAGCATGACTCTCGCACACTGCCGTGCTGACTGTCCATGCAGATAGAATGCAGAATCAGTTCATTGTTAAGCCCCATCATCACCACATTGAGCCGAAGTCATGCACAGCATTGCATGTTACAGGATATAAATGAGATTCCTTCAGACTCTCAGGATGCTGGGATCAGGCCACGAAAACAGGCAGCCAAACTCTAGAGGACACATGATGACTACTAAGTTTTTTCTGTCACGCTCAATATGTTGCTCACTGTGTTCACAACTGTCTGATCAAATTTACCGTCTGTGTACTCACTAGATTTAATAAGTAGTTTATCTGTATTATAACAATCCTGGTTATTAATATTTGCGCTGGTTGTACAAGAAGAGGATGTTTGGTTGGGGTGGATATTTCGTGAGTGTTTAAGTTAAAAATGTAAACAGGAGTGTTTGTTTCTACATTATCACGGATCTCTGACAGAAATGTGTTTGTAATAGTCTTGAAGGGATTAAAGACAATATTTCCCTCTATATTTACAGAGAGATTAGACATTTTTATAGAGTCTGGACTTGACTGATGTGTTTGTTTGATTAGAATGGCCTGTTTTTTCCCCTTCCCCTCTTCAAAGTCCGCCCTGTACAGTACATTTTGTTTTCTTGTTCAAAATAAACCTCGCTGATGTGTTTTCATTGCCTTGGTAGCTACGGAGCCATCTTGCTGTCTGGAAGTTTCTAAATGAATCAGACTGATCGGCATTTTTTATAGTTTGACTTGACAAGAAGATGAGGTGCAAGTGGAGTTTTATGATGTTGTAATGAAGTAATTAGACACACCGGAGTATGAAAAAGTTATATTCAGAGAAAGTTCACTTTCTCTTGTGTGATAGCTCAGCTGCCTGTTTGCTCACAATATCTTCATGCCAAAGGTTACTCAGGGAGGTTCGCGCATTTGGCAAACAATGACTCAACTCTGACTCAAGTTAATCTAACCTCTGTCAACAAGAATACAGTTTGATATTTGATGAAGACTTTAGACACTTTGATCTTACCATGGGGGAGTCTGTTTCCTCAGCTGATACACTTTCTTCTTCTGCTGCCACACAGACAACAGTTTGCTCAGCCGGGATCACCTCTGGAGAAATGTACACAACACACCACAATGAGTCCATTGGTAAAATGCTCAAAATAAAGAAATCAATAGCAAGTGGTTAGAGTGAAGGGAAGTGGGGCCTGTGCGCCCTGACTGCAGATGCACTGAGAAGTTTGTCAGAGTACAATTGTGCTCTAGCAGCTTGTGTCTGGAGTTTTTATGTACTATTAAAACTCTCCTGAAAAGAAAATTTCCCAGGGGCACAATAACCATTTGGATGTAAATGAATTAATCATTCTTTGATTATGAAAACAGAAACCAAATGGTGCATCAATGGTTCGGTGTAATTATCTGAGATGGATTAAAGGAATCTATCTTCTAAGGCTCGTTTCGGTGAACACGGTTTGATGAATGCCAAAGGAAGTGAGGAAGTATTTTTCAAAAAAAGGTTTATTTTGTATTTTGTATCCTTCACAGTTGAACATCCCATCTTTATTTTCTGTGTTTGATTTCTTAATTTTTGAAGGAACAATCAGAAGCTTGTCCCTGATCCCCAGTGCAGGCCCACCGTCAGGCTGTAAACACATCCCCTCGTTTTTAATGACACCCCACTCTCTGTGACGCACAGCACCATCCTTGCCCTCGACCTTTTCTTTATTGGACTTTGAGTGCGGCACAATCATTCCTGGTGAGCGAAAATAAGCGACACAGGAGTGTTGATGTTCACTCGGAGTAGGGAGACTCTCACTTCCTGCTTTGGCCTCCCATCAGCTGGCTTTGTTTGTTTTAGAGAACCCAGCCTTCTAGCTCTGCATCTGAGACTTGGTCACATGCACGGGTAATGTGACCTTGCCTGCTGACGAGCAGTATACTGCGGCCAGAGACAAACACAGAACATATGAATATAAAGGGAAGAGCTGTTTAACTACACACTGCCTAAGGTCTCAAACATATAAAGCAGCTTACTACCCCCAGTGATGTAACATGTCACAATGCATCCTGTGTCCTGGCATAAAGTGATGTCGCAAAATTTTTATGCTAGAGTCACAGTTTAGGTTTTTTTTTAAGTGTTTTCTAAATAAATAGATAAACCCTGGAGAGTCACTTTGAGCAAAATCCTCATTAGAGAGACGATTACAAGCAGAACTGTAGAAATAATAAGAAGAGTATGCCCTTGAAGAAGCAATACATCACAGCAGCATGCCACAGAAATACAATAAAAACCTCAAGAAGCACAATTATAGTGAGCTACATTACATTTAGCTTTGTGGAGCTGCTGCCATTAATCTCCACAGGAAGAGCAAATCTGATTTAGTATATTTGTTTAGGAACAGGACGTTGACAAACATATTGCCCTGTGATGTATGTGAGTATGTAGAAGTAGAACAAACCTGGACTGAGACTGAAATAAATCACTGTTAGCTCACCTTCACTCGTGCTGTTTTCGTTCTGTTTGGCTCCGTCCACTGTGTCACAAATCTCTGGGTTATCGGACGTCTCGTTCTCAACGCGAGATTCGCTTGATGCTTCATTGTCCGAAGGAGGTGGTTCAACTTCAGAGGCATTGACTTCTGCGTTATCTGACAGAACGGTGTCATCTTGTGATAAAGATGTATTGAAATCAGGAGGACTCTCATCAACTGTCACCTCTGACTCATCCTGTTGGGGATTTTGTAGCACCAATTCCTCATCACTTTTTTCAGAAGCAGCTAATGTTGATTTCTCACTTTCCTCTTCACCTGGTGGACTGTTGACCTCTGATGCCACATCCTCTAATCCTGCATTCAGCTCTGAGTCCCTGGTCTCTGCAGTTTCACTTTCATTAAACGTCGGATCCTCGCTCTCCGCTGACCCCTGACCCAGTAGCTCCTCTTTTGGAGGCTCTGGGTCAGATTCCTCTCCTGTCCCCTCAGGACACAAAGTCTCCATTGTGTGGGGACTGGGTGACAGTTGTGATTCAGGCTCAGTGCCAGTCTGGCTACAGTCTGTCTCTGGCAGTGCAGCGTCGGTGTCCAGCTCTGAGGGGAGCCCTGCGTCCACTGTTTGTGGATCGTTGCTCCCGGCAGGTTCTGAATCAGTTGGATCCTCCATTTTGAGTCCTGTTTGATCCTGTTCCTCATAAATGGCACTGTCCTGAGTGGGGTGGAATATCTCTGTTGTAGAGCTAGCAACAGATTGGAAACTGCTGTCGTCATCACTAGAGATAGACTGGGTCATCCTTGAGCTGAGATCATCCAGTCCAGAGTTAGGAGCTACTTCCTGTGAAGGATCAGTGTGTGAATGTTCAGATACATCAGCAGCTTCATTAGAATCTGTATTGTAAGGTTCATACATTGACAAAATAGTCCTCTCCATACTGTATCCAGAAGGTTCAGCTACATCCTCAACATCCCGCTCCTCACTGCTCACTCTTCCAGCACAACTCTCAGAGTGACAGCCAGTTTCTGGAGCCGAGCCCCACTGCTGCTCCGTAGCGTAATCCCCACCAGCTGTTTCCTGGTTTTGTTCCAGGCTGTTTGTGTCTGGTGGAGGTTCCCCCTCGTGGAGGCCTTCTATCAAGAGACGTGGAACAACAGGCTCAGGCTCCTCGATTACATCACCACAGTCTATCAGTGATGGGCTGGGGAGGTCCCCTGGGGCTGATAGAGGGTCTATAAACTCTCCACTCTCTGCCTCCTGCTCGTCTAAAGAGAGGCCATCGCAGGGATCCTCGCTGAGTTTCATCTCCTCCTCAACGTGCTCTTCTTCCTGATGGCAATCCTTCATTTCAGGATCAGAGTTTTCAGATGCCTCCGAGCCCTCTGACGACGGAGACTGGCCCATGACTAAAGCTTTGGAGTCTTCACTGGGCGTTATTAGATCTGTAGAATCTGTCTCCTCCTCTGGCCTTCCAGCAGTGCTGTCCTCTGCTTCCTGCTCTGATCTTTCCTCTCCCTCCGTGGCCTCCTGTCCTTCCCGAATCACAGCCTCTTCTCTATCAGTTTCCTCTGCCTGATTACCGCAGCCTGTTGAAGCTTCACTTCCCACAGTGTGGCTCTCTCCTTCTGCCTCGCTCTGCGCTTCTTCACACGCACTCAAACTCTGGGAGGAAACACCAGCCTGCTCCTTTCTCTGCCTCCTTTCGCCGTAATCTCCCCCAGTGTTTGAACTGAGACACACCCAGTCCTCCGGGGGGCCGAGGCCATACTCATGGGGACGTTCTTCTGGCTTTTGACTGCTCAAAGACAAACTCCAGGCTCTCTCTTCATTCCCAGTCTCACCATGTCCACAATCAACGCTGCTGCTGTTTTCCACAGAGCAGCTTCCCTCTGTTGTCAGATTCAGGCACTGCGATGTTGAAGAAGGCTGCTGTAGACAGGTTGTCTCAGTTTCTACACCATCACAACACTCAGCTGCTGTGTGCAGAGAATCAAACTGCAGCTCCAGCACAGACACTCCCTGCAGAATACAGAAGAGAAGGAGGATAAACGTTAGCTTTTCCCTCAGAGTTGCTCTCTAGTTCTTATCAATCACCAGCTCTGTGATTGCATAAGGTGTTCCTCTGGTTATACAAACTGAGCTTCAGGGTTAAAAAAAGAGGGCAGTGAAAAGACAAACAATCCAACAATGTCCACCAGCAGCAGCCCAGGTACCAGGTGAGACTGGCATGAGTGGAAATGGAGAGCTGAAAGGGCAGCGTGCTGTGACTCACCTTAGTATGGAGATGGCAAATCAAGTGCAGCAGCTGCTCCACGCTCCTCTGAAGGGTCGGGAGGTCACGGCCTGGTTGGGTCCTCAGGGTCAGAGTGTGTGTGTTCAGCCTTGGGAAGTGGCAAAACACCCATGCGTCTGTAGAAACCTGCTGTATGGTCTCAGTCCCTTTGTCCGTCTCTGTGTCCGTCTCAGCCCTGCCGTGAAATAAACACTTAGATCATCCTGAACGCTCTGTGGTGTGATTGGCTAACACAGCACGGCTCTGCTTTCAGGAGAAAGTTTAAACAGTGATGTCAGCTGGTCTACACTCCCCCTTTTTTCTGTGATAATCCATGTGCATTACAGACTTATTTTTCCTGTAGTTGCTGTGGTTCTGTTGAGTCTATCTGAGCAGTTTAGCACCTAATCAATCAACTTAAAGCTGTGCTGTTATGAACGTAAGCAGTTAAAAAGTTCCAGATGCCGTTACCTGTCATAAAATAATGCGCCTCCAAAACCGAGACGACTCCTAAGATGATAAGCTCACAGAAAAAAAGCTTCACTCCTCCTGCTGCATTAGCTCCAAGTGTAGAAGGTGAAAGCATGTGCAGTGTTTCTGTTCATAAAGACAGTGCTGGAAAGAGGAGACGCCTCCCACTCAGGCAGATCTGTTTGCGTAATGTTGGGTGGATTGCTTTAGCTGC